>CM034472.1:21042125-21492822 GCA_019925255.1 Litchi chinensis | reverse complement strand
CAAAGTATATTTCTTTGAAATTTTTTTCATCAGTGGTTGTGTTATTTTTGCAGATTGTCATGAGGTATTATGGTGGAAGAGAAATATCTGAGGAAGACTTGGAAAAAGCTCTGCTGGTTGGCATGAGTACTCGTGAGAGAAGACGGCTTGAGAAGAAGAAAGGACTGTCTTTAAACCATTCTACAGCTACAGCTCTTCCAGATAAAGAGCAAGAGAATTATACTGGTGGCATTGCAAAATCTGCCACTGTGGGTGGAGCAGAAGTTAATAATGCTGAAAGTTCGTATCCTACTAAATCAGAATCATTTCAGGAAGAAGATGATGGAGATCTTTTAACTGTTATAGAAAGTAATGTAAGCAACATCCCTACATCTTCTGATACAAGGGTTGATCAAGTACACTGTTCTAGTAAGAATACGAATTCCTATAACAGTGAAATATTTGATGCAAGAAACTACTGCAATGGCGATGAGGACATTGTTGACAATAATTGTGAAAGTGGAGACCTCCGAAATGGAAATCTTGACTTACTTGAGCCAATATCTGATGGAAGTGGCTCACAGAAACATAACCCAAAATTATCTTTATTAGGACATGGACCGCATGGAAAACAAGTTGTTGGTTATCTAATGCAGAAATATGGAGAACATGGCATTCGTCAGTTCTGTCAACGTTGGAGACAAGTTTTTGTTGAAGCTGTTCATCCTCGTTTTTTACCTGCAGGCTGGGATATAATGCACAGGTATGATGTTATCTAACTTTATTCTGCTTTTTCGGGGCCTAATTAGCAATCAGTCTTACAATACGTTAGAGAAGACTGAAGAGTTTCACATTGGTGTATATTTCACTAGAACTATAGGTGTACAGAATTTTACAGGCTAGATGCAATACATTTTTTGCATGCAGAGTTTTCTAACTAGGTTAACCTTCTTTCAAAGTTACTGAAATACATTTCAACACCGAATATAAATTTTGTGATGCTGCAATATATATATTTTTTAATTATTTGAACTTCATCAAATTTTTATGTATAGTAACTGAACCTTTCTTTACTTGTCCCAAGGATTTGATTGTGAGCACTGTTTTTGACAGTGGGAGAAGAGAGTTCGGTGAATTCAGTGTGTACAATCCTGCCAAGAAGACAGCTGATGCTGCTAAACCTAGGAGTTGACGAATCAGGGATGCCATGCCACACAGCAGAATTCATGCATATCATGATTCAAAGTATTCATTCTTGAAGTTTTGTTATTTTGTATGATAGATAAAATCACATGGTACGCCTAGTTATTGAGGAGTTGACATATGGCACTATTATAGTGCCACGTGAATTTTTTGTCACATGGCAGCTCTTTAATGCCTGGATGAACCTCGATGCACTGTAGACTTCGTACCATAGCAATCTCTTTTAATTATTTTTTTCCTTTCCAAATTTGAGTCAGTGTACAATCAGGTGCTATCGGCCTCCCATTAGTCCATCGGAAGGACAACCGAAAACGTTTCAAGATTAGATTTGGCATTTCCCAATTTGTGTTCATTGGATAATGGGAGGAATACCAGCTATGCTGATCATTGCAATTCTTCTTTTACTTGATTCGTATCTCGTTTAGGCTCCAGATGTCGCTTTTCATAATTTGTCCCGTTGATGCTCCAGAAGCTAAATTAGAAATTTGCATGAAAAGTTGAGCAGACTTCTGATTGTGAAAACATGCAGCATACTTCAGCTTCAATTTGGTGAGAAATTCTTCGGTTCAACCCGCACTTTCACAATCTAGGCGCATCATACGGCGGTTCAGTAATTTCTCTAATTTGGTACTACAATAAACAAGGTGCAATGCCCATAAAATTCCTCTAAAGGCCACGAAAACTAATTTTTCGGTCAAGCAGATGAGAAACAACTTTGTATGCTTTTATAGGTTATTATTTAATGTATCGATTTACAATAATGGTCAAACAGATAATGTGAAACACAATTCATTTTCATTTCAGGTTTGAAAGACTCGATCCATTTTGCAGAATATGCTCCAACCAATGTAAACCTTTCTCACATTCTCCGTCAATTTTTGCTGTCTTTACATTGGGAATAAGTTACAATAATAAATTATTTCCCAACTCCATCAAACTTGCTATGCCTCGTACATGTCACATCTCACATATGACAAAAAGAAAAGGAAAAAAAAAAAAAAAAAAAAAAGGAAAAATGTTTACCATCGATCATACGAGATGGGGATCTGCCATTAAAAAAAAAAAAAAAAAAAGAAGAAAAAGAAAAAAGGTCCAGCATCAATTTCAAAAGAGAGAACGCACAGGGGAGAATTTTCACTTGATATGAGATAAAAACATACCGGTCAAATACAGCATTCCGGCCTTGAAATCAGTTACACTGACAATAATTGAGACTTGTGATCGATGCCATTGAAAATGAAAGTTCCCGACATGGGAACAAATTGTTTTGTTATAAGCTGTGGTAAACAAATCAAATGTAGTCTTAGTTACATTTTAAATAAAGGAAAACATCCTCATACCAAATATGAAATCACAAGTCACAGGAAAATGCTCTACTTATAATCACCCTTAAACTCAAGTAGTCTTGAATAAAAAAATAAACAGAAAAAACCTTAATCACTTCTTGCGATGCAATTCCTCCGATGAAGGCAGCAACGGCATGCAGTTCTGCAGCACCAAATCGACACATCTCACTGATAAGATCCTCAGTCACTGTAGATCCATTGCAACCCAAGTCACCGAGTACAGCAACAGCTGTAGTTTTCAAGCGGGATATATCTTCATCCATTGGGCTGTAAATATTAACCAGAGCTAACATCTAAGTTCAGACTATAGATTGTAGCTATAGAAAACACAAAATAGCTAGGTTATGATACAAGGTCTTACCCCTCAAATTCCCCAGGAAAACTGTTGTAATTGGCAGCAAAACGGTCTACAGCTCTCAGGAGAATATAGAACCCCGCAGCAACACTGCAGATACAATAAACAATCATAATTTCATAGGCAATAAGCAATTTGCGTTGTGCCAATCTCATCAATATCATTGAAAACAGTTACTTTAAATGACATTCAACTTCAGTGTTTATGTAGTTGCTAATTTACAACCTCTAATATTTATCATGCCTTTGTAATAAAAAAATGTAGCAGTCCATTACACCCACCCAAATGTTTAATCTAATGGAAAAACTGCATCAGTGAAGAAGTGACACTCGTAGTCATTTTAATCAAAAACTTATTTCATTACATGTAAAACTCGGATTTTACTCAACTCACTACTAGAATTTGCTTGGCTGAACTGCAGGTATTGTATAAAACAACCACTTATTTAAAAGACAGACATTTGATACGCTGCATAAGTAATAAATCTGATCAAAGAGCACCATAAAGGATCACAGGACAAATAAATCTTGAAAAAATGTATAATACAGATAATAATCAGAATCCAAAGGCAAACACAATAAACTTGTGTTACCTGTAATCCTCATCTGTTAAATATTTCTGCAAATCTGTTATTGAAGGATTACTGAACTCATCCTCAATTACACGATATCTGCAAACCTGCAAAGTAAGGATTATATGTCTTATGAAGACAGCAGATCGAAGTTGGAAAAGCGAAAGTGAATTGCATTTTAAAACTGAATCAAAGATTTGCAATATCTACTTAAGCCTTGATTTATAACAAAATGCATGTACAGAGCTCCCAGACTTGGGTGGTTTGATTCTTCTTTAACTTAAATCATCAAAACTATAACACAGTTCTAATGTTTATAACTACAGCTAGTACATATTGTTGATATATACAGCTAAATGTCATCACTTCAACTAAGTCACGAAAATAACTTGCAAAAAGGTAGATGCAAAACTGTCAAAATGAGAAAATGATAAGAGTTAAATTAAAGAATGCAAGAAAATTGAAGTCAATAGTGAACCAAATAATCAATCTTTAGCTTGCATAGAAAAAGAATTTTAAATTAAGGATAAGGTTACAGGTAGTATGATCAACATGTTTGACGAAAAGGCTTGCAGTTGTGAAGATATTACAAATACAGCAAGCACTTAGTCAAGTCAATCAGGGAATAGAAATAGGATATTACACATTCACAACATATAACAATCTAATTTAACAAACTTACTTTGAGTTTTCTGGCATTTCTACAGAAACTTTTTATTGTTGACTTGGAGATGCTCTGTGTCTCTCTTCCAAGTTTCTTTAGAATATTGCTCACCCGTTGCTCAATGGAATGAAAATCAGCCTCAGCCTTGGCTTGATATATCTTCTGCAAATTTACGTAATGCCTGCAGAGAATATAGCACAGGTCGTAAACTTTTAAGGATAAAATGAAATGAAAAATAAAAAACACAGATAGTCACTCACTCAGTTGAAGATGTCATATCAGGTATTGAGCCCTCAAGGGGTGCCTCGCCACTGCCTTCATTTGCAATGAAATCCTGCAGAGAATTCACAAATTAAAAGCCTTAATAAATCTAACAGTAAACACTTACAAATCTAAGGACCTAGATCCAAACTTACAAAAAATAAATTTTCCGTATGATACGATTAATGCAGACATTCAGGAATATTCTGTATAGTAAGAAATAAGATGGTTGATAGTAATATATCCATGTTACTTTCCTACAAACAAGCTGTTGTTCAATTGGTATCTAACTTCCCAGCAAACTTAAGAAACTATGAATAAAAATAAATTTGTGAATGCTTCCCAGCATTCAATGTATATCTGGCTAGTATATTGTAATGGGTGTACAATGAAGGTCAAGGCTTTACAAGACTAAAATAAATTGTTTCTGTCACTTGCCTTCATCTCCAGGCCCTCCAAACCCTACTGCATTACTTCCTGGAGGATTTTAAGGTCAGGAGAAACTTTCTATGCATCTGATTATGCAAGTACATGATCAACTATTAACTCCTACTATTAATTTTTAAATATGTGGGGATAGCCCAAAGCATTTAAAATCTAGCCCAGTCAAAACCTAGCCAAAATGTTTTGAGGTATCTTAACAGAAGATTATTTGTCGACACTATCAGCAGTGCAAATTACACAAACACCGTCTGAAAAGATATTTTCCACATCTCATTTTTCACAACCAAGAATTTGCTGGTTCATTAAAAAAATGAATTTGCTGGCATAAATTTTCGTTTCCCAAGGAAACACAAGGGCTAGTGCTGTAAGTATTCCATAGAAAGCAATGGTAGTAAAAGCATCATTTACAAGACTAAAACATATCAGTAGGTGATTTTTCCATCTCATGAATAAACAAGTACTATACGTCGAACCACATCCAGGGAAGCAAGTGAATTAAAGATACAATGGAAACGAGTCAACTTTAAATCACCAACCTTTAGAGCAGCTACCATCACCCAAAAATCTGATGAATTTGAACTAATTTCAGCATGGCTATCATCAATTATCTGCTGCAGATCTTGACCTGATACGCCAAAGAGAAAGAGAGAAGTCAACTGCGTATTCACATGCAATCCCACAGATTGGGTGATTCCTAGTAAAATACTGTATATGCAACATCCAACATTGAATTAATGATGAATGATAAATACCTAAACTCTTCCAACTTTATACTGAAATATCAGAAAATGACGCAGCCCCTACCTCTTTAGCAAGGATAACGGATAAACTCACCATTCAATCTGTTTCGAAATCTATGCAGCTTAAATATAGATACACATGAATCATTGCTTCTTAAGGTTTAGGCTCTTATTACAGTCCATCCTGTTAAAAATCATTTTAAATGCATGGGAAATGAGTGAGATACTCAAAGGACAACCACTCCCAAATCCTAAGCAGGTAGGCAACACCAAAACCAATCCCATCCAGCTGGTGGGAAAGAGTGAGTTATTAAGACTACATGGTCCATCGCTAACCTTCAACACAGAGCAAATGACTTTACACTCTGTCAATGAAAAACTAGTTTTGAAGTTGTTCCTTTTTAAATATTCACAATGTCCAACACAAGTTCAGGAATCATATAAATGATGAACATTTAACCTAATGCAGAAGTCCTATAAAATTGTACCCTCAAGAACGTCAACCCATGCTTTTAAAATAAAAACTTACTTATTCCTCGAGGCGAAAAGACTTTGAAGGAGGCCTCAACAGCTTCTTTATAGTTGTCTTCATCAATGGCAATCATCTTGGACTTAAGAAGCTCCTAAAATAAGGAAGACATAACATAAATAAAGTTAATCTACATCAGTTAAAACCTGAATGATAAGATAGGAACCACATAAACCTTAAACTCTCTTTTCTCTTCTCTAGTTGAAGGAAGGCCACCCTCATGGCTTATGGCCCACTCTTCAGCCACCTTCAGAAGAATGACAACATAAGGTGTATGCTTGTGGGCAACTGGATCTTGCACATTGATATCAATAGTTTCAGCAAACCTGTAGCAAGTAAAAACCAGTCAGAATTAGAGATACAGATCATAAAATGTATATTTTGAACATTACTTTAACACATATGGTTGGTGAACACAACATTGACAAATGCCAACTTAGATCAGCCAAAAATGTATAAAAAACACAAAAAGTATATAGATTCAGCAAGCCAAATAAAGTAAACCAAAAGAAAAACTCCATACTTCCTGAGCTCAGGCCATGGATTATTCAATCGAAGGTCATCTAGAAAGTGATCAGGCTTTGACTCAATCACTGTATGTTCCTGCCTCCACAAGCCAAAAAAAAAAAAAAAAGGGAAAAAGAAGAAAAAGAAGAAGAAGAAGAAGAAGAATCCCTAGAATTAGAAAACTATGATACACAAGACAGACCAATAAACAAACACAATCCTTAGAGTGCTTTCTCCTATATATAAATTAAGCAGCAACATTCACTTTTGAAACAACCACAGCAGTCAAAAAAGATTTAAAGCTGTTATTTTACCTTCACACTAATTCGAACTAACCCAGTGAGGCCATAGGAGCGAGCAAAAATCAACATCACATTTGCCTCTCTACAAATTCTATCAAGCTTTACCATTGAGTCTTCTACCAGCTGAAGGTGAAATTGAGAGAAATATATCAAAGATCTTGCAGTTAATCACAAATTCACAATGAAAATATTAGTCAACTATCAATGTAAGAACCAATAAATCTAAAGTCACAGACGCTGGTATCAAAGGATGTTGAAATTGTTGGCCGGGTAAGTAAGAACAATGTTGATCCTAAGAGGCATAATGAGTCATTGATCAGGAGCAACTTTAGTTCCCAAATGTCACTTCTACAAGGTAGCTATATTTTATACACACACCATAATATGCAAACAAAAAATAACCATAGCTGCACAACCCAAGACCTGAAATATTTTCTGAGAGAAAGTATATAGATATTGGCACTAAATTCTATACCTGCGTAGCCACTACCAAAGTAAATTGAGAAAAGAATGACGGGTTTGATTCAATCAGTGCCTCTGGATACTCTTCAATAAATTTCGCCTTGACAGCATCATTTAGCTCTTGGAGAAATGTGCACACGGATTTGGCCTTTGACTCTCCGACACATGACTCATCCACTGCCATCAACCGCAAACTAAAGTAAGCACAGAAAAACCAATAAAAGAAAAACATCATAAACACAAAAAGTAGTCAAATAAAAAAAAAAAAAAAAAAAAATCATACACATGAAGTTGTTTCCAAGGTCACCCAATACAACTTTAGAACCATCAATTACTGTAATGCTTCCAATCCCACCAAGAACCAGATTTTTCAGTGTCTCAGAACCCGTAGGGCCACAATTTAGCAAGCATATGCTAGCTTTTTCGAGAGCCGTCTGCCCTTGCTCACCCCAAATCCTGCAATTTCCAACATAACACTTCAAAAATAATAATAATAATAATGAAACCAAACAGCCTCTCAAGGACTAATGAAATCACCTAGATTTGATTGTGTACATTGTCACTACACTACAATTTACAAACAACACAAGTCCCTATATTAACAGGCATAAACAAATGATCCTACAGGCTACAACAGCATACTTGCAACTAATAGAAAACTATTCAATTAACTTACATCAAGAAAAAGAAACCCTAAAACCCCCGTAACTATCATAAACATCACAAAATTAATCAAAGCATCAATAAACTTTACTGTTAGTTCTGGAAATCATATTTCAACGGCGAGTAATCAGCAACGTTACTCCAATTACCCTTGAGTAAAAAAGTTTCTCTCATTGTATCATCTTCTCTATGAAACTATTTTCAGCAAAAACAAACAGAAGCTAGGTGAAAACTATTCGAGCCATCCGATTACATAGCGAGAGAGAGAGGACGGTGGTACCTGAGCTGGCGATCGTATTTGATTTTTGGCTCGGCCATTAAAGCTGTGTTGCTGGTGGATTTTTCGTCTTCCTTCTTCGTATTTTGTGTTCAAGTGCTGGTGTTTCTGATTTTTGTATTTTAATTATGTAATTCTTTGGATTCGCTTGCTCCCTACGCAGACAGTGGAATGGAAAAGACGAGAAAATCTTTCAGGGAAGGGCGCTCATCTCAGTAGATGGACTGATGAAATATTAACATCTATTTTCCTCATGTATTAATAAAATTGTCTTAAATCAATTAGATATAGCCCTTTAGTATTCTCATATTCTCATATTAAATATCATTATCATTTAAATAATAATTATTATAATAGTGTTTTATTATTATGTGTAATTTATATTTTTTCTATTTTCTATATTTATGATTCATAACCTGCATAAGAAATGAAATAATAAAATAGCAACTTTCTTCAAAATTCTTCTTATGTTTTATTTTTAGTTCTTGTTCTTATTTTGTAATATCTTAATATTGTATTTATTTTATAACACGTTATCAGCACGAATTCTAACCGTTTATTTTCATCAAGTTTTCAACATATCGAATCTGACAAAGCTCGAGTTCATTGCCCTTGATATTTCTGGTAGTAATTATTTGGCATGGACTCTTGATGCTGAAATTCACCTAGATGCTAAGAATCTTGGAGATACAATAAAAGAGAAGAATGAGGCATCCTCATAAGATCGCACGAAGGCAATGATATTCCTTCATCATTATCTCCATAAATGTTTAAAAACTGAATATTTAACAATAAAAGATTCATATATCCTTTGGAATAATTTGAAAGAAATGTATGACCACCAAAAGACAGTAATACTTCCAAAAACTCGCTATAACTGGATGCATCTGTGATTGCAAGATTTTAAAAGTATAAGCGAGTATAATTCCGTAATGTTTAAAATTACTTCTCAATTAAAATTATGCGGAGAAAGTGTTATTAATGAAGATATGTTAGAAAAAATATACTCTACTTTTCATGCCTCTAATATGCTCCTGCAACAGCAGTATCGAGAAAGGGGTTTTAAAAAATATTATGAGTTGATATCATGTCTCTTGGTTGTCGAACAAAATAATGAATTATTGATAAAAAATCATCAATCTCGACCAACTAGATCAACAACATTCCTTAAAACGAATACTGCATCTGTTAATGATCCGAGGTATGGGCATGATTGAGGTCGTGGTCGTGGACACGGCCGCGTTCGTGGTCGTGGTCGTGGACGTGATCATGATAATTATAACAAAAACTTCTCAAATTTTAAAATAAAAACTACATCTCACCACTTAAAGTGAGAGAATAATAAGGAAAAACAAAAGGAAAATGATTGTCAAAATAAGACTTTAAAAAATAATGAAAGCATTTGTCATAGATATGACATGAAAGAACATTGGAGTCGTACATGTCGTACAACAAAACATCTAGTTGATCTTCATTAAGTTTCCTTAAAAGAAAATGGAAAAACCTTACTGAAAACTTTGATCATATGGATTTGACACATTTAGATGTTGCAGATTTATTTGAGAACTATGATATAAATTTGATTGGTTATGGAAACATAAATGTGACTTAAGAGGATGTTCTTACAACAAGCCGTTTCAAATGTACTATTTATAATATGTTTTAATGTGTTATGTCATTAATGTGTTTAGTATTTCTAATTTTCAAAAGTGTGTTGTTTTCAGTGCATTTTATTACAAGTGTGTTAAGAATATTCGGTATTTTTTTTTTCCAGTATGATTTCAGTGTGTTTATGTTTTAAATATTAAAAAAAAATGTATTTAATATTTTATTCTCTATTATTATAATTTTCTTTTTCTTTTACTTATGAAGAAACATTGTTTTTATTGATCACACGATTATTGCTAAAGATAATGATGAAACTCTTTGTCTAACAAACAGTGGAACAACACACACCATACTTAAAAATAAAAAAATATTTTCTTAATCTTATATTGACCGAAACTAATGTTAACACAATATCTGGTGTTGCAAATCTTATTGAAGATTATAGAAAAGCTCATATATTATTACTTGATGACACAAATTTTATAATAAATGATGTTATGTTTTCTAGTAGATTAAAAAGAAATCTACTAAGTTTTAGAGACATACGTCGTAATGGTTATCATATTGAGACAACGAATGAAAAAGACGTTGAATATTTTTATATTACTTTTATTATCTCAAAGAAGAAACATATATTGAAAAAATTATCAGCATACTCTTCTGGATTATATTATACTTTTATAAATCCAATTGAATTGTATATGATTATGAACCAAGAGTTGTTGAATCCAAGGACTTTTATTGTTTGGCATGACCGGTTAGGTCACTGGGTTCAATAATGATGCGAAGAATTATAGAAAATTCGCATGGATATCCTTTAAAGAACCAGAAGATTCTTTTGTCCAAAGATTTTTTATGTGTTGCTTGTTTTCAAAGGAAACTAATTACAATGTCATCCATAACAAAAGTTGTCATTGAATCTCCTGCATTTTTAGAATGAGTTCAATGAGACATATGTGGATCTATTAATCCATCATGTGGACCATTTCAATATTTTATGATACTAATAGATGCATCAACACGTTGGTCACATGTTTGTCTATTATCTACTTGTAATGTCGAATTTGCGAGACTTCTTACCCAAATAATCTTATTAGGGGCTCAATTTCCGGATTATACAATCAAGAAAACTCATCTTGATAATGCTAGAGAATTTACATCCTGAGCTTTTAATGATTATTGCATGTCCATTGGAATTACTGTTGAGCATCGTGTTGCTCACACGCATACACAAAATGGATTAACAGAGTCCTTTATTAAAAACTTAAATTAATTGCTAGACCCTTACTTATGAAAACAAAGTTGTCTAGTTCTGCTTAGGACATGTCATATTACATACTGCAACACTTATTCGTATAAGACCAACTACATATCATAAATACTTCTAATTACAACTTGTCTTTGGTAAAAAACCTAATATTTCCCATCTAAAAGTTTTTAGTTGTGCAGTATATGTTCCTATTGCTCCACTACAAGACACTAAAATGGGTTCACAAAGAAGATTAGGAATTTGTGTTGGATTTGAATCTCTATCAATTATTAAATATCTTGAACCTTTGATAGGTGATATTTTCACGGCACGATTTGTTGACTGTCAATTTGATGAGACAGTTTTCCCAACATTAGAGGGAGAGAAACAACAGTTGAAAAGACAAGAAATTTCGTGGAATGCATCATCATTATCTAATTTTGATCCTCGTATAAATCAATGTGAATTGGAAGTTCAGAAAATAATTCACTTGCAAGAAATTGCAAATCAATTACCAGATACATTTACTGATAGCAAAAATGTGACAAAGTCACATATACCAGCTGTTAATGCTCCTGCTCGTATTGATGTCCCTGAAAGACAAGTTGCTAATATGTTAGCAAATAAGTATAATGCATGTCAAAAGCGTGGTAGACCACTCGATTCTAAAGATAAAAATTCTAGAAAGAAAAAGAAGTAAAATAAGCAAGTTGACACTTTTGAAGTTATTAATACTCCTAAAGAGCCTATAAAAGAAATAATTGATGTAACTGAACAAATAACCTCAGAAGAGGGTCAGGTTCTTGAAAATAACTATGATGAAGAGATCTCAATAAATTATATTACTTCTGGAAAAAGATGGAACCGAAAAGAAACTGTTATTGATAATATATTTGCATATACAGTAGCTCTTGATATTATAAATGAGGATCTTGAACCGAAGTCTATTGATGAGTGTCGACGTAAAATTGATTAGCCAAAATGGAAAGACGCTATCCAGACAGAATTAAATTCACTTGAAAAACGTTAAGTCTTTGGATCTATTGTCCAAACACCTAAATGTGTGAAACTTGTAGACTACAGATGGGTATTTGTGTGAAAATGTAATGAGAGAAATGAAGTTGTAAAGTATAAAGCACGACTTATAACATAAGATTTCTCTCAAAGACCTGATATTGATTATAAGGAGACTTATTCTCTAGTGGTGATGCAATCACATTTAGATTTCTAATTAGTCTGACAATTATAGAATGACTTCATATGCATTTAATGGATGTTGTGACAGCTTATCTATATGGATCACTTGATAGTGACATTTATACGAAAGTCCCTGAAAGACTGAAAATGTCTGATACATGCAATTCGAAACCCCGGGAAATGTATTCAATTAAATTACAAAAATCTTTGTATGGATTAAAGCAATCTGGACGCATGTGGTATAATCGTCTCAATGAATATCTTTTGAATGAATGATATATTAACAATCAAATTTGCACATGTGTGTTATTAAGAGATCAAAGTCTGGATTTGTTATTATTGCAGTTTATGTTAATGATTTAAATATCATCGAGACTTACGAAGAACTCATAGAGACGATAACATTTTTGAAAAATGAGTTTGAAATGAAAGATTTGGGCAAACAAAATTCTGTCTCGGCTTGCAGATTGAGCATCTATCTAAAAAGATTTTTCTTCACCAATCAACTTATATCGAAAAGGTATTAAAGTGCTTTAACATGGATAAGTCTCATCCAATAAGCTCTCCCATGGTTGTTTGATCCCTTGATGTGAAAAAAGATCATTTTCATCCTCGAGAGGATAATGAAAAAATTTTTGGTCCAAAAGTACCAAAAATTTGGGCTAAACAAAATTTTGTCTCGGCTTGCAGATCGAGCATCTATCTAAAAGGATTTTTCTTCACCAATCAACTTATATCGAAAAGGTATTAAAGTGCTTTAACATGGATAAGTCTCATCCAATAAGCTTTCCCATTGTTGTTTGATCCCTTAGGATGAAAAGAATCTTTTTCACATCAAGACCTGTTATAGAATTCTCTGTTAATTTACTAGCAAATATAGTTCTTCATCACTCGAAGACATTGGAATGATGTTAAACAAGTACTTCGTTATCTTTGAGGAACATCAGACATGAGTTTGTTTTATTCAAAAGACTCAAAAGCAGAATTGGTCGGATATGCAGATACTGGATATTTATCAGATCCACATAAAGCACGATCTCAGACAGGTTATTTATTTACATATCATGGTACTGCTATATATTGGCGTTCTACAAAGCAAACTCTAACTGCCACATCTTCAAATCATGCTGAAATATTAGCATTATATAAGGCAAGTCGAGAATGCGTATGGTTGAGATCTCTGATTTAATATATCCATAAAGTATGTGATCTTTCATTTGTTAAAGAAAGTCGAACAATTTTATATGAGGATAATGCAGCTTGTATTGTTCAAATTAAAGGAGGTTACATAAAAGAAGACAAAACTAAGCACATTTCACCAAAATTCTTTTTCACACATGAACTTCAGAATAAAAGAGAGATAAATGTTCATCAAATTCGATTTTGTGACTATTTGGCAAATTTGTTCACAAAGGCACTTCCTACAACAACATTTGAGAAATTGGTGAATAAGATTAACATGCGTCGGTTCAGAGAATTTTGTTAAAATTCACCAAAAGAAGACATATTAGCATGAGAGAGAGATTACTACGTACAAGAATTATGTACTCTTTTTTCTTTATTAAGATTTTTTTTCCTGATAAGATTTTTAAAGAGACATATTCTTTGTACGGTGGACATCCAAATGGGGAGTATTGTAAATCAATTAGATGCCACCCTTTAGTATTTTATAACCTCCATATTAAAAATCATTATCACTTAAATAATGATAATCATAATAGTATCTTAATATTTTCTATAACCTCCACATTAAAGATCATTATCACTCAAATAATGATCATCATAATAGTATCTTAATATTATGTATAACTTATGTCTTTTCTATTTTCTACATTTATTATTCTTAACTTATAAATAGAGGGTACATAAGTTTGTATGATTTATCCTTACGTAAGAAATGAAACAATAAAATAGTAACTCTCTCCAAAATTCTTCTTGTGTTTTATCTTTAGTTCTTATTCTTATTTTGCAATATCTTAATATTGTATTTGTTTTATAACAAAAATAGTATTATTTATTTTTCACTTATCTATCCTATTGATTTCTCTACGAGACTACGAGAATAAAACAAGTGTGGCTCTATTGAAAAAAAAAAAAAAAAATCTTACTGTACCATTTAACATATTTAAATTATATTTTACTCCTAGCATCCATCTTAGATATTTAAAATTCATTGGTTTCTATTTCACTATTTAAAATATCAAAACTAAACTTTAAAATAGGGGTAATCCCTTTTTTTTCTATAGTTTGATAAAATAATCAAAATGCTCTAATATTTTAAGAAACCGTTAATATTTCTCTTATTGATTTATAAAATAAATTAAAAAATATCTATAATTTATAAAAATATCCAAAAAACCCCCACGTCAATTTGGACGTTAAAATTCAATATTTAACCATTAATGGGAAATTACAACACCTTCAGTTAAGATAAAATATATAATATTATTAATTAATCAATTAAATTAAAACAATTTTTTTTGAAAAAAAAAATCATATCATCTCCACTACCCATCACAATGATGGACGGTGGGGATGAAAACAAAAAAATTAAATGAAAAAAATAAGTAGCATCAAAAAATAAATAAAGCAATTTTTTTTTTTAAATATCTCTACCATCCATCACAAGGATGAATAGTGGAGATGGAAAAAAATTATTAAAATGAAAAAAAAAAAAATTGTTTAACACCCAATACTCCATCATCATCATCATCGTTTTCTTCTTCCATCTTCTTCTTCTTCTTCTTCCATCTTCAATGACAAGAGCGGTGACAGCTTCTTCCAAAACCATTGTGGAAGTCGACGATGAAAACCTAATCTCCATCGCGATTGAGACCAATTATGGTCTCCATTCAATGTTCTCCATCTTTTCAATTTATTTTCAACCTTTTTCAAATGGTTAATGATGATGATCATGTGTTGATGTCACTAATGATAGGTTAATGATAGATTGATGTTAATGATGATGGTGATGAATGAGTTGATGATGGTTGATTAATATGGTGAGTTAAGGTGATGAATTTGGGTTCTACACTACAGAATGCCTGTTTTTCATTGTATTTTTTTTCATTTTTTTTTTCAAATGCAATATGGTTTTTAGATCTTGTTTGACATTGTTGATTTGATGTTTGTGGATGAAAAATGAAAAAGAACATTGTTCTTTGATGTTCTTCATTGAAGAAGAACAAGATATTGAACGATGAACAACCAATCGCAAAATTGGATTTCCACCATCTATCAATATTAAATGAATCCGACTACATAAAAGTTTTTAAAATTAAATAACCAAACTATTTGTACAATGTAATGAACTTTCTTAATAAACAAAACAAAAGATCAACCATTTTTCCCCAAAAGTTGTATTTGTAGAAACTCTACTTCTATAGGATTTATTACTAAAAACTCTACTAAGAGAAGTTTGGTACCAAAATGTCACAGGAAATCGAAACTACGAAACTACGCCATGAAAAATATAGATGCATGTGTGTAGAAAGAAAAAGCACATCATAGAAAAATGAAAGAACAGCCGAATAATGCAAAATCTTGAATTGCAATGCACAAAAAGTTTAAGGAATTGTTAAATTGGAACTCATCTCAAAAGAGTGATGATGCCATCAAGAGAGCATTTCAATCCAAAAATGAACTTCAATACAAACTCCAAAGTCCAAACCACCCCCACTCTTAACACATCAGCAAGCATTTCAATCCAAATGATCTCAATACAAACTCCCAACAAGCACCACCCTAACATAATCCTAAATCACTTCTTCTACCATAGTCCATAATACACTGAAGAGCAAGGCTATTTATGCAACAATGAAACCCACTAACATATAAGATCTCCCAAAATTGATAAAAATTACGTTGTTTTCTCTTCCTACGAGACATTGTATCATCTTAAAAGTACATTACAATACAAAAGGAAAATGGAGTTAACTTAAATAAACTCGTGGCATTTTTTATCTAAGTATTAACAGGGGATAATCATAATTGCATAACAGTTGCCATAAAGTTGTAATTGAAAGGATAATTCAACAGTTAATAAACTATCAATATGATCAATAGGCAATTTATCAAACAGTTAACAAACTGATATATAGCGTTTCACTAAATTGCATAACCAATTCGCAAAGATTCGATAAGCAGTGAGACAAAAGCAGAAACAAATCTACAAATACAACGTCTAAAACAAAGGAAAAAAAATAAAAAACTTGATGATTTCATTTATTAAATCTAAGTCGTATGACATTTCTTCTCCACTAAAAACTACAAATCTACAAAAATTTTAACAAAACAACTCGATTCACAGAGTGACTGACCCACTCAATGAGCAGCAACGATGTTGTCACTACTACCAAACACATCAATCACGGGATCGGGCAGATCCGACACAGGACCAGACTGCGTGGAGCTCAAAAGCATCACCGCTTTGGCCGCCATGAGCTTCTTCCTTTGAGGACATCGTGGACCGTAGCCGCACACCCTCCCGGAAAAGCAGGGGAAACCATCGGCCACGTTGACCTGAGCCTGACCTTCAGCCGACGGCGGCGGAGACGACGGAGGAGACATCCGATGAGTGGAGGAGACTCTCTGGGATCTGGCGCTGATTTTCGAGTCTCGAAGCCGGGCTAAGGCGCCCGGTTTGAGGTACTTGAGAAATGGCTCGGGTCGGGCCACCGATTGTCTACGTGGAGCACGGATTCTTCGATCCATATTAGAGATACAGAGAGAGAGAAAGAGAGAGAGGTGATGGAGAGATTGAGATTAAAAAAAAAACAAAAATGGGGGTTAGGGTTTGAGAACGGAAGAGGGAGCCGCGGGATTTTAAGGAGGGTGAGAGAGGCGGGAAAACTAAAGAGAGGGTTTTCAAAGTGACACCGTGGCGCGGGATTTTCATTGGACTTTTTTGACCTCGCACTTTTAGGTCCGCTACACCCCGTTTTTGTTATTATTATGTTATCAAGCCCATTATAATTAGTTTATATGATTAGTGTTTTTTTTTTAATAAAAAATTATTAATGTTTCGGTATTGTTTTATATATATATTTTTTAATATTATTTATGATGCATCTACTCTAAAAGACACGTAAGTAATCTAATGATTATAATAAATAATAATCATTTATCAAATTATATAGATTGATTTTAAATTAATATTTGAGATTTTTATAAATAATTATAGGATAATAAAAAGCCTATTAACACCAAATCTGTTTTTACGTCGACGGTCTTTCATCATAATGATGGACATACATTCTCCCCTGTTCAATATTTGTTATTTCATAATCCTAGCAGTAAATAAGTTTATCAATATTTTATTTTAGATTATATGAAAGTTATACTTTGTGATTTTTTATAATATTATTAAAACTAAGATATATGATTCTCTAAAAAATAGCAAATGAACATCATTCCATAACAAAAGTACTAATTTTAGCAACATCTTAGTGTTAATAAAAAACGGCAATTTTAGCAACATCTTAGTGTTTACAATAAATATACACCAACATACTTTCAATAAATAAATATATAAATATACACCAACATGCATAGATCCTTTTGGTTCTTGAAAGTTTATAATTTGTTTTTGATTTCTACCCGTACTAAAATGGTAAAGAGCAAGTCTAGAAATTGATATTGACACGGGACCATGAGCATAGATTCATTACCGTTATTACGGGTATAGATTTTTCAACCTTATAGTGATGAAGAGAGCTATACAAAATGTGATAAGAATAATTTGAGGAAGAAAGTAGAGAAGACAGAGGAAAGATTGCAAGTAATCTTCTCCAAATAAATCATTCAATGGAACCTTGATCAATTTATAGGTCTACACGGTAACAAGCAATATCAACTTGAAAGCAGGAACAAACTGACAAGTGCTGAAGCCACTAACTAGAAAGCATGAACAAACTAACATAATGGGTACTCAGATCTAGCAGCATTTATCCATAATTTCCTAATAATAACATAATTATTTAACTGACATAAAGATTAAGTCAACCACAACTATCAACAGCTCCATATATGCATGAAGACCATGTCTCCACTCCCCATCACTTGCTTGCATGACCTGCATGAGTAGGTTTATACATGTCAAAATATTGGGGTGGAAGCTGAAGTTGTAGGGATTTTTAGGTGAAACCTTCTTTAAATTAGTCTGTTTTTCGAAATATATTATTTAAATTATAAGCATACTTGGAACATGAAGTTCATTTCATCATTTTACTTAGGACAAATTACACTAAAGCGCCTAACTTATCACATTATTACAACATTGGTGTGAGTTCAGATTAAATTACACGTAAGTATCTTTGACTTGATTTGACTAACACTCAAGTAAGGGCAATATTAACATCTCAGGGGCATAAATACCTTTGACTGGGTTACAATGCATTCCCAGACCTAGCTTGCTTAAATTTATCTAATGTTTAGTGTGATTTTCCCTTTTAGTTAGAATAAAAGTTCAAAAACAAATTACAACTTCAATTAACTTAAGACCAATCTTTAGAATGTTTCTAACCGAAGACCAGATACATGATCTTTAAACCAAACACATCATTTGCACAAATGGATGGAAATGCATTGTAGCCCACTTCATACATGTTTTATGATCCAAAAGATCAAAGGAGTATACATAGAAGAAATGCAGTGCAAAAGAATAACACAAATGTCCCATCCAATGAGCTAACATATGCAATGTATGTAACAACAAAACCAAAGACATTAGTGTGGGTTGATCCCCTACCTTCATGTGGGTTTCTCCCCCACTATAGTGTGGGTTTCTCCCTCACCTTCGTGTGGGTGGATCCTACTCAATTGGGAGTAGTTCTCCAGATCGCGCCACTAATGTTTTAGATACAATGTCTTTGGTTGGTCCCGGTCGTTCCTTGAATCAGTTCCTGATACAATTCTTGTCCTCAAAAAAAAGAAAAAAAAAAAACCAAAGACATTAAGAATGAAACCCACTCAATAAGCAACAACATAACGCCATACACATAATTGATGATCGGATCCGGCACATGACCCCGACTGTGTCTGACGACAAAAACATCATCTCTTTCGCCGCCACGAAATTCTTCCTTTGAAGACACCGTGGATAGCATCCGTACACCCTTGGCTTTGTGGGACTTGAATTCTATTTGGATTTATGGGACTTGGATTGTACATATAGGATAGATCAGCATTTGAAACCCTGCGTCACTTAATAGTTGATACGCGCTTGTCCATGCTTGGATTTCTGGTGGGTGGATTCCATACTTGGGATCCTTGGATTTGGGACTTTGATCCTCTGACGCAAACGACGTAGGCTAGCTGTGTGCATGATCCAATATTATCCAATATGGACTGTATTAAATCTATTGGATTAAATTAGATCCAATCGAAATAGATTCCTAATTTTAAGATTTATTGGACAAGATTGAAAGTGAGGCTCTAATAAAAAAAAAATGTCGAATTCCTTTTTTTTTGGACAAATATGGCATAATCCAAAACCTATATATTATTCTTAATTCGAATTCGTGGGCTAATTCAAGTAAATGGCCTACTTTTCACATAATAAATTAGGGCACTTTAACTACTATGATGGGAATGGTAATTTTTGCTAATTTGATAAACAAAAGATACCATTCATAAAAAAATTCTGTTAGCATGCTTAAGCAATGTTTAAATAGAAAATAAAATTAGCAAATAATCAGGCACCGGACATTCATACTGTTATTGAAATAAAAAGTATATCAACAAATTAACGAAATATTAATGAATTTGGGCTATTTACTTGGTCTATTAAAAAAAAAAAAAAAAACCAAGAATGTAAAATCAACCAATAAATTGGTAAACCTAACACTACCACACGAATGCCAAAATATTTGAATTTGCCCAAAATTGTTCCTAAGTTCGATGAATTTTGTTCTCTAGAGAAAATTTTAACAAGAAGCTTTTTGAAAGATGCTCCTATATGGACAAGCAAAGAATAGCATAATTAAATTTTCAGACAAATATATATACAATCCAATGATTGATTGAGATTAGCAATTCTAGTGATTTAAAAGTTATATAGAGAGAGAGAGAGAGTGAGAGAGGGAGAGAGGTATTCCACATTTTTTTTTATTAAGTTTGGAATTCAGCTATATAGCCATACAAAGTGTAAGGTTAACATTTAAAATTATGAACTTAATAACAATATGAATAAAAGAAATTATAATAGAGGTGTTTTTACATTGTATTTATAATATAAAAACAATGCCTCATCAAGTGAAATTAAAAATTGATATGCTGAGCAGTACGATCTGGTTAATGACCAAATAAAAAGGCACTTTGCATGTAAAGATGGCAACAATTGTAAAAAACCTCACAATTTTCTCCATCTTTAAATTGATGAAAGCATATAACACATATGCTACACTTTATCAATTCTCTGCCACACAGGTTAGGTGCCAATTGTCATCTCGTATGTTTAGCATAATGCAATAAGCAAAGTCAATTGATTAATGTACATTAGCTCCCCCTTCTTGACTTTATCTGAGTTTATTTGAAAGAGAAATCAAAACAGAGGTAGAAATCCCTCGAGGCAGAGTGTCTAGCATTTATGAGAAACTGGTTGTCTCTTTCAGATCCTCCACTTCCCCTTGGCTGATAAGGAACTTATCCAATTGTGTAAATCCCTTAATTTGTTAGCGAATGAAGAGAGAGAGTGTCTTATTGTAGGTGACATGAGGGCTAAGCGTTTTGAAGAAGTGAAACATTGTTTCGTAGAAAAGGTACTTGCTACAAAGAAAATCAATAGAGAAAATTGTCATTGAACAACTGTGGTGACTGATAGGGCATGTGGAAGTCGAATCATTAGGTAACACTATAAAAAATTTTGTTTATGGCAACATTTAAAAGGCAACGTGCATGAAATCTATGTCGTTGTAGGTCACATATGGCAATGTGCAAATAATGTATATTGTGGAAGGGGTTTACGACAACATGCAAAATCATGCAAAACCATATGACAATATACAAAATTATGCACGTTGCCAAAACCGTGTAAATGCATGTGGTTATCAAAAACAACATGCATTATTATTCAAAAATAAAATATTTTAAACACATTTACATAAAATATTTTTTTTGCATAGTTTTAGCAACATGTATGGTTTTACATATTGTCATATGGTTTTGCATGTTGCTATAAACCTCTTTCATAACATGCATTCTTTGCACGTTATCATAGGTAATCTACGGTAGCATAAACCTCATGCACATTGTCTTTTGAATGTTGCTATAAATAAAATTTTTTGTAGTAAACATTTAACAGTGTTAAAGCTATATGTGGAATTGGTAGGGTGACATAAGATTTAATAATAGTTAACGTGTTGTGTTTTCTTTTCTTTTCTTTTCTCTTTTTTGTTGACGAGAAAATATCGATGCGTGAATTTTCTTAGGCCCTAGTTAAATGATTAAAGGGAAAATTTAGGGTTGATTTATATAATTAATCTTATGTATATAAATGTGTTTTCATATAAAATCAAGGGAAGTTAGTGTAATTTTCTTTGATAAAGTTATTATAAAATAGGTTGCATATGCAATAGAGTAGCTAAAACCAAAGAAGCATTGGAAAGAGGAGTGCATCAAGGAGAGAGGAGAGCAAGGGAGAGACCAAAAAAGAAGAGAGAAGAAGAAGAGGGGAGAGGAGGGGAAAACAGAAGAGAGGAGAAGTGATCAAGAGAAGAAGAAATTAAGGAGGAAAGAAGAGAGGAAGAGAGCAGAGAATAGAGGGAAAGGGAGATGACAGAAGAGAATGTGAGAGAGATTGTGAGCAAAGAAATGAAGAAGCTTGAACAAAAGATGATTGGGTAGAAAAGAATGCATCAAGAGCTGTAAAGAGAAAAGAGTCAGGAATAAAAGTTGAAAAAGTTGGGTTGCTTCCTAGCCAAGCTACTCTGTTGTGTGGGCATGCACATACTCTTGGCTTGTTTTGCGTTTAGTCAATACATTTACTATTTGGATTTTAATCTTTTGTTTATAATAAGTAAATTTACTTTGCTATTAGTGTTATGCGGGTGTTTTTGAAATGCTACAAGAAATTTTGTCTATGACAATATTTAAAAGACAATATGTATGAGATCTATTTCATTGTAGGTCACCTATGACAACATGCAAATAATACATCTAATGAAAGGGGTTTACGACAACATACAAAATGCAAAACCATATGACAACATACAAAATCATACATGTTGCTAAAATTGTGCAAATGCATGTTGTGATAAAGAACAATGTGCATTATTATTCATAAATAAATTATTTTAAATACATATTTACATAAAATACTTTATTTGAATGGTTTGCATGGTCTTAGCAATGTATATGGTTTTGCATGTTGCTATAAACCTCTTTCACAACATTTATTCTTTGTACATTATCATAACCGACCTACAGTAACATAGACCTCATGCACGTTGTTTTTTGAACGTTGCCATAGATAAAAATTTTTGTAATGAATATTTAACAGAATGTTAAGGCTCTGTGTCAAATTGGGTAGGGTGATATAAGATTTAACTAATAGTTAACGTATTGTGTTTTGTTCTTTTTTTTTTTTTTTTGACAAACAAATATTGACGCATGAATTTTCCTAAGCTTTAGCTAAATAACTAGAGAGAAAATTTAGAGTTAATTTATGTAATTAATCTTATGTATATAAGTATATTTTCACATAAAATCAGGGAAAATTAATGCAATTTTTCTTTAATAAAGTTATTATAAAAAAGGTTGTATATGTAACAGAGTAGTTCGAATCAAAGGAGCAATGGAAAGATGAGTGCAATGAGAAAAGAGGAGAAGAGGAGGGCAGAGGAGGAGAAAACAGAAGATAGGAGACATGATCACAAGAAGAAGAAAGACAGAAATAAAGAATAGAGGAAGAGAGAGGATGGGGGGGGGGGGGGGGGGAGGGAACGAGATGATAAAAGAGAAGGTGAGAGAGATTGTGAGGAAAGAAATAAAGAAGATTGAGCAGGAACGGATGGGACAATAAAAAAGGCATTAAAAAAGATGTTTGAAAAAGCTTAGCTGATTCATGGCCAAGCTACTCGATTGTGTGGTCATGCATTTGCTCTAGCCTTGATTTGTGTGTAGTCAATATTTATTTATTTATTTATTTTTTATAGTCAATAAATTTCATTTGGATTATAATATTTTACATATAGTAAGTAAGAAAAAATACCCAACCACATTGCTAAAGGTGATTGCATTTTACTGAATGAGAAAGTGTCCAACCACTTGCTAATAGATTATACACAAATGGAAAAGATAGTTTCAAATGTTAGATGTGTGGTGTTCTGCATGTGTTTGTTTCTCATTTTTGTCTCAACTATTTTTTGGTTTAATTTAGTTGTTATGTAATTGTGAATTTGTGATTATTTGGTTCTCTTAAAAAAAAAAAAAAGATATTGCATTCAAGTTCTAAATTAGGTTCTCTTAGTAATGTCCATTTATTGAATAGTTGATGCATTTGTGTTAATTTTAATCAAGATTTAACGGCAAAACATTACTTTTTTGTCTTTAGGGGATAGCTTAGTTGGGTTAAATTTTGTGTAAACAAACAAGAGGTCTATAGAATAAATCCTCCTAAGACCAACCTTAGAATCAAAGGGACATTTAATTTACTTTGAATTTTTAAGTGGACTAGCTGTAAAGTAAAAGTGCAATTAATAATGAACACAAAAAAAATAAATAAATAAAAAAAATTAAGAGCTGAAGAGAGAAAAATGCTAGGAAAAAAGTTGAAAAAGCTGGGCTGTTTTGTGACCAAGCTACTCTACTATTTTGGCATACATCTGCTTTAGCCTTATTTTGTGCTTAGTTGGTACATTTACTATTTGGATATTAATCTTTTGTATATGATATGCAAAATTTCTTTATTGTTAGTGTTGTGTGGGTGTTTTCGAAATACTACAAGAAATTTTATCTATGACAACATCCAAAAAATAATGTTCATGAGATCTATGTAATTATAGGCCACCTATGACAACATACAAATAATGCACATTGTTGAAGGGGTTTATGATAACATGCAGAACCTACAAAATAATATGACAATATGCAAAATCATGCACATTGCCAAAATCGTGCAATTACATGTTATTATAAATAAGAGCATGCATTATTAGGGGTGGGCACGGGTTGGTCGGGTTGGTTTTCACCGAAATTGTCTCAAGGTTAGTTTAAAAATTAGAAACCAATCCAATCTGAAATGATGATAAAAATCGACATAGATCGACTACTATTGGATTAGTTCTAGTCGGGTCGATCCATGTCTGTTTAGGCTTTCAATTAAACTACAATTAAACCATTATGAATTGTCAAATTATCCATTATTTTACCTCATTTTCCCCCAAAAAAATTACCATATAAGAGCAAAATAAGACAAACAAATTAAGAGAGACAATGTAGAAACAAAAATGCATTTCAAAAAAATAAAATAACCTAAAAAAATTCACCCATAAAAAACCTTTAAAAATCACACCCAGAAAAAATTTCTCCCGAAAATTCCACAATAAACTCAGAAAAAACCTTTCAGAATTTTAGAAAAACAACTTTTCAAAATCACACCTAGAAAAAAAAAATTACACATTCGCATCCAAAAAATCTCACAATCTCACTATCTTCATCTCCTCACTAGCCTCAACCAATATAATCATCATGCCTTTTCATCATACCTGACCAGTTACCAGTGTGTTATTGCCTCCCATCCAATGTCACCTTTTCTGCAATTCAACGCCACCATCCCCACCTTTAAATCGAAGCTCTTCATCATCGATCACTCTATTTCTCTCATCTTCTTTGTTTTGACTCTCCATGTCATCGGTATCCCCAAGCCCATCTCTTCTAAGAGTGAGCAACAATTAAAAATAAAAAAATGAGTGACATTTCTTGAACAACGACTAATCAATGGTTGAATGGAGACGATTGATTGGTGTCAAATCAATCAATTAAATGGGGACTATTGAACGACAATGATGGTGAGAGGGTTGGAGAGAGAGAGAGAGAGAGAGGAAGGGGTCATTGGCTAGGGTTGGAGAGAGAGTAACTGATTAGATTTAGAGGTGTATTGTTTGTCTTTTATATTTTCAATTTTTTATTTCTTAAGTTAGGTCGGTTATTCGATCCAAAACTGACCTGAAGTCGATTTTAATAAGTTTCTAACTTTGAAAATTGATCTGACTAGAATTTAAAGTGAAAACTAATATTTCAAGTCAATTCGAATCGGGTCTCTTCAGGCTGGGTCGGTCTCCATTATTTTGCCCACCCTTATGCATTATTATTCGTAAATAAAATGTTTTAAACACATATTTACATGAAATACTTTGTTTGCATGATTTTAGAAACGTGCATGGTTTTGTATGTTATCATATGATTTTGCACGTTGCCATAAACCTTCTTTCACAACATGTATTTTTTACACGTTATCATAAGTGACCTATGATAACATAGACCTCATGCATGTTGTCTTTTGAACATTATCATATATAAAATTTCTTGTAGTGAACATTTAATAGAGTGTTAAGGTTGTGTATGAAATTGGGTAGGGCGACATAAGATTTAACTAATAGTTAACGTGTTATGTTTTCATTTTTTTTTACAAGTAAATATTGACACGTGAATTTTCCTAGGCCCTAGTTAAATGATTAGAGAAAAAATTTATATGTGGTTTATATAATTAATCTTATATATATAAATGTTTTTTTCACATAAAATCATTG
This sequence comes from Litchi chinensis, assembly GCA_019925255.1. Taxonomy (NCBI): domain Eukaryota; kingdom Viridiplantae; phylum Streptophyta; class Magnoliopsida; order Sapindales; family Sapindaceae; genus Litchi; species Litchi chinensis. Next base: position 21,466,717 of record CM034472.1, on the reverse strand, counting down.
CAAATTAGTGCAATTTTTTCCTAATAAAGTCATTATAAAATAAGTTGCATAGATAACAAAGTAGCTAGAACCAAAGAAGAAATGGAAAGAGAAGTGCAGAGAGGAGAAAAGGACAAGAGAGACCAGAAGAGAAAAAAGGAGAAAAGGAGGGAAGAAAAGGGGAAAATAGAATAGAGGAGACGTGATCAAGAGAAGAAGGAAGAAAAGAGGAAGAGAGAAGAGATGAGAGGGGAAGGGGAGATAATAGAAGATATGGTAAGGGAGAATGTGAGGAAAGAAATGGAGAAGCTTGAACAGGAGATGATATGGCAAGAAATGAGGCATCAAGACCTGAAGAGAGAAAAGAGTCAGAAAAATAGTTAAAATAGCGAGGCTGCTTCATGGCCAAGCTACTTTGCTGTGTAGGCATGCATTTGTTATAGCCTTGTTTTGTGTTTAGTCAATACATTTACAATTTGGATTTTAATCTTTTGTATATAGTAAGTAAATTTACTTTGTTGTCGATGTTATGTGGGTGTTTTTGAAACATTATAAGAAATTTTATTTATGACAACATCTAAAAGACAATGTGTATGAGATCTATATCTTTGTAGGTCACCTTTGACAACATATCAAATAATGCATACTGTGGGAAGGGTTTATGATACCGCGCAAAACAATATGATAATATGCAAAATCATGCATATTGCCAAAATCGTACAAATACATGTTATTAGAAACAACAACATGCATTATTAGAAGTGGGCATGGGTTAGGTTATTTGACCTGAAATGGTGATAAAAATCGACATGGACCGACTACTATTAAGTCGGTTTGGGTCAGGTTTGTCCATGTTTGTTTGGGCCCACAATTGGGCCTCCAATTAAACCACAATTAAACCATTGTGAATCACTAAATGATCCATTATTTTCCCTCATTTTCCTAAAAAAAGTTACCATATAAGAACAAAATAAAACGAATATAATGGGAGAGATAGAACCTTTAAAAAAAAATGAAATTAAAAAAAAAACAAAAGAATCTGAAAAAAATATATATAAAAAAAAAAAAAAAAAAAAAATCACACCTAAAAAAAATTCACCCCAAAAATTCCATAGTAAACCCAAAAAAAAACCTTTGAAAATATCAGAGAAAACTTTTAAAAATCACACCCAGAAAAAAAAAAAAATCACACATTCACATTCAGAAAATCTCACAATCTCACCATCTATATCAATTTATGACTTTGAAACTTATCCGACCTGAATTTAAAGTAAAAACTAACTTTTTAGGTCGGTTTGGATCGGGTCGGTTCAGGCAAGGTCGATCTTGATTATTTTGCCTACCTTTATGCATTATTATTCGTAAATAAAGTATTTTAAACATAAATTTACATAATTACTTTATTTGCACGATTTTTCACAGTTTTAGCAACGTGCATAGTTTTGCATATTGTCATATGGTTTTGCACGTTATCATAAACCTTTTTCACAATATGCATCTTTACACGTTATCATAAGTGACCAATGATAATATGGACTTTATGCACGCTATCTTTTGAACGTTGCCATATATAAAATTTTTTGTAGTAAACATTTAACAGAATGTTAAAGTTATCTGTGGAATTAGGTAGGATGATGTAAAATATAACTAATAATTAACGTGTTGTGTTTTTTTTTTTGGATAAACATATATTGATGCGTGAATTTTCCTAGACCCTAGCTAAATGATTAGATGAAAAATTCATAGGTGGTTTATGTAATTAATCTTATGTATATAAGTGTGGGTTCACATAAAATTAGAGAAAGTTAGTGCAATTTTTCCTTAATAAAGATATTATAAAATATGTTGCATATGCAACAGTGTACCTAGAACCAAAGAAGCAATGGAAAAAGGAGTGCAACGAGGAGAAGTGGAGGGGAGAAGGAGAGAGAGCAGAAGAGGAGAGAGGAGAAGAGGAGGGGAAAGTAGAAGAGGAAATGTGATTAAGAAAAGAAGAAAAAGAGGATGAGAGAAGAGAGGAAGAGGGAAGAGAGGAGGTGGGAAAGGAAGATGACAGAAGAGAAGGTGAGAGAGATTGTGAGGAAAGAAATGAAGAAGCTTGAACAGGAGATGATGGGGTAGGAAAAGAGGCATCAAGAGCGGAAAAGAGAAAAGAGCAAGAGTTGGGAAAAAAGTTAAAAAAGTTGGGCTTCTTTGTGGCCAAGCTACTCTGTTATGTGGGCATACACCTGCTCTAACCTTGTTTTGTGTTTAGTCAACACATTTACTATTTGGATTTTAATCTTTTGTATATAGTAAGTAACTTTACTTTGTTGTCAGTGTTATATGGGTGTTTTTGAAACACTACAAGAAATTTTGTCTATGACAACATTCAAAAGATAACGTCCATGAGATCTATATCATCGTAGGTCACCTCTGACAGTATACAAATAATGCATATTGTGAAAAAGGTTTACAATAACATGCAAAACTGTGCAAATTAAACCATATGATAACATGCAAAATCATGCGCGTTGTCAAAACCATGCAAATGCATGTTGTTATGCATTATTATTTGTAAATAAAATGTTTTAAACGCATATTTAAATAAAATACTTTATTTTCACGGTTTTAGCAACATACACTGTTTTAATAATGTGTCTGATTTCGTATATTATCATATGGTTTTGCACGTTACTATAAAAATTTTTCACAACATGCATTCTTTGCACATTGTTATAGATGACCTATGATAACATAGATCTCATACACGTTGTCTTTTGAATGTTATCATAGATAAAATTTCTTCTAGAGGTTATGTCACCCTATTATCCTATTCATCCATAGTCTAATACTTTCCCCTGAAAAAAAAAAATGAATAAATAGCTATCGAGAGTATAACTCTCATTGACGTGGAAGTGTGTGAGAAGAGTCATGTGTGCTTATGTTTTTATGTTTTCAGCTTTTGAGCATGCATTCAAGGGGATCTTGAGTAGTCTCCTGAAGCCAGGTGGCAGCAAGTTTGGAATACATTATAGCCTTCCTGCTCTGAATGATCCAAAGGATTGGTACTTCTTTATGGCCTTTTACATTGATCAATTAAATATGTTGTAACGTGTTGTCATTTTTTTCGCATATCAGTTAATATTTTTAATGTATTGCCATGTGAAACTTTGGTACTATTAACTCATGCAGTCGGATGGTATAAACTGTGGCTTGTTTTGCCTTTTATGATATCTGTTTTCTATAAGTTTTTTTTTTTTTTTTTTAATATTTTTTATTTTCATATTTTACTTTTACTACATTGCCACCATCATATTGATTTCCATTAGTGTTGTTATTTGATTGAATATATGATTATAATTATCTCATCAAGTGGCTCATAAAGCGGTAATGTTGTTCAAGTTATTGGGTTCAAGAGTATTTTCACATGTAAACAGTTTTGGAGCATATATTTACTCCTTGTCAGATAACAAATTCTTGTCCTTGTTAAATTAGCGGTTGCATTTACATTTTTTTTTAAGTTTCGTTTGTGTGCATATTAGACAAGCTGCCATGTACTATCAGAATCCTTCTTGAATCTGCTATCCGTAATTGTGACAACTTTCAAGTCCCTAAGGAAGATGTTGAGAAGATTATTGATTGGCAAAACACGTCCCCAAAGCAACTTGCAATTTGCTTCAAGCCTGGTCGTGTTCTTATGCGTGTAAGTCATGAATCAAGCTTATGGAATGCAAAGTTGTTAAAAATACTTTCATATGTGAGGATGTTAGTTCTGTTGACAGGATTGTACTGCAGGTCCAGCTGTGGTTGACCTTGCTTGTATGCGCGATGCCATGAACAAACCATGGCAGTGACTCCAGTAAGACCAATCCTTTGGTACATTTCAGTTTATCATTTATATGTGAATGAACTGACATTAACCATTCAATTCCTGGCCTAAAACGAAGTTAAATTCGATCGTTTGATTATGAATTGAAGTTCCAGTGTTGGCTTATGAGTTGTAGATTCTTGTGACCTTGAAAAATTGTTGTCTAATTTGCATTTTATTGATATCGTATTAAGTTGAATAACGTTTTATAATTGAATTTCATTTTATATTTATAATAATCAGCTTGTCTACATCCATTCTTTAGTTCGATTGTTTCCCTTGACTTGTAGCTGGAAACTGTAGAGATTTTTTTTGTCAGTAGTATTAGGAATGTTTATTGTAATGCAGTGTGATAATGGATTTCTGACTAGCTATTTGCCAAATTCTTCTCATGAGGTTGTAAAAATATCTTGCATTCACGTTCCTATGGATCTTGTCATTAATCACTCAGTTCAAGTTAATGTAGCAAGATCAGAAGATGCAGTGCAAGCAAATATGGACCTTGAATTTAAGAGGAATAAGGGGAGATTCTCTTTTCTTAAATGGGGATGCACTGCTTTCCGTAACATGCTTGTTATTACTTCTGGTTCTGGTATTCTTGTTTACAATAAAACTACAAATGAAGGTTCAACATATTGGATACACTTATACACAACTATGTTGAGGTTACAAATTTTGCTGTTACATGTATCCTCTTACATTTTCTTTTTGTTCCGTGCACTTGGAATTAAACCTTTGTTTTGATTGCTAATTGGATGAACCTTTGACATATGACTATTATGGGATGTTTTCTTGAAATACTGCATGAGGATTTTTTTTTTTTCTTTTATTTTTTTTAAGTAGCATGAGGAGAGTTGACATGACATTTATTTCAGGTTAATCTCAGATATCATGGACGGGCTGTTTTCAAACACCAATGGCATACTCTACCCTGATGGCGTGGTTGGAATCGATTCCCACAGGACCATGATTGATGGATTATGAGTTGCTGGCTGGGGAGTTGGAGGCATTTGTTACAATCTTATTTTTTATTTTATTTAATTTTCATAATAAATATTAGTTTGAGTTTTGAATTTGAATAAAGGATAGAAATTAGATTTAAATATGATTAGATTAGATTTAATCTTATCTAATTATTTATTAATTTTTATTATGAATTCTTGTTTAGCTATGAAATTTCTATACAAATTTGAGACTTATGATTAATAAAATTTAAGTAGCTTTGATGCTAAAAAATGTGATAGTATTTGTTAGCATTTGGGATGTTCTGGTTTGCCTTGAAGCAAAACCATATCTTATTTTTAATGTTATTAAAATGTGCCTGTAACATTTGGCATCAGAGCGAGGCATACAACCAATTATGTAGCATCTCAGCAACCTTAGGTCCAGATGGAGCACGTGCCCTTCTTGAAATTTTTCAAAAATCGATTAAGTTCATGATATCAAATGTTAAATATTTAAATATATAAATATATTGCTATATAATGTTTGAAGTAAACATGATCATTGTCTTCAAACGGTGTTCTTCGTGGGAAGTTTGCCTTCATTTCTCCTTGTCATGTGTTTGATTCCCCACCAACACAAAAATTTCTCATTTATTTTTCTAAAAAAGTGCAATGTTTATATGTTAAATATAATTTTCTAAGTAAGTACACAAAAATTTCTAATTTTTTTTCCTAAAAAACTGCAATGTTTATATGTTAAATATAATTTTCTAAGTAATTTAATTACAAATATAAAAGTGATGTTGGTGGCATGGGTGTTAGTCTTTCTCTATATACCATGCTTCAATCCCCCACTATATTTTCCTTTTTGTTATTATTTTTTCTTTCTCCATATCACCATGTTTCGATTCCACACCATAATACATAGGTTTTTTTTTCCTTTCCTTTTCTTTTTTTTTTTATTTTTCCTAAACCACCATATCATATGTTTTTCTCTTTTGTTTTGTTTTGTTTTTTGTTTTTTTTCTTAAAATGCACTGCGTATGATTTGATCCTCCATCATAACACATAATATTTTTTTTCTTTTTTCTTAAAAAAAAAAAAAAATCATTTATGAGTTCGAACCATGAAAAAAGATGATAAAAATGCATCATGAATTATTTATCTTTTACATAAACTTTTTTACATGATAAAATTCACAAGTAAAAAAAATCATATGAAAAGAGATGATAAAAATATAATGTAAATTAATTTTCTTTTACATAAATATCTGAATCTACCACTGTCAGCAAGTCTAATGTAATACAACCATTGCGCATCCAAAAAAATGAAAATGTATAACTTATAGGTTAGATTAAAATGTGTTAATATTATGTATTGGCATAATATTATCACATTAAATGCGAATAATCAAGCGAAACCACCGAAAAGGAAATGACTATTGTCGGGTCAGTATCGATGATGTTGACCAAGGTGGACATTAATTTGCTTTGGAAGTAAGGGATAGAAATTAGATTTAAATATGATTAGATTATATTTAATCTTAGACAATCATTTATTAGTTTTTATTTTGAATTTCTTGTTTAGCCATGAAATTTCATATAAATTTAAGACTAATGGCTAATAAAAGTGACTGTCAAGACTGACATGAGAAATCTTTCACTTGTATAATGTGCTTCGATACTGACGTACATACATCCCACTTCCATTTGAATTTATGAAGATCAAAGTGTGGCATACCGCATACCACATTTCTCTTTTGAATGAAAAACGCAAAATGGATATATATATATATATATATATTTAAAATTCATATATAAACAATAAAACATAGAAGTTACAATGTAGTTCTCTCAGCACATGTAACATATGAAAAGAATTAAAGACTATCAGGATTTAGAGTAATTTTTCTCCCACATGGGGACCCACGTACAATTATTATAACCTATAACGTGGACCAAACTTCATTCTACCTTGGTAGGCTTGAAAACTCCAAGGGACAAATTTGAGTTCTTGGCATTCAAATTGTTAACAGCTTGGCTTGGATTTTATACTTTTGTATACATTGCAATATGAAATGAAATAATACTATCGTAAAGAAACAGAATTATCTGTGCAGTTTAATTTTTGTTTGCTGATCACAATTGGGATTATATGCACAAAGTCGTAAACTCAGATTTATTTTTCAGTTCCATGTAACAATTTAAACAACGAATTGGTTGATGGCAGGCAGAATTGGCTTATTTTAGCCATGGAGGCATCCTTCCATACGTCTAACCTGATCGAGCAGTAAACTACACTGTTTGTCAGCTGCCTTATTCCATCTACTTCCAATGAGCTATTTGCTGTGACATTTTTGGCTGTCAATTGGCAATTGCAGAAGATTGTTAGCTGTTAAGAATGGTCATACGAATTCTATTTGCGATAGAAGTAGAAATGTAAAGAATCTTTTCTCTTATAAACCATGTCAAGGATGTTGAATAAAAAGCTCATCAATTCTGGCCTAATTGCAATCTTGCATCAGAATTTTGAGTTCATACATGTATAAAAGCATTGTGTTCCAATTAAGAAACGTGAGAAGGCTATAAATTTTACAATGATATAGATCAGAAAAAGTCCTTTTCATATGGAATAAGGCTTTTAAGTAAAGCACTTTCCACATGGTACTTGTTTGGAGAACATGGATAGACTTCCCTAGAATTTAGAAAAATCAGTAACATCCTTGATTCTTTTACAGATTAAATATAAACCCCCAACCCCCTCTTTATTTCTATTTTTGGTTAACCAAATCATTATCCATAATGCAGAATGCTAATTGTATGTTACCATTTTAGAAAAAGCCAAGAAGCTTTTTGGTATATATCACCGAAACTTGGTAACAACAATCCTTTTCGATTTTTTTTTTTTGGTGCGAAACAGGTCCTTTTTGACTTTTTATTGAGTGTAAGCGGATAAGTTCTAGCCGTCAATTCCTACCTCTACAACACTATTCCAACTTAACAGAACTGTTTTAATTTTTATAGTCAATGATAAGGATTTAGCTGTCTTACCTGTCAATTAAAACATTTGGGGATTAGTTTCAATAATCACTCTTATATTCAATTTAAGAGTTTTAATTGAGAAATCAGGTAAGGGGTTTAGCAAGATAATCAATCATAAGTAATAATTTCCAATAAAAATTTAAAACGCAACCAACCAAAAGGCCCCGAACTCGTCAACTTTTAATGGGCCCACATCACGAAACCAATCTTAACCAGACCTTCCATTTGACACATAACTCCCTTTCTGGATGTGACTTCAACGTGATTCCAATTATTGCCCATCTCCCTAGCCCCCACTCTTCCTTAATTTTTTTTTAGGGAGAATAAATTCGAAAATTACTCCTTAAATCAATAGCCCGTCCAATGCATAGTCGTGCATCATTATCCCATAAAATACAAATATCTTTCTCACATGGACCGACTACAACACTCCGATCATATTATTGGCCAAGTTGCGGTCCAGTGTATGAACCTTTTAGGACATCAGAAACGTACAATCATTCCTCTCCCTCTATAATTGCACCTTATAAGGGACCATTAGGACGCCACTTGCGATACTTTCAAAATTATATATTTTACACTGAGAGCTCTATTCCAGTGCGGTACTTCCCCCGGTGTATTATGCAATTCGTTCAACATATAAAGTATTATCTAAGAATGTTTTAATATATTTAATATATATTTAGTAAATTCAAATTTATAAATTTAGTACTACTATTAACAAGGGTATTCTGAAGATGATTTGGTACAAAAAGATATAAGACAACCATCAATATCAATGAACATATATGATATTACAATATCTAACGTCTAAGGTTTCTTTACATCCATTTGATGATCTGATCTACGGTTACTAAGGGACCAAATTTATAAACAAGAAATGATGATAAGCTAAATATGGTCGCATTGAAACCTAAAAATATGGTAGCAAACCCAACATCAAACCAACATCAATCTAACATCATTTGGGTTTGTTGAATCTAGATAAACATGAGTGGGTGTGGTGGAGAGGAAAGAGAGATGAAGAGTGGTGTGGAGAGAGAGATAGGGATGAGAGAGATTGGTTGGTTGGTTGGTATGGGTGTTGATTAATTTGATGTGTTTAAATGTATTAATTTGTGTTTGATGTTAGTCGCCAGCAAAGGAGACTCAGATCGCCAATGGAGATATATCCTAGTTGGGATCTCTATCTCCATAGAGATAGAGACAAGTGGAGGTCCCACATGAAGTTATCTATAGATTCATCAACATAGACTGATGAGTTTGGATTTTCTCATTGAAATTTTACATAATTAAGATGTTCTTAAAATGATCATGTAATATATCAACTTTACAATGTTTAACTATAATTTATTTTGTTAGTAGAAAAGATGAATCTTTTATAGATTGGACATATGTACAATTTATTTTGTTATTAGAAAAGATGAATCTTTTATAGATTGGACATATATATATACGGTGGATATTTATGATAAATAGGGGAAGAAAGTATATATACGTTGGATGAATTACACAGTATGTACATTTTAGTGGAAAGGGAGATAATGATTTTGATTAACAATATACAATAGAAAACGACGGGTAATGTACCCACCACTTAAATTACTCGACTTAGCAAAATGGAAAATGACAACAAGATCATAAGGAGACAACATATATAATTATAAGAAACAATACTCTGGAATTGGGAAGCTTAGTGATTAATAATTAAATTAACCTGTTTATTTAAGTTAAGATGGTGATAAGTCAAAGGCCTAAGCACATGAGATGCCTGAGCCTCGATCAACTCCAACTGCTTCTTCTTCAGGTGCATATACACCACCCAATCACCGTTCCCTGCCGGACTTGGCATCGGCATCACATAACCGGCGTCGCCACCCCATGGAAAATGGTATGACCCGAATACTGGCTTACCCCACCCGAAGTCCACCTTCGAAACCGGGAATCGCTGCCCGGATGACACCACAAAAGCCGGTCCATCTTCATTTCCATTAGTGTATATCCTAGTCAGAGCTGGCTCTGGCCTGTGTGCCTCAACCCAATCAATCAGCCCCAGGAAATGATCTTTTGTCACCGCATTTTCCAGGAAGTCATGAACTTGTTCTGCCACCCATGATAGTGGCTTTGAAACCAGTTCATTTACTCTTTGCTCACCAAAAGGAATTGATAGTACATTTCCAAAATATGAAGACATCAGGTCGTTTCCTCCTTGACGTAACCGAGTCCTTCCATCAACAACGATGCCCATTTTTGTTATCTTGGCTTCGTTTGTTGTGTCACACTGTGCCACCATTTTCCATAGAAAAGCGCTGAAAGACTCGAGTTTAGTCCTCTTGCAGCCGTTGAAGGTGGCAAGTGACTGGAGCTCATTGAGTTGGCCAAGTGTAACATAGTAAATGCGACTTATGAGATGTATCATGATCATCGCTAGGTTGTTTAGGAGGTGGGAGAGTTGAGATGGGCACGTACATGTCATCTAAGGTTGGGTCAATGCACCCTGGTCGTCTAGGGTTGAGAAGAGATCGGCGAAAAGATGGTAGCTGAGAAATCGGTTTGGATTGAGCCGTTTCCGCCCATGATACTAGAAACATGTTTGCAGAGTATCCGTCCGCTACTCGGTGATCAAAGGTGCATCCCACCACCAAACCACCGCATTTGAGTTCAGTCACCTGTAAAATCATGTTACAGTAATATTATCATATATGTAGATAGATATGCTAATTAAGGAAGAAAAAATAATACTCTTTTATTGATTTACGAGGAGCGAGTCGTAGAAAAAGGACGGTGACGCCCTTTGTCCCTATATGTGGAAACGGATCAAGCCTCACTTTTGTATCCGACCTTTATGTAACAAAACACGTCGACAAAATGTCTCCTAGAAACAATTTTTTGCCTGTCCAAATTCCTATATGCTAGCAAAAGTTTACAAATTAATTATAATATATTCATGCAGATGATCTTTACAAGCAAAAACACATATGAGGCACACGTTGGTTCTTCAATAGATACAGGGACAATTCTAATTTTCCGCCTTTCGTTTAGCATAATAATAAAAAAAATCTCTGATTTTAGAAATCTCTAAGGATTTCTTATAATTTATAAAAATAGATAAAAAGATCCTCACGATAGGGGTTTTTTTTGGTTATTTTTATAAATAACAGGAGGTTTTTAGCGATTTTTAAAGTCAGAGGTTTATTAGCTATTATGTTAAATTACAAGATAAAAATTAGAATTATCCTCCATATATATTTGTTAAATCTTATATAAATATAAACACAGATTTTTATTTTTTTTTTTCAAAATTTGTTCTTTTTTTATTTAACGAAAATCAAGATTCAGCCCAAAATTTTTTTTTTCAATTTTTTTTTTTTGATTTAATGAATATCTAGGTTGAACCCAAACCCAAATCTTCAATTTCTTTTGTTTTAAGTTTAAAGATTTGGATTTAACACAGATCTTTCACCTTTTTTATTAATGTCTTTTTTCTTTTGGCTTTAATTAAGATCTAGGTTCAAATCATATTTTCAAACTTTGAAGATCTCGGTTTAACCCAGATATTTAAAATTTTTATTATTTATTTATTTATTTTGAAAGGGTAGTTTGATGATTAATTGATTTTTTATTTTTTATTTTTAAATTTTTCAATATAGTAAGAGTATTTTCATTTTTTCATGGTTTTGCACAAAACCACTCCACTTTTGGATAAAATTGCTTTTGGACTAACGTTTGGGGTTTTTTTTGCTAATATTTATAAAAGTTTGGCTTTAGTGACATTATTTTCTAGAGCAAATTACAATATAATTACTTAGTTCAAACTCCAATTCGAGCATAGCAGGCCTTTCAATGTTATTATAATTTATCCTCTCTTCAATTAGAAAGATTTTGTTACAATTGACAGTGAACAATATTAAAGCGGCAAAAAAATGAAATTGCCCTTAGTGTTGAAGTTGACCTAGTTGACCAAATAAAAAAAGAAAAAATAATTGAAAACTAAAAATTAAATATTTTTTTTTCAAATTTATTTTAATTAGATCTTCATTATTTATTTTAAGATGAATAGTTGAATTAATGTAAAAAAGAATATAAAAAATTAAATAAAAATTTGAAATATAAAAAATTAATTTTTAATAAAACATCATTCATCAACTTTATCAATCCAGAAATTCTCCAACCCAGAAAATCAACACATTCATCATCTTTATCAACTAGTCACATCCATCAAACATCAAACGACAATGGATGGGGGAAGAAGAAGAAGAGGTCAAACAACGGTAGTTAGGGAAGAAGAAGAGGAGCAGGTCGATGATAGGGAAGAAGAAAATGTGGAGGTCGGCAATGAGAGAAAGAGAGAGAAAGAGAGGGCCGTTGAAGCTAGAGAGAAGAAATGAGGGAAATTTTTATTTTTATTTTAATTAGTTGTTTAAATTTAAATTTTTTATTATTTAATTTTTAAAATAAGGTCAAAAGACCAATATACCCCTCACTTAGTTAATTTTAAGGGAGAGTTGCTAATAGTAGGAGGGTTTATAATAAAACTGAAAGTGTTACTCTATTTGAATTAGAATTTAAATTAGGTAGCTAAATTGTAATTTGTTATATTTTCTATTTCATGGGTTTTTTCAGATTTTTCTCTAATAATAATTATAATGAAAAGGGAGGTAGGAAACGTGAGACGGACCTGGATAGCGAGGACGCCGTTTTCCTTCTTAGGAACTAGCTTACCTTCAATGGTGTCATCAGGGTTGTAGAGATTGAGGTCTTTGAGTTCAACGTTTGCATGAGCTTCAAAGAAATCAACCCCACGGTTGTTGCAGAGAAGCTCAGGCTCACCAATAGAGTTGGCCACCACCTCACCGGCCAGAGCGTAGTAGGAAACAAGATCTTTAGCCAGGGCCTTCTTTAGAGCATCAACCATACTACCAAAACCATGATGATTAGGAGTGTTCTGGTTCTGGTAGCAAAAGAAGACACTAACGTCAAGAGGTGGAAGAAGCAAGTCGAGGTTGGAGAGAGGCAGCCAATGCTCTTGCAATGGTAGCACTGCTGCCACCAACTCCTTCTTGCTTACTCTCACCGTCAATTCTCCTTTTGCAAACATTTTCTCTTTCGGTTGATTAATGGTTTATGCTGCGCGTGGATTTATAGGCAATTCAACAGAATTTAATAATGGTATATGTCATACAACCATTATGTCATATAAATCTTGTCCTATTGTTCATGTCTATTAGAGTCATGTTTGATTGTCCAAAAAAATCATCAAATCATTGTATGACAATTGTCGTGCAAACAACAACTGTATTTTATGTGTTGTCGACAATTCTTCGATAATCTTCAATGTGCAATACCAAAATTTACACCATTTTAATGTCAACTCCAAATTTTCTTACACCTTTTTTTTTAACTCCAATGTATATAACACCAAATTAATGTAAATGACATCTTCAAAACATATTCTATATATAATTCTTTAATCAATATATATTAAAGATTTAAAAATACATTCAATATTATACTTATTTTAAATATCTCAATAAAATATTTCAAATGATATAATTTTTTTATAATAATTTAATATATTTTTTTAATTAAATTAATTTATTGTCGAATACCAAATTTGATGTTATGAATAGTGTAACACTAATTTGGTATTGTACGACATCAAAAAATTATTTTGGAACAATATATTTAGTGTTTTCATTGGAGCGTGAAACTGCACCAACCATTTTAGCGTATTAAGTGGATATGCCCTTCGAGCATTGTACTTTTTTTTTCTTCTTTTTTTTGAAACACTTTCTATCATTGTACTTGTCTACTTGTCATCGTTCAATGATGGAGGTAGAGTGTTGTTGCAATCAAAAGAAGCTCTTCGATACCAAAGCTAGATAAAAGGTCATGGAAATATTAGAATTTGGCAAGTGTTGATTCAATGGAAAGGGGTGTCGTTAGAAGAAGTTTCGTGGGACGATTATGATGAAATTGCAAAGAGGTTTCCGAAGTTGACCCTTGAGGACAAGGGCATTCTTGAAAAATGGGGAAATGATGAGAACTCCTGTCATTCAACCTGAAAGAACAAAAGAAGTGTGCAGTTAGCAATGTGCAGTATAGCAAAATCAATCGTGAAGGAGAAGTTCTAGAAGCTAGATTAGATTTTCTTTATCCTATTTATTTCATGAGATAAATATTTTATTTATTATGAGATAAATACTATATTTATTTTATAAGATAAAATAGAAATAAATTAGTTATATCTTAAGATAATATTACATTTATCAATAAGATAATTACGATTAGTTTTATCTTTTGATAATATTGGACAAATATGATTAGAATTATCTATTAGATAAATCCTAAAAATTAGGAAAATACGATTATAAATAGCCAAGTGATTGTCATATTTCATTCATTCGGTTGTAGTTAATAATTATTAATAAAAGCTCTCAAGTTTTTGAGCAAATTAGTTGTGTCTATTTTTGGCTATTTTGGGCAGTTGTGCTTTAGGTCACTTGGCCAGAATTCAGGTTGTGATGGTGATTTGTTTCTAAATTATTTCGGTTTTTTCCTAAAATTTGCTCTGGGATTAGCTTGGGCTAGGTTAGGTAATTCCATTATTCAATTCTAGATTTAAGCTTGTTATTGGAGCTAGATTTAGGTCCTCAACAGTTTTTATATATACAAGTTTGATGGATTTGAATACAAGGTTTCTAAATGTAATTCATGTGACTATTAGTTGGATTGCATGACCGATGGATAGGTTAAAACGTGCACATATTTCCTTAGCCAAGAAAGAGTTATATATGTGTCGATCGGGTCAGAATTAACTGAATTCGGATTGGATCATGTTTGATTTAACAAAAAGTTAATTATAGATCAAATAATGATCAACTGCCTATAAGGATTTTTTTGCTTATTTTTCAATCCTATCGTTTGATTTGTCATTTCACCAAAATTCAGATAGTGACTAATTAACAATTGAAAAATATATGTAACGTTTGTTAACCATTTGATTGATAAAACGACGTCTCATCGGTTTAGTCACAAATAAAGTCGTGTATGTTTTGTGATTGAACAAATTAAGAAACTTAAATTGATAGCTGACAGGACTTCCTTATCTTACTCAAGAAATACGGCAAGGCGACAGGTAGTCGTATAATAGACTTTCATGTCTTGTGGTTCCAACTAATTGAAAATTCAGGGAAATCTGAACCCCTACAGGTGTCTTCAATTCTCAATTCATTAACAAACCTGGACAAATTTTGAACCACAAACCAATGATATAAGAGTGCATTTGGGTTTGCTTGCTTATGAAATTGTTACTTATTTCGTAGATTTTGAGCAATATGGTATTTGATAAATCACAAGCCAATTGCACTATGAAAATATAGTACTCCAAACTATAAATTTGTAGAAATATAATTTATAGCCAGCTAGCACCGGAACAAGAAGTCTACAAAAGTACTACAATTCCAACAAAGTCAACACAGAAAAGGAAAGCAAAGTACATGTAATTAAATTCTTTTTTCCTGATCTAGTAGCACCATGCATGATCCTTCACCAAACCGTTCTTTTATTGTGTTGTACTACTTACCTTGTGATGCATATGCATGGCATGCATGGACACTAGCTTGGTTGGTCACAGGGTAGCATGGGCAATCACGTGGTTGACCAAGTCTTTGTTGTTTTACTTTCAATTAAATAACAACTCACCTTCCCCTGTTTTTGTGAACAAATTGTGGAACATGGGTCCTTGATTTATGTTTATTTGGTGTTAGTTATTGATGCACATTTATCAGTTGTTTTAGTTGTTTAAATTTCTCAATTTTACTTTGTATTAGATGGCTATTTAAGGCCCTGTGATAATGAATAAAAAAAGATTATTTTTACTAAACTCTGCTATTATTGGAGAGATTCCAATTAATTCCTTCAAGTTTTTGGTGAGATTCTGAAATCTTGAAGAGTTATTTTATTACTGTTCAAAGTGCCATCACCTTGCCTTATAAGCAAGCTAGTAAGGAGGTGGAGGAGGAGGAGGATGCTGCCATGGTGGAGGTGGTCTATAAGGATCAAAATAAGGTGGTGGAGGGCCAGGGGGTCCAGGTGGTGTTCCTACAAAAGGTGGCGGTAGGGGTATGGGTGGTGGTGGTGGTGGAGGCTGGTGGTGATATGTTGGTCGAAGAGGTGGGGAGTAGAATTTAGGGCGTGGCGGAGGAGGCGACAGAGGACCATGTAAGTGTGGTGGCGGAGGAGGTGGAGGACCAAAAGAGTCTGGCGGAGGTGGATGGTGTTCGTGGAAGGACATGTTTGTGAATGTTGGTTGCAAATATGTAGTTTGATGTTAAAAGATATTGTGAGTTTGTTTATATAAACAAGTTAGATGGATTTGTAGAAGTAATTCATGTGACTATGAGTTGGACAAGATGACTGATAGATAGGCTAAAACGTGTACATATTTGTTTAGACAAGAAAAATAGTTGAGGTGTCAACCGGACCAATTGAATCTATGTTCTTATTGCTGTTCGTATTGAATTTGCTTGACTACTTTTTTTTTTTTTTTAATATTACAAATACAAGTTATAACTATCAGACTCTCTAAATACTCTAATGTGTGTTTATTTCATAGATTGAGGAATGAGAATGAGAAATAAAATTGATTAATAGTGTTTACTTACTTAAATTCATTCCGTAATGGGAATGAAAGTGTGGACCCCATATCAATTTGGGTTTGTGAAATGAGAATTTCATTCCCTCCAACCTACTTAGGAATCCTATTCTCATTCCCTTTGTCAGGATAAAAAGTCTTTTATACCCTTCTTTAAAAATTAAAAAAAAAAAAAACTATTTTATTTGATGTTAAAAAAAAAAAACTACATATTATAATAAAAAACTGCACACCACTAGCTTTTTATTACCAATTTATTAATTATCATAGTGAACTATTAAAATAATATGCTGTTTGTTTTTAATTATAATATACAATTTTTTAGTTGATATTTAAAAAAAAAAAAAAAAACAACCGCATATTGTAATAAAAAATTACAATTAGGTTAGTGGACTATTAAAATAATATGCAGTTTTTTTATTATAATATATAATTTTTTATTTGATATTAAAAAATGCATATTATAACAAGAAACTGTACACTATTATAATTAATTCATAATTTTAATTGAGAGCATTTTTGTAACTTATAATTAATCTATTCTGATTCCAAAGTAAAGTAAATAGTTTAATGGGAATACTGCTGATTCCGATTTTGATTCCTGCAGTTGAAATAAATAATTTATTTTGATTCTGATACTTTATTCCGATTCCAAGTCATTCTGATTCTATATCATTTCCATTCTTATTCCAATTCCTCAAAGTGAAGTAAATGCACCATAAACACTAACTCTTAGGAATAATTTGAAACTCAACACTTTATTAAACTCTACTCCTTATAGTAGCAGGGAGAGAGAGATCCCATATTGAATGGGAAAAACCGACCCTTTAATTAGAGTGACTATTGTGTAATTTGCCCTTTTATAAGAGGGTTATACGTAAATTATCCACCCTTGATGGACAACATATGAACCTACGATGCATTACGAGAATGAACTGTTTAGATGGTTGTGGCCAACGTGCCATGACACTTCTAGTAGTATGTTTGACTATTTTTAAACTTAAAAAGAAGTCTAATTTTGGTATGTTATTTATTATTTTGACTATTGTGTGTCCCCTAGGTATATATCGAATTCGATATCATTGAACATAATCCTTTTGGTTATATTTAAAAAGATTTTCACACCCACATTTTATTAAAATATTATATTACTAATTTACTAATTATGAAAAAATTAAGTGACCTCTAAGAAACATAACAACAGCCATTAAACAACTAATAAGATATTATAGAACTAAATATTTGAAAAGCATGCCCTAATTAAATTGAAGACATTAATAGAATATTGTCAAATATTCCTAAATTAAATTGTTTCCTTTTTCCTTACAATTATCAATTTATTACCTTATGTACGTTAAGAATATCATATATATATATATATAGTAATTCTACCATCAATGTCTTCTAATTTTTTAAAGTTATGATGATTCAATCAAATTCATTCATTACATTTAATTAAATAGGAGAGAGAATTTGTTTTAGGAAAGAGAATGTAATTGATGAATTTAATTGATTCATCCTAACTTTTTAAAGTTAAGAGGCTCTGATAGTAGAAACACTATATATATACATCTATGTGTATGTGTTTTAAGACTATGCATGGAACTACTTAAAGTTTGTTATATATATATATATGTTTTTTTTTTTTTTTGGAGAGAAGTTTGTTAATATTTTGATAGTGAATAAGAAGTCTGTCATGTTGTAAAAGATATCTTTAACGGTACATGTGTGTTTTAAGACCATGCATGGAACAACTTAAAGTTTGTTATATATATATATATATATAAATATATATATATATGAGAGAAGTTTGTTTGATATTTTGATAATGAATGAGAAGTCTATCCTGTTGTAAAAGATATCTTTAATAGTATATATGTGTTTTAAGACCATGCATGGAACAACTTAAAGTTTGTTATATATATATATATATGTATATATATATATTATTTTTTTTTTTGAGAGAAGTTTGTTTGATATTTTGATAGTGAATGAGAAGTTAGTCCTGTTGTAAAAGATATATTTAACAGTACGTGTGTGTTTTAAAACCACGTATGGAACAACTTAAAGTTTGTTTTATATAATTTTTTTAGAGAAGTTTGTTTGATATTTTGATAGTGAATGAGAAGTCTGTTTTGTTGCAAAAGATATCTTTAATAGTAATTAAGTATTGTTAAAGATATCTTTTGCAACAGGACAGACTTCTCATTCACTATCAAAATATCAAACAAACTTCTAAATATATATATATATATATACCACAACAAACTTTAAGTTGTTCCATGCATAGTCTTACACAAAACACACACACACACATATATGTATGTATATTGTTGAAAATATCTTTTACAATAGAACAAACTTTTTCATTCACTATAAAAATATCAAAGAAGCTTCTATCAAACAAAAAAAAAAAAAAAAGAGAATATCAAAGAAACTTTAAATTTTTCCATGCATGGTCTTAAAATATCTTTTACAACAGAACAAACTTTCTCATTCACTATCAAAATATTAAACAAACTTCTCTCAAATATATATATATATATATATATATATATATATATATAACAAACTTAAAGGGTGCGTTTGAAATTGTTTTTAAAATTGTGTTTTTGAAAACTATTTTTTAAAATAAAAAACATATTTTAAAAATGATGTTTTTTAAAAATGTAATGTGTTTGGTAGGATTTCTTCAAAGTTATTTTCAAAATTAGAAAATAATGTAAATGCATTTATAATTGTTTTTAAAATGGTGTTTTTGAAAATTATTTTGTGAAAAAGACAAACATGTTTTTGAAAATGTAATGTGTTTAGTAGGATTTCTTAAAAGTTATTTTCAAAAATAGAAAATTATGTAAATGTGTTTGGTATTGTCTTTGAAAATGTGTAAAATAGTTGTTTAAAGGGAAAAGTAATGATTTGTTTTAAAAACATGTTTTGAAAATGATGAAAACATAAAAAAAAAAAAAAAAAAAAACTGTTTTTCACTTTTTAGTTATCATTTTCAAAAAAGTATTTTTAATTTTAAAACACACATTTCAAAAACAACTAATCAAATAATTTTCTCTCATTTTTTGTTTTCGAAAATTCAAAATCATTTTTAAAAAGGGATAATCTTAATTTCTACCCTGTTGTTTGAGGTAATAGCTAATTACCCCTCTATAATTTATATAAATCTCATTTTATCATTTCTATTAACTCTGTTAGTAAAAAAATATTCTGACAATGATAATACTGAAAAGACCAAATTGCCCTTCAATTAAAAATAAAAAATTAATTAAAATTTTTTATGAAATAAAATTTAAAAAAAAAAATGGAAACATAGAGATCTAATCTTCAGACTGGATCTCCATTTACAATATCTTGTTCTTCTTCAATGATGAACATGAAAACCCAAATCCTTTTCTGAGAACATGAACTCAACTTGCAATAACAGCAACATCATCATCATCACCAAATCCTAACTTGCAACAACATCAAACATAACAGCAACATAATAAAAAACCAGAAAGAAAAAACACACAACACAATAATGGAAATTTATGGGTATCTAGTCACAATAGCAATATTAAAAAAGAAAAAAGAAAAGAAAAAGAAAAAAGCAACAAAATGATGAAAACTAAAAAACCAAAAAAAAAAAACAAAAACAAAGTTTTTCTAGGTTTGTGGCGTGGAAATCTAGAAATTGGGTTTTCGATGATAGGAAGAGAGAGAGGCGATGGGTTTATCAAAAAAGAGAAAGAGAAGAAATAGAACACTGTCGAGAATGAGAGAGAAGGAAAGAAAGAGAGAGGAGAGAGAGAGAGAAGTTGGAGAGAGAGAGAAAGAGAGGAGTTTCTAAACTTTAAATTTATTTTTTAAATTTTTTTAATTATGTCCACATGATGGACGGTGGACACATTTTAAAATTTTAATATTAATATTTTTAATATTTTTAATTTTTAATATTTCAGAAAAAATAATAATTTTGATTACCACTGTCATTTTCTTAATAGAGGTAGGGAGTTTTTTTTTCAATTTCTTTAAAATATTAAATTTGTATTTTATTAAATATTAATATTTTTATATTTTATTTTATTTTGATAGTTTTAGTTTCCACATTAACGATCAAACGTTGGTTTTTAACGTCTAAGTTGACAGTGGGAGATTTTTTGGATATTTTAATAAACTACATGAGGTTTTTTTTTTTTTTTTTATCTATTTTGTAAATCAATAGGGAGATATTAGCAATTTCTCTAACCTAGAGGGATTTTGGTTATTTCATCAAACTACAAGAGAAAAACAAGATTATCCCTTTAAAAATGCATTCAAACACTACCTTAATAATTTTTAAAAACATGTTTTTCATTTCCAAAAACATGTTTTTGAAAACAGATATCAAATACATTTTCATTCATTTTTTATTTTCAAAAATAAAAAAACTATTTTTGAAAATGGAACTAAATACCACCTAAATTGTTCCATGTGTGGTCTTAAACACACACAGACACACAGACACACATACATACTTATATTTATGAGATATTTGTAAAAGATGCATGACAGCTCTTATGGATATATGAGATATTTTTAAAAGGGATAAATCTAGATTTCCCCCTATAGTTTGGTATAATAATAAAAAAAACCTCTAACTTTAAAAATTGCTAAGAACCCCTGTTGTTTATGAAAATAAAAAAAAAAAAACTCCTACTATTTATAAAAATAGTTAAAAAACTATCTACAGTCAACTTGGACATTAAAAATCAATGTTTAACCATTAATATTGAAGGGCAAAACTGTCAAAACAAAATAAAATATATAATAACATAAATTAATTAGTTTATTAAATTAAAACAGATTTTTTTGAAAAAAATAATGTTATTTCCATAAAAAAAAGATTAAAATGAAAAAAAAAAAAATTGAAAACATTAAAAAATTTAACAAAAAAAAAAAACATATTTCCACCGTTCATCATAATAATGGATGGTGGAGATAGATAAAAAATATTAAAATAAAAAATTATTAAAATGAAACCAAAAAATATATATTTTCCTTCTAACCAGTTCAATCTTCATATTCTATCTTATTATTATTATTATTATTCCATCTTCTTCTTCTTCTTCTTTTTTTTTCCTTCTTCTTCTTCTTCGTCGAAAACTAGAGGTCGACATGGAGAACATCTTCTTTTTTTTTCGAGCAATGTCAATGACATAGAGAACATTGGGTCTCTTTTGTCAGAAACCGAAGGGTGTTTGGTAAAGGAGACCTATGGAGACCGAAACGGGTCTTCATGCGATGGAGACCAGATCCAATCATCCATGCGATGAAGATCGGCTTCGATCTCCACATGATGGAGCCGTTAGGCCTCATTCGTCAAAAATTACGGGGGGTCTCCAACGAAGGAGACCCAATGTTCACCTTTCCATTTTTTTTTTTACGAAGGAGACTTAATGTTCATCTTTCCATTTTTTTTTCATTGTTTTTTTTTTTTTTCAATTTTTCTCAGATGGTTGATGATGATAATTTTGTGTGTTGATGTTGGTAATGGCAGGTTGATGATAACTTAATGTTGGTGATGGTGGATTGATGATAGGTTGATGTTGATGACAATGGTGATGAATGGGTTGATGATGGTCGACTAATATGGTGGATTAAGGATAATAAATTTGGATTTTTTTTTTCATTTTTATTCAATTCTTTTTTCAAATGCAGTATGTTGATTTTTTTTCCTTGAAAAGAATGCAGTATGTTGATTTGGTGTTTGTTGATGAAAGATGAAAAGGTAGAACATTGTTCGTTGATGTGGTGTTTGTTGATTTGGTATGGGCTAGTATTGTTCTTCGTTGTTCTTCATTGAGGAACTGGAGATCTAATTTGAATTTTTTTTTAAAAAAAAAACCTTTTTTTAATTTTGTTTCATATAAAATTTTAATTATTTTTTAATTAGGGATAATTTGATCTTTTTGTACATTGTTATGGTCAGAATCCATTTTTCTACTATCAAAGTTAATGGAAGGGAAAAAATGGAATTTTTTCAAATTATAAAAAAATAATTAGCGATTAGATCAAACATGAGGTATTAGAATTGTCCCTTTTTAAAAGATGCAATCGACAAAGTCAAGCAAAAGAGTGAGACTTGTAACAGGCTATTGTATCCACCATTGTTTTGATGTGATGCAAAGACAATCTTAAAGGGGATTCAAGTGGTAGTAGGCAATGGCTTGTTTCCTTTTTGTATGGAAGCAGATGCTCTAAATGTGGTGAATCCTTGTAATGGGGCTACGTAAACCAAGTTAGATAAGTATTCATGATATTAGACTAGTGATGGTAGTACATAGTATGAGGTCCATCTCTTTTATATATAGAGAATGTAACAAGGCTAACAATGTGATCGGGCTAAAATTTTGCACGATTTTATATCATTAGTCTATGCTTTTGTGATGAAAACTTAAGTAAAATAGGGGTGTTCTAATGTTTTCTGAGTGTTGTGTGCACAAATTAAATGAAGGGACTGAATTGTAATTTTTAAAGGGAAAAGTATAATTTTTAAAAGTTGAGAGGCCTTTTATAATTTACCCACAGACTATGGCAGCAGGTTATAGACCTGCAGCCCAAACCAGCAGGTAACATGCAGGGAGTGTTCACAGGCCTGCTGCCTAGTGAATGGGCTGCACCTAAACTTGTTTTTTTTTTTTTTTTTTTTCTTTTTCACGTGTAAATAATCTTTAGGGGAGTTTCAAGCGGTTAAAGCATGCGTTTATGATTCAACAAGATTTTCATGCTAATTTTACTCGTGGAGAATCACCATTATTGTCTTCACAAATTCTCAGTTTATTTGTCAAAGCCAATTTAGTCAAGAGCAGGACGTTTTAAAGGAAGTCTGTAATGAGGTCAATGGTTAGTTTGCAGAGCATATTGTGACATTTAAAGCAGAGATTCAAGCAGGCAATATATGGTATTAAAAGGAGAGCATTTTGGAGGAAATTTGGGGAGTTTTAGTTGACAGCCTTGTAGAGAATCAAGGGGAGGAAGTCAACCAGGTGCTTCAAAAATATCTCTCATTTCTCATATAAATTCATACTTTTTGCAGACAAAGGAAGTTTTTTTTTTTTTTTTTTTCTCTTGGTTTTTAGATTTTTCTAGCTCTTTGGACAATAGCAAAGAGGGTTTGAGAGGAGAGGAGTTTTCAAACAATCGGAACGTTGCCAGAATTCAACATATTCTAGTTTATTCAAGTTCAAATGGAAGAAGCACATAAGGGAATACAATACAGTGACTATTTTATCTTTTTGGATTATTATTTCAATGTTGATTATTTTTGTTTCAGTTTTATCCACTATGTTATTCAATCTTATGTCGAACTAAACTTAATTTCTAAAGCTACAATGTACTAATTTATTTCATCATCTATTCAATGATTTTTCTTTCTAATTGATTATTATTATTATTATTATTACATTTGTATTATGTTCTATTGGAACCTAATGCTATCACTTAAATAAGGTCTGTTAATTGATAGATCTTGTGACTATGATGCGCTTGATAAAGGTATCATGTGTTAGACGTCAATAGAATGACATAATCCATATAAGATAGACATATACTTATAGGGATTGTATAATTTTATGTGGGTAATTGAAACTTAATGAATTCAGAATAGTTTAATCTACATAGACATATAATAGATTAATGATCCTGAGAAATTTTATTTGACCGTTCGAAAGAGACTAGTAATTAATTTAGAGTTTTACCTGATTAAATACAATATAAAAATAAATATTTTTGTGAAAATAAAATGACAATAAAGTGAAATTGTGCCTTAGATATACTAATTTGTTGTTAGTTCCATTAGTTAAATTGTTTATTTATTTAATTTTTATTTTTATTGATTTTTGTTTTATTAAACTCAATTCTCTTTTAAACTTGGTAGTGTGAATAAAGTTGTTGTCAATCAATTTTGGTAATTGGTACATAAAAGTAGCAATTGTCCTTGTGGGAACGACCTTGATTTGCCATTATATTATATTGTGACCACATATACTTGTACATGACCTATTGTAATTAGTGCATTAAGGATTTATCCATCAAGGTTTTTGTGCCTTTGTCAGGGACAACGTGCCATTTTATAGTATCAATATCAATATCGGTTGAAACAATTTTACTTCAAATAATTTTATTTTGTCCTTTTCAGGTGCTGAAAGAAGTTTTATGCAAAGATCTAAAAGTGTTGAGCTTTTGTCATTCTATAGCAAAATTGAGAAAACAGTACGAGGAATAAGGAAAGCTAGGCATTTGGCGGAACAAACAATAAACATAGGAGATAATCAGACAGCCCTTGAGGGTTCAGACCTCTCAAAGATTATTCCATACCAATTGCGGAAGGGATCCACCAAAGCATTCGCAGACCGACCATTTAAGCGAATAACTTTGAGATCAGACCAGTGACCATTCAAATGATTTAATCCGCAGTGTAGTTTTGTGGCTTACTTCATTATGATCCAAATGAGCACATTGGAAATTTCTTAGAGATTTACGATACTTTCAAATACAATGGAATGTTGGATGATGTCATTCAATTGAGATTGTTTCCATTTTCATTAAAAGATAGGGCAAAGAGCTGGCTGAATTCACTACCTCAATCATCTATCACAACATGGGATGAGTTGGCATAGAAGTTTCTAGCTAAGTATTTTCCTTTGACAAAAATAACGAAATTGCAAAATGATATTACTGCATTCACGCAAAAGGAAAGGGAATCATTATACGAGACTTGGGAGAGGTTTAAGGAGTTATTTTGGAAGTGTCATCATCATGAAGTTCTAAAATGGCTACAAATACAGATGTTTTATTAAGGATTATTAGAGGTTGGAAGACTCAATATGGATACTGCAGCAGGTGGAACATTGCTAAAAAGAAATGTAGAGGATGCATTTGAGCTGATCGAAGAAATGTTTTCCAACATCTATCAATGGCCTTCTGAGAGAACGAAACCCATAAAAGCAATGTCAGGTGTTCACGAGCTGGATGCTATTACAACATTAACAGCTTAGGTTTTTGCCTTGACGAAGAGATTGGATACTTGTGATATGGGTGCAAGTGGCGTCAACCTAATCTAAAGCTCATTTGTTAGCTGTGAAGAATATGGAAGCAATTATGCAACAAATAATTGTTTGAGTAATCAGGAATCGATACAATTTGTGGCAAACTATAACAGACAACACAATGATCCATATTTGAATGTCTATAATCCTAGGTGAAGAAATCACCCCAATTTCTCATGGGAGCAAAATCATGATCATGCATCACAAGTGAAGCTTGCATTTCCACTTGGTTTTTAGAGTCAACCACAACAAGTTCAACCTCAAGTTAAGAAGCCATCGATGGAGGAAATATTGATGCAATTCATGACAAAAACTAACTCTCTTATGCAAAACCAACATAATATGTTACAGAATTAGCAGAATCAACTGTAAAATTAGCAGAATCAGTAAAATCAATTTCAAGCTCAATTACAAAATCAAAGTGCATTAATTCAGAACTTGGAGGTGCAATTAGGCCAACTTGTTACTTCTATTAACAGTAGATGGTATGGAAACTTACCCAACGATATAGAGCAAAACCCCAGGAGAGAAGACAAAGAGCAATACAAGGCCATCGCTTTAAGGAATGGTAAGAAGTTGAATCAAAACATGAGAAAATCTATTGTTATGCCTAAACCATCAAAAGATGAAAAGGTAGTTGCAGATAAGGAAGAGTTCAAGGAAGAGTAGAATGATGACAAAGAAGGACCAGTAAAGCCAATAGGAGAAAAGAGAGCATCTCAGATACCGCTTTGCCATTTCCTCAGAGGTTTCAAAAGCAAAAACTAGATAAACAGTTCTTAAAGTTTCTGGAGGTATTCAAAAAGCTATATATCAACATACCTTTTGTAGAAGCATTGAAACAGATGCCTAGTTATATAAAGTTCATGAAAGAGATCCTATCGAAGAAAAGGAAGTTAGAGGAGTTTGAGACTGTGGCACTCACGAAAGAGCGTAGTGCAATCCTATAGCAAAAATTATTTCCAAAGTTAAAGAATTCAGACAGTTTCATTATATTATGCAAAATTGGAGAAAACTTTAAAGGGAGAGCCTTGTGCGATATGGGGGCAAGTATTAACATGATGTCTTTATCCATTTACAAGAGATTAGGTTTAGGGGAAGCCAAGCCAACATCAGTTACTCTTCAACTTGCAGATTGGTTTGTGAAGAGACCTAAAAGTATAATTGAGGATGTTCTGGTGAAAGTGGAGAAGTTTATATTCTCAGCGGATTTCATTATTCTTGACATGGAAGAAGGTTCAGAGATTCCTATCATACTGGGAAAACCTCTTTAGCCATCGGAAGGATTGTGATTGATGTGCAAAAGGGTCAGTTGACAATGAGGGTACAAGATGAAGAGGTCACTTTTAATGTTTTCAAAGCTTTGAAATTTCCTAATGACAACGATGAATGCAATAAAGTGGAAGTGTTGCATGATTGTATTCAAGAGGTACACAATAAAGAAACTCCACTGAATACTCTGGAAGCTACATTGGTGTATTCAAGTAAGGAAAATCGTGAAGAGGTCCAAGACTATGTGGAAATACTTGAAGCAACTCCAAAGTATGAGGTGTTGAATATACATAATATTGAGCCCTTTTTGGCATCATCGATACTTAAGTAGGGGTGGCTAAACGGATTGGCGTGTCAGATCGAGCTGAATTCAATTCAATTCGTTTATAAATTCGACCAATTCGACATCAATTCGTTTAAGAAATGGGTTGATATTTTTGGATTCAACACAAATTCGTTTATAAACGAATGACACAATACGACACGACATGATTAATTTGTTTAGCACTTGGATCATAAAAGATTTTAACCTATTAACACGTTAATTCGTTTAATCCGTTTAATCCATTTAACTCTTTTAATTCATTTAATTCATTTAACTGTTCAATTCGTTTAACTTATTTAATCTTAATAATGTTTTAAACATATATATAATAAATCATTCATAATTAAATATTTAAACAACAAATTCAATAGATAAAAACCAAAAACCAAATTCAACAGAATCAACACATAAAAACAAACACCAAATTCAACATAATCAACACATAAAAACCAAATACCAAATTCAACAGAATCAACACATAAAAACCAACACATTAATTTTATAAAAAAAATGTAAATTAAATCAACAACAAAATCAAATCAAATCATGCTCAAACTCAACACAAATCCATGAAAATTAAAATTGCATAACATTATGGTGGTGGAGATGGTGGATTGTGGATCTAGTGGCGGAACCGTGGATTTGGTGGTGGACCGTGGAGAAGAGGCGGTGATCTTAAGGAGAAATGGAAAAGGGGTGTCGATCGTGAGAGAGAAGGGGGGAATGGGTGGCTATCGTGAGGGAGGAGGAGAGAACATGTGACGACTATAAGAGAGGAGGGAAGAACGACCAGCGACTGTCAAGGAGGAGAGAAGATCGGACGGCGAGTGTGAAGGACTAAGGGAGAATGAGCAACGACTGTGGGAGAATGTAGGGACTGGATGGCGACCGTGAGAGAGAAGGGGGTAATTCGACGGAATGGGTCGTGGGGTGTAGGTGTGGCTGCTGAAAAATAAGTTAAATTATTTAGGTTTTGGATAAATATGTGTATATATATATGCATAATTACATACTAACCCCTCTAATATGTTAAATTATAATTTATCCCTATGTTAATCGTGTCAACCCAGGATTCGTTTAAGCAAACTCAATTTGATTCATTTGATAAATGAGTTAAATAGGGTGACATGATTACGATACGAATTCGTTTAACTCCAACCCATACCCATTTATTTTTCACGAATTCGTGTCAACCCGTCGTGTCGGAACTCATATTACCACCCCTATACTTAAGCCATCAATAGAAGAGCCACTGACTTTAAAGCTTAAGTCACTCCCAAAACATTTATAATATGCTTATCTTGGGGAGGCATCCACTTTACCAGTGATCATGTTAGCAGCTTTGAATGATGTTCAAGAAGAGAAATTGTTAAGGGTGTTAAAAGAAAATTAGTTAGCTTTGGGATGGACAATTGCTAATATAAAGGGTATTAGCCCATCTTTCTGCATGCACAAGATCCTAATAGAGAATAACTACAAGCCAACCATTCAACCTCAATGCCGACTGAATCTAATTATGAAAGATGTGGTGAAGAAGGAGATAATTAAACTGTTAGATGTGGGCATCGTTTATCTTATCTTTGACAGTTCTTGGATCAGTCCAATTCAATGTGTTCCTAAAAAAGGAGGAATAACAATTGTGATAAATGAGAAGAATAAACTTATTCCAACGAGGGTGGTCAATCGTTGGCGAGTTTGTATGGATTACAGAAAGCTGAATCAAGCCATGAGAAAGGATCATTTTTCTCTACCTTTTATTGATCAAATGCTTGATAGGTTAGTCGAACATGAATACTATTGTTTTTTGGATGGGTATTTTGGGTATAATTAGATTGCTATCGCTCCCAAGGATCAAGAAAAGACAAACTTTACATGTCCTTATGGTACATTTGCTTACAGGAGGATGTCATTTGGATTATATAATGCTTCTGTAACTTTTCAATGATGTATGATGATAATTTTTTCTGAGATGGTAGAGCAATTCTTGGAAGTTTTCATAACTGATTTTTTAGTGTTTGGGGATTCGTTCAACTTGTGCTTACAGAATCTTGCTAAGGTGTTGAAAAGGTGCATAGAGACTAATCTAGTATTGAACTGGAAAAGATGTCATTTTATGGTTTAAGAGGGTATCGTTTTAGGGCATAAGATTTCAGCAAGTGGTATTGAAGTGGACCGAGAGAAGATAGAAGTAATTGAGAAACTTCCATCGCCTTTATCAGTCAAAGGAGTTTGGAGTTTCCTCGGGTATATAGGATTTTACCGAAGATTCATTAAAGATTTTTTCAAGATATCAAGGCTATTATGTAGGCTCTTGGAAAAGGATGTGCATTTTAAGTTTGATGAAGATTGTGTGCAAGCATTTGAAATTTTAAAAAAGAAATTGGTAATCGCTTTAGTTATCACAACTTTAGATTGGAACACACCATTTGAATTAATGTGTGATGCAAGCAATTTTGTAGTGGGAACTGTCCTTTGTCAAAGAAGGGATAGAATTTTCCACATTATTTACTATGCCAATAAAACGTTGAATGATGCTTAAATGAATTACACCACAACAGAAAAAGAATTATTGGTTGTAGTTTTTGCATTTGATAAGTTCAGACTGTATTTGATTAGGTTTAAGGTGGTAGTCTCCATTGACCACTCTGCCATTAAGTACCTTGTAACCAAGAAAGATGTCAAGCCACGTTTGATCAGATGGGTACTGCTATTACAGGACTTCAACTTGGAGATAAGAATAAGAAGGGGACAGAAAATCAAGTTGTTGATCATTTATCCAGATTGAAAGGAAATAATGTAGATGATAAGACAAACATCAACGAGACATTCCCCAATGAACAACTTTTCTTTTATAGTAATGAAGAAGCACCTGGTACACAGATTTTGTTAATTTCATAGTGTACAATGTACTTCCCCTTGATTTATCATTTCAACAAAAGAAATTTCTCCATAATGTGAAAAAGTATGTATGGGACGACCCACATTTGTTCAAGCAATGTGCTGATAAGGTATTGAGGCGATATGTGTCGTACGAAGATGTTGAAGATATTTTACGGCATTGTCATTCATCTGATTACGGAGGTCATTTTGGTGGAGAACGAATTGCCATAAAAGTTCTGTAGGCGGGGTTTTACTGGTTGACGATTTTTAAAGATGCACAGAGATTTGTCCAAACATGTGATCAGTGCCAGCAGATAGGAAATATTTCGAAGAGACACGAGATGCCACTGCAAAATATTTTAGAAGTTGAGTTGTTTGATGTATGGGGTATAGATTTCATAGGACCTTTTCCATCATTATTTCAAAATCAATATATTTTAGTGGCCATGGATTACGTATTGAAGTGGGTAGAAGTTGTAGCTACATCTTTAAATGACACAAGGGTTGTGGCTAAGTTTTCGAATAAGAATATTTTCACCAGATTTGGAACGCCTTAAGCCATTATTAGTGATGGTGGTTCACATTTTTACAATTTGAAAGTCTACTCAAGTAATATAAGGTCACTCACAAGATAACAACCCTGTATCATCCTTAAGCCAGTGGTCAAGTGGAAATCTCAAACAGGGAGCTTAAGGGTATTCTAAAGAGGACTGTGAGCAGATCAAGGACGGATTGGAGTATCAAGTTTAATTATGCACTTTGGGCTTATCGAACTGCCTATAAAACGCCAATTGGAATGTCCTTGTTCCAATTAGTGTATGGAAAAGCATGTCATCTACCAGTCGAGTTGGAGCATCGAGCATTTTGGGCAATTAAGGCTTTGATTTTTTATTTGAAGAAAGTTGGTGATAGACATCTTCTTCAATTGGATGAGCTCGAGAAAATACGATTGAATTCATATGAGAATGCTCGCATCTACAAGGAAAAGACAAAGCAATGACGTGGCAAGAAAATCTCAGCCAAGCATTTTATATCAGGACAACAAGTGTTGTTGTTTAATTCTAGGTTAAGATTATTTCCAAGCAAACTCATATCTAGATGGTCATGCCATTTCATTGTAAAAACGGTATATCCATACGGAGTAGTGGAAGTTAAAGATGAGAAGACGAAAGATTTGTTCATGGTAAATGGCCAGCGGTTGAAGCATTATTACGGTGGTGAAGTGGATCATCAAAAATCCACTATTACCCTGGTGGATCACAACAATTGAAGCTAGATGGAAGTCGAGTTAAAGAATTAAAATCTAGCGCTTCTTAGGAGGTAACGCAAGTTTTCCAAATTTATTTTTATTTTCTTTAGTTTTTTCTTCTTATTTTTATTATTTTGAATTTTCGTGCTATAATTATTGGGTTTTTCATCTGTTAGGTGAAAGTCGAAGCATGGATGGGTAATCAATAATTTTTATTGGAACAATATGCAGAAAAAAAGGGCAAGTTTGGTGTGATACGGTATGATCTAACTTTCATAAAATTCATCTTTTGTTTTATCTTTTACCTACTATTTTCGGTTTGTATACTGTTTTGTGATTGCTTACCTATTTTCTTTTCTTTTGTAATTGAGTGTGGTTTTTACTTTTATTTTCTTTTCTTTTCCTCCTAGATTTAGTTTTTTTTTTTTTAAAAAAAAAAACATTAAGGACAATGTTTGGACTAGGTTTAGGGGTGGAAACATTAATGTTTCAAACTTGATTAATAAATTGACTATATGCTATCGATAGGAGAGTTATTGTGTTATGTGATTGGTAATCTTGACTATGGATGAGCCATGAAATTCTTAAGCATGTTTTGATGTTATCAAAGGCTTTAAACCTAGTAGAAGAATGTAGAAATATTGTGCATACATAGATGTGGTCTACTAGTGGAGACTACCCTTGTAAGGACTTTTGAGCTGTATCATTTTATTTCACAAGGAATTTATCCGTTTCCACTCTTAAACACTCTTCAAAAAATTTTTGTGACTAATTGGTCTCTTTAGACTTTGTTTGGACTTTAAGGGCAGAAAATCATTGCAATTCTTTATGATTTCTGAAATTTTTAGTTATGTGAACCTACTGACATAAGGCAGGCGCATGTATGTGATTAATTCCAAAAAAAGGCTAAGAAACCAAAATTACCAAACCTAAATTATATGTGAAACTAAACTCAATTTGAAGCCAAATACATATTAGCTTTTAATTTTTTTCGTCCCTACAATTTGTCCTTGTTCTAACCAAATTAATAATAATAATAATAATCTATACCTTAGAAGCTTGGATTTTAAAGAAAAATGCTAAGAAATGGAAGAAGGGAGTGTTGGGTGTGGAAAAACTCATGTTGAAAGGAGATGTTAAGCAAGGACGTTGGTCTATTCCTAAAAAAAAAACCAAAAAAAAAAAAAAAAATTGATGACGAAATAAAGGAGATGAAATTCAGTCAAAAGAGTTTGAATTCAATGTTAATTGCAACATTTTTAGAGATGAAATGACTAATCTCTAGAAAAGTTTAAGCTCCTATTTATGGACCTTATTCTAGTTCATTGTGAGCCATAACCCCTAGCCTCGTTACATCCCTTAGGAAGACCTACTGATTAATAGGAGATCATGATTGCTTAGAGTTAGAATCATGAGTGTTACACTATCTTTAGATGTCTGATTCTTTCAAGAGACTTGATTTGTACTTAGCATTTATAATTCATAAATTATTATACAAGCATTATGAAGACTTGAATTCTTATTGATGCATAAACTCCTAAATGCTTGTATGTTGTGAGAGTGTGCCTTAGGACTCTGTGGAATAAAATGAAATAAATTAAATATGATCAGTGATTTCTAATGAGGCATAGAGTTGAGGCGAAATAAGGCCATGGTGTATATGCATAGTATTATCGAAATTCGATTGCTGGGTGATAAGTTAGAGAAGGTGGATGACCATGTGAGGATTACTAGTGACTTATTCTTAGTCGAGGTTCAAGATCTCAAGTGGAGTGATTTTTTCTTGAAGATAGCACTGGAAGATTTGTTGTTAAGTTCAAACTTGATTGGTTTGCATTTGTAGGTATCGTAGTTAGTAAACTCTCAGAAAACACAACTGCTCATATTAGAGACACCTAGAGGTTTAAAGACTTGTGGCATATGCTAAATGCCATTGTGTTTACCTACGAAAGTGGATGTGGTTTTAATCCTTGTTTTTTTGTTTTTTTAGATTTTTGCTCGAGGACGAGCAAAAGTTAGGTTTGGGGTATTTGATCGAGCTAAAATTATGCACAATTTTATATCTTTAGCCTATGCTTTTGTGATGAAAACTCAAATAAAATAGGGGTGTTTTAATGTTTTCTGAGTGTTTTGTGCAAAAATTGAATGAAGAGATTGAATTGTAATTTTTAGGGCAAAATTATAATTTTCAAAAGTTGAGGCTACAGCCCAACCCAGCAAATAACATGTGAGGAATGTTTGCAGGCCTGTTGCCTGCGTGAATAGGCTGCACCTAGACTTATTATTATTATTTTTTTTCACACGTAAATAATCTTCAAGTGAGTTTCAAGCGATCAAAGAATGTGTTTATGATTCAACAAGATTTCCGTGCTAATTTTACTCGTGGAGAATCACCATTATTGTCTTTATAGATTCTTAATTTATTTGTTGAAGCCAATTTAGTCAAGAGCAGCACGTTTTGAAGGAAGTCTATAATGAGGTCACCGGTTTTTTTGTAGAGTATATCATGCCATTTAAAGCAAAGATTCAAGCAAGCAATATATGGTATTGAAATGAGAGCATTTTGGAGGAAATTTGGGGAGTTTTAGTTGACAGCTCAGTTGAGAATCAAGGGGAGGAAGTCAATTGGGTGCTTGAAAAATATCTCTCTCTTCTCATATAAATTCATATTTTTCGCACACAAAGGGAGTTTTTTTTTTTTTTCTCGGTTTTTCGGTTTTTTTTTGTTCTTTTGGACGACAGCAGAGAGGGTTTGAGAGGAGAAGAGTTTTCAGATAATCTCAACGTTGCCAGAATTCAATGTGCTCCAGTTTATTTAAGTTCAAAGGGAATAAGCATTTCAGAGAATACAATAAAGCTGCTATTTTATCTTTTTGGTTTATTATTTCAATGTTGATTATTTTTGTTTCAATTTTATGCACTGTGTTGTTCAATCTTATGTCGAACTAATCTTAATTTCTAAGGCTACAATGTAGCCAATTTATTTCATCATCTATTCAATGATTTTTCTTACTAATTGATTATTATTTTCTTTTATATTTGTATTCTATTCTATTGGAACCTAATGCTATCACTTAAATAAGGCCTGTTAATTGATAGATCTTGTGACCATGATGCGCTTGACAAATGTATCATGTGTTAGACGTCAATAGAATGACATAATCCATATAGGATAGATATATACCTATAGGGATTGTGTAATCTTATGCAGGTAATTGAAATTTAATGAATTCAAGATAATTTAATCTGCATAGACATATAGTAGATTAATTATCCCGAGTAATGTTACTTGACCATTCAAAAGAGACTGATAATTAATTTAGAGTTTTAACCCAATTAAATATAATATAAAATGAGAATGAGTTGATGAAATAAAAATGTGAAATTGTGCCTTAGATCTACTATTCTATTGTTAGTTTCATTAGTTAAACTGTTTATTTATTTAATTTTTATTTTTATTGATTTTTGTTTTACTAAACTCAATTCTCTTTTAATTTTGGTAGTCTGAATAAAGTTGTTATCAATCAATTTTGGTAATTGGTAGGTAAAAGTAGCAATTGTCCATGTAGGAACGACCTTGATTTGTCATTATATTACATTGTGACCGTATATACTTACACGTGATCTATTGTAATTAGTATATTAGGAATTTACCTATCACCATAGAACAACAAATTGGGCGCTGGTTACAATAGTTTAACAGTTTGGTTACGTGTATTTCCTGCCTGGCTACTAAAATTAGCAGACCGGAATATAAGTTCTCCTTTCACCCTTTATGGTGGTTGGAATAGAAATCTTTCTTTCATTCAAAATAAAATAAAATAAAATGGTACAAGTATAAAACGTTAGTTGGTCATATTGTTTATGTGACATGACAGCTCACAACTACTATTTTCTTTTTTAATACAAAAAATCGAGGAGACCCATCTAGATAATTGATTGTATCCCCTAAATAACTATTTTTGTAATCGAAAGATGATTACTTTTAAGAGAGAACTCTCTTTCACATTACATAAAGTTATAATCCTTTTTGAGACAATGATGGATCAATACATGGGACATGTAATTTATCCTTGTGTCTTTTACAATACATGGCCATGGGATACAAAGGTGAAGCACCTTTTGTTTATGCTTTCATATCGAGGGTTTGTTAGAGATAATTTTTACTTTTGACTTTTGATCACGAAAAAGAGAAGTAAAAGTCAAAAACTTTTAAATTATTGTTTGGATTAAAAAATTTTAAACCCCGAAGAGCTTTGAAGATCGTTTGTTTTAAACATTTGAAAGAATTTACAAATTATAACATGTCCTTTTTACCTTTTCTATAATAGTTTTTGAAATTATTTTATTAAAATTTCTTCTATTTATAATATGATACTCACACCTTAATTAAAATGAATAAATGATAATATTTATTTTAAATGCCTTCATTAATATAAATAAATGATGATATTTATCTTAAACTTTAGATTGCGATATTTTTAACAAATAAAATATTAAAACAATTTAAAAAATTAACTTTAAAAAGATATTAATATTAATATTAATTTATTTTAATAAATAAAAAATATTAATATTTCTGCATCTTCTGAGAAACTGGCTCCTTTTCTCAGTTCTCTCTATTCGTCATCTACGGTCTCTCTTTTCTCAACTCTTCCCCTGCTCCCTTTCTTCTTCCATCGATCAACGCTCTCTCTTCACTCGTGCCTCACGGACGGCGTCCAAGCCTCCGGCACCTTCGTCTCTTCTTCCAAAATCCTTTTCTCTCCCTAATCTGTCTCTCTCCTCTTTCTAGGTGTTCTGGGTTTCGTTGAGTTTAATGGTGTTGCTGGGTTTGATAGTGTGGGTGTTTGGTGAAGTAAATTGTGTTTGATGGTGTTGTTGGGTTTGAAGCCAGGTGGCGGCGAATTTGAAATATATTATAGCCTTCATGCTCTGAATGATCCAAAGGATTGGTACATCTTGCATTGATCAATTAAGTATGTTGTATCTTGTTGTCTTTGTTTTTCGCATATCAGTTAATATGTTTAATGTATTGTAATGTGAAACTTTGGTACTATTGAGTCATGCAGTTGGAGGGTGTAAACTCTGGTTTGTTTTGCCTTTTATAATATCTGTTTTTCTATTGTTTTTTTTTTTTTTTTTTTTTTCGATTTTAATGTTTTTCTTTTACTACATTGCCGCCATCATATTGATTTCCATTAGTGTTGTTATTTGATTGCATATATGATTATAATTATCTCATCAAGTGGCTCATAAAGCAGTAATGTTGTTTGAGTTATTGGATTCAGGAGTACTTTGACAATTACATAGTTTTGGAGCATATATGTACTCCTTGTCAGATAACAAATTCTTGTGTCTGTTAAATTAGCAGTTGCATTTATAATTTTTTTTTTTTTTTTGGTTACGATTGTGTGCATATTAGACAAGCTGCCATGTACTATCAGAATCCTTCTCGAATCTGCTATCCGTAATTGTGACAACTTTCAAGTCCCTAAGGAAGATGTTGAGAAGATTATTGATTGGGAAAACACATCTCCAAAGCAACTTGAAATTTGCTTCAAGCCTGGTCGCGTTCTTATGCGTGTAAGTAATGAATCAAGCTTATGGAATACAAAGTTGTTAAAAATACTTTCATATGTAAGGATGTTAGTTCTGTTGACAGGATTGTACTGCGGGTCCTGCTGTGGTTTGCCTTCCTTGTATGCACGATGCCATGAACAAACCATGGCAGTGACTCCAATAAGATCAATCCTTTGGTACATTTCAGTTTATAATTTATATGTGAATGCACTGACATTAACCATTCAATTCCTGGCCTAAAGCGAAGTTAAATTCGATCGTTTGATTATGGATTGAGGTTCCAGTGTTGGCTTATGACTTGTAGATTCTTGTGACCTTGAACAATTGTTGTCTAATTTGCATTTTATTGATATCGTATTAAGTTGAATAACCTTTTATAATTGAATTTCATTTTATATTCATAACAATCAGCTTGTCTACATCCATGCTTTTGTTTGATTGTTTCCCTTGACTTGTAGCTGGAAACTGTAGAGATTTTTTTTTGTCAATAGTATTGGGGATGTTTATTGTAATGCAGTGTGATAATGGATTTCTGACTAGCTATTTGCCAAATTCTTCTCATGAGCTTGTAAAAATATCTTGCATTCAGGTTCCTGTGGATCTTGTCATTAATCACTCATTTCAAGTTAATGTAGCAAGATCAGAAGATGCAGTGCAGGCAAATATGGGCCTTGAATTTAAGAGGAATAAGGAGAGATTCTCTTTTCTTAAAATGGGGATGCACTGCTTTCCATAGCATGCTTGCTATTACTTCTGGTTCTGGTATTCTTGTTTACAATAAAACTACAAATGAAGGTTCAACATATTGGATACACTTATATACACAACTATGTTGAGGTTACAGATTTTGCTGTTACATGTATGTATCGTTTTACATTTACTTTTTATTCCTTACACTTGGAATTAAACCTTTGTTTTGATTGCTAATTGGATGAACCTTACTTTGACATATGACTAATATGGGATGTTTTCTTGAAATACTGCATGAGGATTTTTTTTTTTTTTTTTTTTGAAGTAGCATGAGGAGAATTGACATGACATTTATTTCAGGTTAATCTCACATATCATGGACGGGCTATTTCAAACACCAATGGCATACTCTTTCCTGATGGCTTGGTTGGAATTGATTCCCACAGGACCATGATTGATGGATTAGGAGTTGCTGGCTGGGGAGTTGGAGGTATTTGTTACAATGTTATTTTTTATTTTATTTAATTTTCATAGTAAATATAAGTTTTAGTTTTGAATTTGAGCAAAGGATAGAAATTAGATTTAAATATGATTAGATTAGATTTAATCTTATCTAATCATTTATTAATTTTTATTCTGAATTCCTGTTTAACTATGAAATTTCTATATAAATTTGAGACTTATGATTAATAATATTTAAGTTGCTTTGATCGTAAAAAATGTGTTAGTATTGTTAGCATTTGGGATGTTCTGGTTTCCCTTGAAGCAAAACCATATCTTATTTTTAATGTTATTAAAATGTGCCCGTAACATTTGGCATTAGAGCTAGGCATACAGCCAGTTATGTAGCATCTCAGCAAGCAGGGGCAGACCCACCTTAGGTCCAGATGGGGCACGTGCTCTCCCTGCAATTTTTCAAAAATCGATTAAGTTCGCAATATCAAATGTTAAATATTTTAATATATAAAAATATTGCTATATAATGTTTCAAGTAAACATGATCATTGTCCTCAACTGGTGTTCTTCGTGTGAAGTTTGCCTTCATTTTGCCTTCATTTCTCCTCGTCATGTGTTTGATTCCCCACCAATACAAAAATTTCTCATCTTTTTCCTAAAAAATTGCAATGTGTATATGTTAAATATAATTTTCAAAGTAAGTTAAATTACAAATATAAAAAAGTTGTTTGTGGCATGAGTGTTGGTCTATCTTTCTCTATATACCATGGTACAATCCCCCACCATAATACATGGTATTTTCTTTTCTGTTATCATTTTTTCTTTCTCTATATCACCATGGTTCGATTCCTCTCCATAATACATAGTTTTTTTTTTTTTTTCTTTTTTCGTTTTTTCCAAAACCACCATAACACATATTTTTCTCTTTTTTTTTTCCAAAAAAAAAAAAAAAAAAAAAAAACCACATATGATTTGATCCTCTACCATAACACAGTATTTTCTTTTTTTAAAAAAAAAATGTACTGTGTATGGGTTCAGATCCTGAAAAAAGATGATAAAAATGCATTGTGGACGATTTTTCTTTTAAATAAACTATTTTACGTGATAAAATTCATAATTAAAGAAAAAAAAATCATATGAAAAGAGATGATAAAAATGTACCGTGAATTATTTTTCTTTTACATAAACGTCTGAATTCGCCACTGTTAGCAAGTCTCATGTAATACAACCATTATGCATCCAAAAAAATGAAAATGTACAACTTATAGGTTAGATTAAGATATGTTAATATTATGTATTGGCATAATATTATCACATTGAATACTGACAGTCAAACGAAACCACTGAAAAGAAAATGGCTATTGTCAGGTCAGTATCGATAATGTTGACCAACGTGTATATTTGCTTTGGAAGTAAGGGATAGAAATTAGATTTAAATATGATTAGATTATATTTAATCTTAGACAATCATTTGTTAGTTTTTATTTTGAATTTCTTGTTTAGCCATGAAATTTCTGTATAAATTTAAGACTTACGGTTAATAAAAGTGACCGTCAAGACTGACACAAGAAATCTTTCACTTGCATAATGCGCTTCGATGCTGACGTACATACATCCCACTTCCATTTGAATTTAAAGATCAAAGTGTGGCATACCCCATACAACATTTCTCTTTTGATGAAAAAAACTAAAATGGATACATACATATTATTTAAAATTCATGTAAAAACAATAAAACATAGAAGTTACAATGTAGTTCTCTCCGTACAACTAACATATCAAAAGAATTAAAGACCATCAGGATTTAGAGTAATTTTTCTCCCACATGGGGACCCTTGTACAGCTATTATAACCTATAACGTGGACCAAACTTCATTCTACCTTGGTAGGCTTGAAAACTCCAACTGACAAATTTGAGCTCTTAGCATTCAGATTGTTAACTGCTTGGCTTGGATTTTATGCTTTTGTATGCATTGCAATACGAAATGAAATAATACTATTGTAAAGAAAGAGAATTATCTGTGCACTTTAATTTTTGTTTGCCGATCACAATTGGGATTTGTATGCACTAACTCGTAAACTCAGATTTATTTTTCAGTTTCATTTAACAATTTAAACTACGAATTGGTTGATGGCAGGCAGAATTGGCTTATTTTAGCCATGGAGGCATCCTTCCATACGTCTAACCTGATCGAGCAGTAAACTACATTTTTTGTCAGCTGCCTTATTCCATTTACTTCCAATGAGCTATCTCGCTGTGACATTTTTGGCCGTCAATTGGCAATTGTAGAAGGTTGTTAGCTGTTAAGACTGGTAATACGAATTCTATTTGCGATAGAAGTAGAAATG
This sequence comes from Litchi chinensis, assembly GCA_019925255.1. Lineage (NCBI taxonomy): Eukaryota > Viridiplantae > Streptophyta > Magnoliopsida > Sapindales > Sapindaceae > Litchi > Litchi chinensis. The sequence goes on along the minus strand of CM034472.1, from coordinate 21,426,363 downwards.
TAAAGAATCTTTTCTCTTATAAACCATGTCAAGGATGTTGAATAAAAAGTTCATCAATGCTGACCTAATTGCAATCTTGCATCAAAATTTTGAGTTCATACATGTGTAAAAGCATTGTGTTCCAATTAAGAAACGTGAGAAGGCTATAAATTTTACAATGATATAGATCAGAAAAAGTCCTTTTCATATGGAATAAGGCTTTTAAGTAAAGCACTTTCCACATGATACATGTTTGGAGAACATGGATAGACTTCCCTAGAATTTAGAGAAATCAATAACATCCTTGATTCCTTTACAGATGAAATACAAACCCCCAACCACCCCCCTCTCCCCCCCAACAACACCCCCACACACACCTCCCCCCCCCCCCCCCCCCCCCCATTTTGATTAACCAAATCATTATCCATAATGCAGAATGCTAATTGTATGTTACCATTTTAGAAAAAGCCAAGAAGCTTTTTGGTATATATCACCGAAACTTGGTAACAACAATCCTTCCCCCCTCCCTTTTTTTTTCGGTGCGAAACAAGTCTTTTCAACTTTTTATTTTTTTCGGTGCGAAACAAGTCCTTTTCAACTTTTTATTTTTATTTTTTTGAGGAAAATCCTTTTTTCAACTTTTTGTTGAGTACAAGAGGATAAGTTCTAGCCGTCAATTCCTACCTCTACAACACTATTCCAACTTAACAGAACTGTTTTAATTTTTATAGTCAATGATAAGTATTTAGCTGTCTTATCTGTCAATTAAAACATTTGGGGATTAGTTTCAATAATCACTCTTATATTCAATCCAAGAGTTTTAATTAAGAAATCAGATAAGGGGTTAAGATAATCGAACTATAGCAATAATTTCCAATAAAAATTTAAAACGCAACCAACCAAAAGGCCTCGACCTCGTCAACTTTTAATGGGTCCACATCACGAAACCAATTTTAACCAGCCCTTCCATTTGACACATAACGCCCTTTCTCGATGTGACCTCAACGTGATGCCAATTATTGCCCATCTACCTAGCCCCCACTCTTTCCTTAATTTTTTTTTTTAGGGAGAATAAATTCGAAAATTACTCCTTAAATCAATACTCCGTCGAATGCATAATCGTGCATCATTATCCCACAAAAAGCAAATATCTTTCTCACGTGGACGGACTACAACACTCCGATCATATTATTGGCCAAGTTGCAGTCCAGTGTATGAGCCTTTAAGGACATCAGAAACGTACAATCATTCCTCTCCCACTATAATTGCACCTTATAGCGGAACATTAGGACGCCGCTTGCGATACTTTCAAAATTATATATTTTACACTGAGAGCTCTATTCCAGTGCGGTACTTTCACCGGTGTACCGGTTATGCAATTCGTTCGACATATAAAGTATTATCTAAGAATGTTTTAATAAATTTAATGTATATTTAGTAAATTCAAATTTATAAATTTAGTATTACTATTAACAAGAGTATTCTGAAGATGATTTGGTACAAAAAAATATCAGACAACCATCAATATCAATGAAAATATTTGATATTACAATATATGACGTCTAAGGTTTCTTTATGTCCATTTGATGATCTGATCTACGGTTACTAAGGGACTTGATTTGTAAACAAGAAATGATGATAAGCTAAATATGGTCGCATTGAAACCTAAAAATATGGTAGCAAACCCAACATCAAACCAACGTCAATCTAGCTAACATCATTTGGGTTTGTTGAATCTAGATAAACATGAATGGGTGTGGTGGAGAGGAAAGAGAGATGAAGAGTGGTGTGGAGAGAGAGATAGGGATGAGAGAGACTGGTTGGTTGGTTGGTATGGGTGTTGATTAATTTGATGTGTTTAAATGTATTAATTTATCGATTGAATGTGGTTGATGTTAGTTGCCGGCAAAGGAGACTCAAATCATCAATGGAGGTATATCCTAGATGGGATCTTTATCTCCATAGAGATAGAGACAGGAGGAGGTCTCACATAAAATTATCTATAGATTCATCAACATAGATTGGTGAGTTTGGATTTTCTCATTGAAATTTTACATAATTGATATGTTCTTAAAATGTTCATGTAACATATCAACTTTACAATGTTTAACTATAATTTATTTTGTTAGTAGAAAAGATGAATCTTTTATAGATTGCACATATATACAATTTATTTTGTTATTAGAAAAGATGAATCTTTTATAGATTGGACATATATATATATATATATATGGTGGATATTTATGATAAATAGGGGAAGAAAGTATACATACGTTGGATGAATTACACAGTATGTACATTTTAGTGGAAAGGGAGATAATGATATTGATTAACGATATACAATAGAAAACGACGGGTAATGTACCCACCACTTAAATTACTCGACGTAGCAAAATGGAAAATGACAACAAGATCATAAGGAGACAACATATATAATTATAAGACACAGTACTCTGGAATTGGGAAGCTTAGTGATTAATAATTAAATTAACCTGTCTATTTAAGTTAAGATGGTGATAAGTCAAAGGCCTAAGCACATGAGATGCCTGAGCCTCGATCAACTCCAACTGCTTCTTCTTTAGGTGCATATACACCACCCAATCACCGTTCCCTGCCGGACTTGGCATCGGCATCACATAACCGGCGTCGCCACCCCATGGAAAATGGTATGACCCGAATACTGGCTTACCCCACCCGAAGTCCACCTTCGAAACCGGGAATCGCTGCCCGGATGACACCACAAAAGCCGGTCCATCTTCATTTCCATTACTGTATATCCTAGCCAGAGCTGGCTCTGGCCTGTGTGCCTCAACCCAATCAATCAGCCCCAGGAAATGATCTTTTGTCACCGCATTTTCCAGGAAGTCATGAACTTGTTCTGCCACCCATGATAGTGGCTTTGAAACCAGTTCATTTACTCTTTGCTCACCAAAAGGAATTGATAGTACATTTCCAAAATATGAAGGCATCAGGTCGTTTCCTCCTTGACGTAACCGAGTCCTTCCATCAACAACGATGCCCATTTTTGTTATCTTGGCTTCATTTGTTGTGTCACACTGTGCCACCATTTTCCATAGAAAAGCGCTGAAAGATTCGAGTTTAGTCCTCTTGCAGCCGTTGAAGGTGGCAAGTGACTGGAGCTCATTGAGTTGGCCAAGTGTAACATAGTAAATGCGACTTATGAGATGATCATGATCATCGCTAGGTTGTTTAGGAGGTGGGAGAGTTGAGATGGGCGCGTACATGTCATCTAAGGTTGGGTCAATGCACCCTAGTCGTCTAGGGTTGAGAAGAGATCGGCGAAAAGATGGTAGCTGAGAAATCGGTTTGGATTGAGCCATTTCCGCCCATGATACTAGAAACATGTTTGCAGAGTATGCGTCCGCTAGTCGGTGATCAAAGGTGCATCCCACCACCAAACCACCGCATTTGAGTTCAGTCACCTGTAAAATCTTGTTACAGTAATATTATCATATATGCAGATAGATATGCTAATTAAGGAAGAAAAAATAGTACTCTTTTATTGATGTAAGAGGAGCGAGTCGTAGAAAAAGGACGGTGGCAGGCTTTGTCCCTATATGTGGAAACGGATCAAGCCTCACTTTTGTATCCGATCGTTATGTAATAAGACACGTCGACAAAATGTCTCCTAGAAACTATTTTTTGCCTGTCCAAATTCTTATATGCTAGCAAAAGTTTACAAATTAATTATAATATATTCATGCAGATGATCTTTACAAGCAAAAACACATATGAGGCACACGTTGGTCCTTCAATAGATACAAGGATAATTCTAATTTTCCGCCGATAGTTTAGCATGATAATAAAAAAATCTCTAATTTTAGAAATCTTTAAGGATCTCTTATAATTTATAAAAATAGCTAAAAAGATCTTACGATAGTGGTTTTTTTGCTATTTTTATAAACGACAAGAGGTCCTTCACAATTTTTAAATTCAGAGGTTTATTAGTTATTATGTCAAATTACAAGGAAAAAATTAGAATTATCCTCCATATATATTTGTTAAATCTTATATAATAAACAACAGATTTTTTTTTTTTCAAAATTTTGTTTTTTTTATTTACAAATCAAGATTCATTTTTTTTTTCTTCAATTTTATTTTTGATTAATGAATATCTAGGTTGAACCCAAACCCAAATCTTCAATTTCTTTTGTTTTAAGTTTAAAGATTTGGGTTCAACATAGATTTTTCACTTTTTTTATTAATTCTTTTTTCTTTTGACTTTAATTAAGATCTAGGTTCAAATAATATTTTCAAACTTTGAAGATCTCGATTCAACCCAGATCTTTAAAAATTTTATTATTTATTTATTTATTATTTTGAAATGGTATTTTTTTTTTTTTTTTATTTTTATTTTTTGTTTTTAATTTTTCAATATAGTAAGAGTATTTTCATTTTTCATGATTTTATCACAAAACCACTCCACTTTTGGATAAAATTGCTTTTAGACTAATGTCTGGGGGGGTTTTTGCTAATATTTATAAAAGTTTGGCTTTAGTGACATTATTTTCTAGAGCAAATTACAATATAATTACTTAGTTCAAACTCTAATTCGAGCAAACAACCCTTTCAGTGTTATTACAATTTACCCCCTACAATTAGAAAGATTCTGTTATAATTGATAGTGAACAATATCAAAGCGGCAAAAAGATGAAAACACCTTGGTGGTTGAAGTTGACCTAATTGACCAAATAAAAAATAGAAAAAATAATTAAAAACTAAAAATTAAATAAAATTAAATGAAAAGTATAATTTTTTTCAAATTTATTTTTAATTAGATCTCTACTGTCCATCTTAGAGATGAATGATTGAGATTAATGTAAAAAGAATATAAAAAAAATTAAATAAAATTTTGAAATAAAAAAAATCAATTTTTAAATAAAAACATTCATCAACTTTAACAAACCAAAAAATCTCCAACCTAAAAATCAACACATTCATCATCTTGGTCAACTAGAAATCATCGTCAACATCTCCTTCCTCTTATCTTCAGCCTAAATCATCATCACAAAAAAATCTCCAAACTAGTGTTCAATCACCAAAAATCCCCTAAAAACACAAAATCCCCCCCCCCCCCCCCCCCCCCCTCCCCCCCCCCTCAAAAAAAAAAAAAAAAAAACCTTTAAGTTCTCATCCCTCTCAACTTCAACCAAATTTTTTTTTAAAAAAAAAAAAAAAAATTTTAAACATCTAGTTTTGTGTTTCCAGTGGAAACCTAGAATTGTCAATTGATGTTGACGATTTTGGATTTTCACTAGAAACCTAGAAATTGAAGTGAATTATTTTTTAAAAAAAAAAAAAGTGTTCAATCACCAACATCATGGTTGGTGACCACACCAACATCATGGACGATGACCAAAAACCTAAACAAATCCATAGACAGCAACCAAAAATGCTAAACAAATTTATGGACAGTGATCCACCACACCCACGCATCAAATACATCCATCAAACATCAAACGGCAGCAGATGTGGAAGAAGAAGAGGTCAAACAACGATAGTTGGGAAAGGAAAAGATGAGTAGGTTGATGATGGGGAAGAAGAAAAAGTGGAGGTCAGTAGTGAGAGAAAGAGAGAGAAAGGGTTGTTGAAGTTAGAGAGAAGAAATGAGGGAAATTTTTTATTTTCATTTTAATTAGTTGTTTGAATTTTGAATTTTGTATTATTTAATTTTTAAATAAGGTCAAAAGACCAATTTACACCTCACTTAGTTAATTTTAAGGGAGAGTTGCTAACAATAGGATGGTTTATAATAAAACTGAAAGTGTTACTCTATTTGAATTAGAATGTAAATTAGGTAGCTAAATTGTAATTTGATATATTTTCTATTTCATGGGGTTTTTCAGATTTTTCTCTAATAATAATTATAATGAAAAGGGAGGTAGGAAACGTGAAACAGACCTGGATAGCGAGGACGCCGTTTTCCTTCTTAGGAACTAGCTTACCTTCAATGGTGTCATCAGGGTTGTAGAGATTGAGGTCTTTGAGCTCAACGTTTGCATGGGCTTCAAAGAAATCAACCCCGCGGTTGTTGCAGAGAAGCTCAGGCTCACCGACAGAGTTGGCCACCATCTCACCGGCCAGAGCGTAGTAGGAAACAAGATCTTTAGCCAGGGCCTTCTTTAGAGCACCAACCATACTACCAAAACCATGATGATTAGGAGTGTTCTGGTTCTGGTAGCAGAAGAAGACACCAATGTCAAGAGGTGGAAGAAGCAAGTCGAGGTTGGAGAGAGGCAGCCAATGCTCTTGCAATGGTAGCACTGCTGCCACCAACTCCTTCTTGCTTACTCTCACCGTCAATTCTCCTTTTGCAAACATTTTCTCTTTCGGTTGATTAATGGTTTATACCGCGCGTGGATTTATAGGCAATTCAACAGAATTTAATAATGGTATATGTCATATAACCATTTTGTCATATAAGTCTTGTCCTCTTGTTCATGTCTGTTGGAGTCGTGTTTGATTGTCCAAAAAATCATCAAATCATTGCATGAAAAATGCCGTACCAACACAACATCTGCATTTTACACATGGTCAAAGAATTCTTAGATCTTTCCAACCTCCAACACCAAATTTTACACCATTTTGATATCATCACCAAATTTTCTTACACCAATTTTTTTTTTTTTAATACAAACTCTATTGGGACAGACCCAGACAACAGTCGGGACCAACCGAGATAGGACATTAGTGGCACGGTCCGGAAGACTACTCCCAATTGGGAGAGAACTACCCACCCGGAGGTGGGAGGGACAACCCATACGAGAGTGGGAGAGCTACCCACACAAATGGTGGGACATCAAATACTATTATATATATTATTAATATTATTATTGTAGATATTATTATATTATATAATATTAGTAGAGATTATTATATTATTAATATTTATACATACAGGGGTGTCGAACCCTGCCCCCTTACAAAGGGAGGCAGGGCTGGCTGCTGGCGCTACCACTGCGCTAGCAACCAGTTGACACCAAATTTTTTTTTTTTATTCTAATAGATATAACTAAATTGATATAAATAACAAAAGAATATTATATATAATTCTTTAATCAATATATATTAAAGATTTAAAATTATATATATTAAAATATATTCAATATTATACTCATTTTAAATATCTCAATAAAATATTTCAAATGATATAATTTTTTATAATAATTTAATATATATTTTTAATTAAATTAGTTTATAATTGAATATCAAATTTAGTGTTATGAACCAAATAATATCAAATTTGATATTGTACTATTTATTGATACCAAAAAATTGTCTTAGAATAATAAATTTGGTGTCTTTCATTGGAGGGCGGAACTGCACCAACCATTTTAGTGTATTCATTGTACCTTTTTTGTTTTTTCTGAAACACTTTCTATCATTGTACTTGTCTACTTGATATCAATTTAGTGCTATCTAAAATTACTCTTACCATTATCCATTACCATTGCCATTTAATCGGTTGCTGATGTTGCTAGTATACATATTCTATCTATCATCATGCTATCTAAAATTACTCTTACCATTATCCATTACCATTGCCATTTAATCGGTTGCTGATGTTGCTAGTATACATATTCTATCTATCATCAAATGTCCTTAATTAATTGCTCTTTCATTTTCTTTACTAAAAATTGTTGATATTTAAAAAGATTTTCACACTCACATTTTATTAAAATATTATATTACTAATTTACTAATTACGAAAAAAAATTAAGTTACCCCTGAGAAACATAACAACAGCCATTAAACAACTAATAAGATATTATAGAACTAAATATTTGAAAAGCATACCCCAATTAAATTGAAGACATTAATAGAATATTGTCAAATATTCCTAAATTAAATTGTTTCCTTTTTACTTACAATTATCATTTTATTACCTACGTTAACGGTATCATATATATATAGTAATTCTGTCATCAATGCCTCCTAATTTTTTAAAGTTAGGATGATCCAATCAAATTCATTCATTACATTTGAATTAAATAGGAAAGAAAATTTATTTTAGGAAAGAGAATGCAATAGTTGAATTTAATTGATTTATCCTAACTTTTTAAAGTTAAGAAACTTTGATAGTAGAAGCACTATATATATACATCTCTGTGTGTGTGTTTTAAGACCATGCATAGAACAACTTAAAGTTTGTTTTATAAATATATATATATATATATATATTTGAGAGAAGTTTGTTTGATATTTTGATAGTGAATGAGAAGTTTGTCCTATCGTAAAAGATATCTTTAACAACATATGTGTGTTTTAAGACCATGCATGGAACAACTTAAAGTTTGTTTTATATATATGTATATAAATTTTGAGAGAAGTTTGTTTGATATTTTAATAGTGAATCAGAAGTCTGTTCTGTTGTAAAAGATATCTTTAACAATACATGTGTGTTTTAAAACCATGCATGGAACAACTTAAAGTTTGTTTTTTTATATATATTTTTTAGAGAAGTTTGTTTGATATTTTGATAATGAATGAGAAGTCCGTCTTGTTGCAAAAGATATCTTTAACAGTATTATAGTACTGTTACTAATACTGTTAAAGATATCTTTTGCAACAAGATGGACTTCTCATTCATTATCAAAATATCAAACAATCTTCTCTAAATATATATATATATATAAACAAACTTCAAGTTGTTCCATGCATGGTCTTAAAAAAAACACACACACACACGTACTGCTAAAGGTATCTTTTACAATAGTGCTGTTACTAGTACTTGTTAGGGTTACATGTCTTAAGAGCTTGTAATTTGTAAATGTTTAAATTAAATAATAAATAAAATATATTTATTTTTATATGCATTTATGAAATGTTTGCTTCATACAAATATCATGTAACATCCATGATTACTTATGTAATCTCAAACTAAGTATATAAGTGTTATATACAAGAGGATTTAGTTTAATATCAGTAATCTAAAGAGTCCGTAGAAAGCAAACAAAGCTGGGTACTTTACTTGTGGTAAATCTACAGTTGCGGTCCATTTTGTATTCGATGCAATGATCTTATCCGGGATTGTTCATGTGGCGACATGAAAATGGAGACACCTTATATAATTGAGATTATATAGGACTGGACCACGATAAAATGAATTTCTTATTAATATCCGTTAAATAAAGAAATTCATATTTATCAAATAGATTATCATATATGGATTGATCTTAATCCTGAGTGTTTTATGGACTCCTATTTGTTGAGTCATGTCTTTTGATTTACATAAATGAGACTGTTATATATTTACGGTCAATAAGCTTCATACTTTGGAGATATGATTTAATAAATGGTTGGGAACATTTTACACAATAATGGAATCCACTCCTTCTTGCGAGAAGTAGATGAGTAGTTCCCTTAAAGTGTTGATTCGGGTCTTGAATAATAAGAGCGCTCGACTTTCTGTTTATGAATAAACAGAAAAATAAATTCATAAGTTGTTATGAATATATTGTTCATTAGAGAATCAATGGTACTTATTGGAATAAGATATAATTAGAGAGGTATAACAGACTTTAATGACTTAGCTCTAATTATGAACTACTTGTGGAGGATCGAACCATATGACATGATTAAATCGATGGACACTGAAAATTCAGATTGTGTAAAACATCTATAATTTTGAGAGTGCAACCTTAGGTTTTTAGTGGAGTAACTTTGAGGTTAATAATAGTGAATTATTTAATTAAAGAGTTTAATTAATAATTTCAATATTATTGGAGCTCAAATTGTAGGTCCATTTGGTCCCCTTGCTAGTTCACAACCACATAAAGAAATAAATAAAAGAATATAATTGGATTGTTCAATTATTAATGTCACATAGACATGTTCACGAATTATTTAAATAATTTGATTATTTAAATATATGTAATTATTTAATTAAGTATTAATTATTTAATTATCTGTAGAGATTATGAGTTCAATTTTAAATAGTGTCATTAAATTATTTATGATTTAGAATCATTTAATTTAATGAAAAATCTTTTAATTAATGGAAATAGTAATTTAATTTAATTGAAATTAGATTCCATATTAAATTGAATTAAAGAAGTTTTAATAGAAATTAAATTCCATATTAAATTAAAAGTAAAGAGTTCTTGACTAATAAGGAATTTGATTCCATATTGGATATGAACTATGTTTTCTAATTTAAATAGCAAATTGTATTCCTTGTTAAATTGGAAAACTCTAACTTACCATTATAAAATGATGTTTTATGTTGGTAATTGGAGAGAGAATTTTTGGCTACTTAAACCAAAAACTTCTATTAATTAAAAATACAAAATTACTCCATCTCACATAATAATCTTTTATAAAAGATTTAGTGATTTGATTCTTCAAGATTGTCCTCACACACAGTTTCTTATATGAAGAGTCATAGCAAGGAAGATCGAGTGATGAAGAATTTGCGAATCAAAAGGGATCAATTCAATATTCATGTAAGGTAAGATTCGATCTTATTAATTTAATTATTGAATTGTTATTATTAGTATCGATCGGGTATGTTTTTGTTTGGAAAAATTTTTAAAATCCACGTTTCCGCATTAAATTCAAAATTGATTTTTCCCTTCAATTGGTATCAGAGCCCGGTTTCGCTAGTTTAATAATTGATTCAATAATTAGTGAATTTCTTTTGATTATAATTCGTTGTATGTCATAAAGTAGACACTAATTATTAATGTGCATATTTTATTTTCATGTTTGATGAATTGAGTTTGCATGAATTGATCGTTAATTGTATGGTTCTTTAGCTAATTTTAATTTGATTAAATTTGTAAGTCATATATGGTGTTTAGTTTCTGTTGTAATTCATAGTTTTAGGGTTTCAATTTTTTTAAGATTGGCTGCTGAATTTGATCTGGAATTTTGCTGTTGTTCTGGGTGAAAATTACGAAAGAATTGAGATTAAAATTGGAAAATATGATTTATTTCAGTGTAGCAATGTTGGCGCATGAGATACGTGGGTAAAAAGCCACTGTGAATTGATGCGCGGGTGTGAAACTGCACCTCAATTAGCACTTGACAGTGCGGTGCACCAGATGAACACGACACTGCAGGAAACCAGTGCACAAAAGTTGCGCACAGTGACACGTAACTGCAGGAAATCAGTGCACATTTTGCACACGGCAGTGTGGTGCAAACCTGTGCAAAAAGGTTGTGCACAGGTGGGGCACCACACTATGCTCACAATGAAATCAGATTTTATAAAAGTATAAATAAAAAAATTAAAAAATTGATGCAATTGCATGACGTGAGCAAACCTGGTGCAATTTTTGTGCAATGCACCAGGCTTGCTTACGTGTTGTCACTTGGCAACTTTTAATTTTAATTTAATTTAATTGTTTTTTTTTTTTACAAACAGCCCCTAGATTTCTATTTTATCATATTTTTGAGGATTTTAAGTTTCCATCTCTTTCGTAATTTTTTCTTAAATTGACCACTTGTTTTGGATAATTTTTCTTGGGTCTAAAAATCAAGAAATGATATTAAAACTCAATCCATTTGATGGAGTTCTTGATTGTTAAATTGGATTTAATTTTGAGCCCAATAAATCCCATGAAGACATTGAAGACTATGAAGACTACAAGTGAAGGCCAAAGAATGTCTTGGTTAATTTTTTGTAACCTTAAATTTAGTTTTTAGGTTTTTTAAAGCTAAAGAACTCGGTCAATCACATAATGTTTAGTTAAATTATTTATCATGCGATGAATGAATGATTTATTGATAACATAGTCATGCATTAAAATATGTCATATAGAATAGAGAGTGCCTACTCGTTGTATTATAACATGACATACATACATGTATTATTATTTATTTTTCCTATTAAATAGTTTATTAGTTAAAATAGAGATAATAATACATAGAAACACATTTCATAATTTGTTAGGATTTTAGTTGAAAATCCTAGGTTAATACATTAGAAATACATTATTAGTTTTAATGTGATTAAATAAATGTATTTCGAATAATTGGTATTCATAATGTGGATTAGATTTTAAGAGTTAAAATTGGATAATCTCACATTAAATCTAATCTTTATAATTAAGAGTTTAGATTATCCAGATTAGATCTTTAAAAATAAATTAGATTTTTAAGAGTTAAAAATCCGGTAATTTATTATGTGTTAATAGGATGTCGATTCTAGTAAACATACTAATTCCTAGTAACTTAGATTGTATTTATTAGCTGTTAATAATCTAAGATGATGACTAGGAATAATAAATAGAAAACCCTAATCTTAAAATAATGAGTGGGAGAATGATATATGACAATATATCCTGCGGTTTCCATCATTAGTTCAATACCATGAGATTTGAATGGCGCCTTGAGACGGCTTTGTTTTCATCCCCCTAAGGGTGGTGTCCATTTGGGTCAATATTAAGGTTGACTTCTTAAATGATAGGATTTCCGGATGTATTTTGGGATTGACCTACCCTAAGACTGGCAATTCTCAAGTTAAGTCCGAGAGATCTGAAATGATGGGTTACACTCATAAAGGAATTAATTAATCGGTAATTAATTATTTGACCAAAATAAGCGATAGTCAGATTATATAGGAATAAGAGTTATTCTGTTATATTATTTGACTGAGATTTTCTTAATCTAACATACAAATATTTGACCTACCCTAAGGTGACATATATTTGTGGCATGTTAGATTATCGTGGTATAGTAATTCTTTTTAAGGTATTTCTGATTCATTATTCGTCTATCATGCATCACGTTTAATTATATGCCAAAAACTAATGATATTTGTATGAAGCAATTTTGAATAAAATGTTTTATTTATTTATTTCAGCAATGCCGTCACCTTTAATTACTGTACGTGCCAATGATAAATTGAATGGGGATAACTATGCTAAATGGAAAAATAACATGAACGCCATTCTAGTTTGTGAGGACCTAAAATTTGTCCTGACGGAGGAGCGTCCTCCCTTGCCACCTGCAAATGCTGTGCGTAATGTACGCGAAACCCACCAAAACTGGGTTAAAGCTAATGAAAAGGCCCGTTGCTACCTGCTAGTAGGAATGTCTGATGTGCTTGCTAAGAAGCATGAGTCAATGGCAACAACATCTGAAATGATGCAGTCATTACAAGGGATGTTTGGGCAACCTTCTGAGCAATAGCGACACGAAGCTATTTGTGCTACTATGACTGCTAAGATGAAGGAAGGGACATCAGTTCGAGAGCATGTCTTGAATATGATGACCTATTTTAACACAGTCAAAACTCATGGTGGTGTGATTGATGAGCCTAGCCAAGTGAGCATGATATTGCAAACTCTTCCAAAGAGTTTTATGCAGTTCAAGAGCAATTATGTTATGAACAAATTGCAATATAATATTACCCAATTGCTCAATGAACTCACAACTTATGAGTCCATGAATAAGGACAAGACTAAGTCTGGTGAAGCAAATGTTGCTGAAACTTCTACCTCTAATAAGAATAAGAGGAAAAGGACCACCAGTAAGGCTAAGGCAAAGCTTAAGAAGCAAGCTATCCAAAAGAAGAAACAAAAGGGCTCTAAGGCTTCCAAACTCAAAGGAAAATATTTTCATTGTGATGTGGAAGGGCATTGGAAGAGAAACTGTCCAAAGTACCTCAAAGAGCTTAAGAATAAAAAGAAAATGAAAGGTAAATATGATTTACTTGTCATTGAATCTTGTTTAGTGGAGAATGATATATTCACTTGGATAATTGATTCAGGAGCCACTAATCATGTTTGTTCTTCTTTACAGTTGATTGATTCTTATAGGGAGCTTAATGAAGGCGAGTTCACCATGCGAGTTGGCATTGGGGATGTCATTTCAGCTAGAGCAGTGGGAGAAGTTAGACTTCAATTTTTAAATAGTTGTTTTATTGTTTTGAACAATGTTTATTATATTTCGAATTTTAGAAGAAATTTGATTTCAGTTTCAAGATTATTGGAACATAATTATTCAATTTCTTTTAGTAATAAAGAAGTTATTATTTATAGAAATGGTTTGAATATTTGTTCTGGAATATTAGAAAACAACATATACATGTTAAGGTCATTAACACGTAAATCACTGCTCAATGCTGAATTGTTTAAAGTTGAAAAACCTAAAGCAAAACAACAAAAAATTTCTCCTAATGATAATACCTATCTTTGGCATTTAAGACTTGGATATATTAATCTTGATAGAATAGACAGACTAATAAAGAGTGGAACTTTAAGTGAGTTAAAAATCGGCACTTTACTTGTTTGCGAATCTTGTCTAAAAGGTAAAATGATTAAGAGACCTTTTAAGACAAAAGATTATAGAATTAAAGAATTGCTAGAGTTTATACATTCGGATGTTTGTGGTCCAATGAATGTTAAAGCTAGAGGTGGTTATGAATATTTCGTCACTTTTATTGATGATTATTCAAGATATGGGTATGTTTACCTAATGCAACGGAAGTCTGAAACTTTTGAAAAGTTCAAAGAGTTTAAAGCTGAAGTTGAAAACCAATTAAGTAAAACATTAAAAGCTCTACGATCAGATTGTGGAGGAGAGTACCTTGATATAGAGTTTAAGGATTACTTAATTGAGAATGGGATTGTATCCCAACTCACAGCTCCTGGAACACCACAACAGAATGGTGTTGTAGAGAGGAGAAATCGTACCCTACAAGATATGATGAGATCTATGATTAGTTTCTCATTTTACCTAGTTCCTTCTGGGGATATGCACTACAGACTGCAGAATATATCCTAAATGTAGTTCCTTCCAAGTCTATTCCTAAAACACCTTTAGAGTTATGGAATGGTCGTAAAGCTAGTTTGCAACATTTTCGCATATGGGGGTGTCCAGCACATTTACTGAAAAATAAGACTGAAAAACTGGAACCACGTTCACAAGTTTGCCTATTTGTAGGCTACTCCAGAGAAACTAGAGGCGGATTCTTTTATGATCCTCAAGATAACAAAGTGATTGTATCAACAAATGCTACGTTTCTTGAAGATAATTACATAAAAGAACACATACCTCGAAGTAAGGTTGTACTTGAGGAGTTATTACATGGCTTGACCAGTATCCAATCAATAACAGTTGTTGAGAATGACATAGTTAAGACCACATTTGAGCATCATAAAAATTTTCATCATAATCATTTACCATCTCATCGTAGTGGGAGGGTTATTAGACCACCAATCCGTTACAGAGAAATCGGAGAAGCACAGATTGCTATCTCCGATGAGTGTGTAGATGATCCATTGACATATCATGATGCAATAGAATATTCTGATAAGGAAGAATGGCTCAAACCTATGAATCTCGAGATGGAGTCCATGTACTCAAACTCAGTCTGGGAACTTGTAGATCATCCAGATGGGATAAAACCCATAGGATACAAATGGATCTATAAGAGGAAGAGAGGAGTGGATGGGAAAGTAGAGACTTTCAAAGCTAGGCTAGTGGCAAAGGGTTATACTCAGAAAGAGGGAGTTGACTATAAAGAAACTTTCTCACCAGTAGTCATGCTTAAGTCCATTCGCATTCTTCTATCTATAGTTGCATGTCTTGACTACGAGATATGGCAAATGGATGTCAAGACAACGTTTTTGAACGGTAATCTTGATGAAAGCATTTATATGGTGCAACCAGAGGGATTTGTGATTCAAGGTCAAGAGCAAAAAGTTTGTAAGTTGCAAAGGTCCATTTATGGGCTTAAGCAAGCTTCTCGATCTTGGAATATTAGATTTGATACATCGATCAAGTCTTATGGTTTTGAGCAAAATGTCGATGAACCTTGTGTATACAAGCGTTCATCGATAAGAAAGTGGTTTTCCTCGTACTTTACGTCGACGATATCCTACTCATTGGGAATGATGTTGGAGCATTATCTGATGTAAAGAATTGGCTTGCTAACCAATTTCAAATAAAAGATTTGGGAGAGGCTAGTTATGTTCTTGGGATCCAAATCATATGAGATCGCAAGAACAAACTGTTAGCATTGTCTCAAGCATCGTATATTGATAAAATTCTTGTACGCTTTGCGATGCAGAATTCCAAGAAAGGTTATTTACCTTCTCGACATGGAGTTCATTTGTCTAAGGAACAATGTCCTAAGACACCTCAAGAGGTTGAGGATATGAGACAAATTTCCTATGCCTCTACAGTAGGCAGTCTCATATATGCTATGCTAAGCGCGAGACCTGAAATATGTTATTCAGTGGGAGTAGTCAGTCGTTATCAATCTAACCCAGGATTGGATCATTGGGTGGCAGTAAAATGTATTCTTAAGTATCTTCGGAGAACAAGAAATTATATGCTTATGTATTCTGTTGAGAATTTGATTCCAACGGGATATACAGATTCTGATTTTCAATCAGACAAGGATTCTCAAAAATCCACATCTGGCTCAGTATTTATCCTAGGTGGTGGAGCTATAGTATGGAGAAGTGTTAAGCAATCTTGTATCGCTGACTCCACCATGGAAGCTGAATATGTAGCAACTTGTGAAGCAGCAAAGGAAGCGGTTTGGCTCCGAAAGTTCTTAACAGATTTGGAAGTCGTTCCGAATATGGATAAGCCAATCACACTTTATTGTGATAATAGTGGTACAGTGGCTAATTCTAAAGAACCAAGAAGCCACAAGCATGGGAAGCATATAGAAAGAAAGTATCATCTCATCAGAGAGATAGTACATAGAAGAGACGTGTCAGTGATGAAGATAGCTTCACAAGATAACCATGCTGATCCGTTTACGAAGACCTTAACAACTAAAGTGTTTGAAGGTCATCTAGAGGGTCTAGGATTACGAGACATGTCTCATCTGCTCTAAGGGCAAGTGGGAGATTGTTAGGGTTATATGCCCTAAGAGCTTGTAATTTGTAAATGTTTAAATTAAATAATAAATAAAATATATTTATTTTTATATGCATTTATGAAATGTTTGCTTCATACAAATATCATGTAACATCCATGATTACTTATGTAATCTCAAACTAAGTATATAAGTGTTATATACAAGAGGATTTAGTTTGATATCAGTAATCTAAAGAGTCCGTAGAAAGCAAACAAAGTTGGGTACTTTACTTGTGGTAAATCTACAGTTACGGTCCATTTTGTATTTGATGCAATGATCTTATCCGGGATTGTTCATGTGACGACATGAAAATGGAGGCACCTTATATAATTGAGATTATATAGGACTGGACCACAATAAAATGAATTTCTTATTAATATTCGTTAAATAAAAAATTCATATTTATCAAATAGATGATCATATATGAATTGATCTTAATCCTGAGTGTTTTATGGACTCCTATTTGTTGAGTCATGTCTTTTGATTTACATGGGTGAGACTGTTATATATTTACGGTCAATAAGCTTCGTACTTTGGAGATATGATTTAATAAATGGCTGGGAATATTTTACACAATAATGGAATCCACTCTTTGTGAGAAGTAGATGAGTAGTTTCCTTAAAGTGTTGATTCGGGTCTTGAATAATAAGAGCGCTCGACTTTTTGTTTATGAATAAATAGAAAGATAAATTCATAAGTTGTTATGAATATATTGTTCATTAGAGAATCAATGGTACTTATTGGAATAAGATATAATTAGAGAGGTATAACAGACTTTAATGACCTAGCTCTAATTATGAACTACTTGTGGAGGATCGAACCATATGAAATGATTAAATCGATGGACACTGAAAATTCAAATTGTGTAAAACATCTATAATTTTGAGAGTGCAACCTTAGGTTTTTAGTGGAGTAACTTTGAGGTTAATAATAGTGAATTATTTAATTAAAGAGTTTAATTAATAATTTCAATATTATTGGAGCTCAAATTGTAGGTCCATTTGGTCCCCTTGCTAGCTCACAACCACATAAAGAAGTAAATAAAAGAATATAATTGGATTGTCCAATTATTAATGTCACATGGACATGTTCACGAATTATTTAAATAATTTGATTATTTAAATATATGTAATTATTTAATTAAGTATTAATTATTTAATTATCTATAGAGATTATGAGTTCAATTTTAAATAGTGTCATTAAATTATTTATGATTTAGAATCATTTAATTTAATGAAAAATCTTTTAATTAATGGAAATAGTAATTTAATTTAATTGGAATTAGATTCCATATTAAATTGAATTAAAGAAGTTTTAATAGGAATTAGATTCCATATTAAATTAAAAGTAAAAAGTTCTTGACTAATAAGGAATTTGATTCCATATTGGATATGAACTATGTTTTCTAATTTAAATAGCAAATTGTATTCCTTGTTAAATTGGAAAACTCTAACTTACCATTATAAAATAGTGTTTTATGTTGGTAATTGGAGAGAGAATTTTTGGCTACTTAAACCAAAAACTTCCATTAATTAAAAACACAAAATTACTCCATCTCACATAATAATCTTTTATAAAAGATTTAGTGATTTGATTCTTCAAGATTGTGCCCACACACAGTTTCTTCTGTGAAGAGTCATAGCAAGGAAGATCGAGTGGTGAAGAATTTATGAATAAAAAAGGATCAATTCAATATTCATATAAGGTAAGATTCAATTTATTAATTTAATTATTGAATTGTTATTACTAGCATCGATCGGGTATGTTTTTGTTTGGAAAAATTTTTAAAATCCACGTTTCCGCATTAAATCCAAAATTGATTTTTTCCTTCAGTACTGTTAAAGATATCTTTTGCAACAAGATGGACTTCTCATTCATTATCAAAATATCAAACAAAATTCTCTCAATATATATATATATATATATATATATATAAAACAAACTTCAAGTTGTTCCATGCATGGTTTTAAAAAAACACACACACACACGTACTGCTTAAGGTATCTTTTACAATAGTACTGTTACTAGTACTGTTAAAGATATCTTTTGCAACAAGATGGACTTCTCATTCATTATCAAAATATCAAACAAAATTCTCTCAAAATGTATATATATATATATATTATATATATAACAAACTTCAAGTTGTTCCATGCATGGTCTTAAAAAAAACACACACACACACACGTACTGCTAAAGGTATCTTTTACAATAGTACTGTTACTAGTACTGTTAAAGATATCTTTTGCAACAAGATGGACTTCTCATTCATTATCAAAATATCAAACAAACTTCTCTCAAAAATATATATATGTAAAACAAACTTCAAGTTGTTCCATGCATGGTCTTAAAAAAACACACACACACACGTACTGCTAAAGGTATCTTTTACAATAGTACTGTTACTAGTACTGTTAAAGATATCTTTTGCAACAAGATGGACTTCTCATTCATTATCAAAATATCAAACAAACTTCTCTTAATATATATATATATATAACAAACTTCAAGTTGTTCCATGCATGGTCTTGAAAAAAACACACACACACACATACTGTTAAAGGTATCTTTTACAATAGTACTGTTACTAGTACTGTTAAAGATATCTTTTGCAACAAGATGGACTTCTCATTCATTATCAAAATATCAAACAAACTTCTCTTAATATATATATATATATATATATATATATAACAAACTTCAAGTTGTTCCATGCATGGTCTTAAAAAAACACACACACACATACTATTAAAGGTATCTTTTACAATAGTACTGTTACTAGTACTGTTAAAGATATCTTTTGCAACAAGATGGACTTCTCATTCATTATCAAAATATCAAACAAACTTCTCTTAATATATATATATAACAAACTTCAAGTTATTCCATATATGGTCTTAAAAAAGCCACACATATATACATACTGCTAAAGGTATCTTTTACAATAGGACAGACTTCTAATTCACTATCAAGATATCAAACAAACTTCTCTTAAAAAATATATATACCAAACAAACTTTAAGTTGTTCCATGCATAGTCTTACAAAAAAAAAAAAAAAAAAACACACACACACACACACACACACATACACACACATGTATGTATACTGTTAAAAATATTTTTTGCAATAGAACAAGCTTTTTCATTCACTATAAAAATATCAAACAAACTTCTCTAAAAAAAAAAAAAAAAGAATATCAAACAAACTTCTCTAAAAAAAAAAAAAAGAATATCAAACAAACTTTAAATTTTTCCATGCATGGTCTTAAAATATCTTTTACAATAGAACAAACTTTCTCATTCACTATCAAAATATCAAACAAACTTCTCTCAAATATATATATATATATATATATATAAAACAAACTTAAAGGGTGTGTTTGAAATTGTTTTTAAAATTGTGTTTTTGAAAACTATTTTTTAAAATAAAAAACATATTTTAAAAATGATGTTTTTTGAAAATGTAATGTGTTTGGTAGGATATCTTAAAAGTTATTTTCAAAATTAGAAAATGATGTAAATGCATTTGGAATCGTTTTTAAAATAGTGTTTTTGAAAACTATTTTGTGAAAAAGAAAAACATGTTTTTGAAAATGTAATGTATGTGGTAGGATTTTTTAAAAGTTATTTTCAAAAATAGAAAATTATGTAAGTGTGTTTGGTATTGTTTTTGAAAATGCATAAAATAGTTGTTTAGAGGGAAAAGTAATAATTTGTTCTGAAAATATGTTTTGAAAATGTTAAAAAACATTAAAAAAAAAAAAAAAAACTATTTTTCACTTGTTGGTTATCATTTTCAAAAAAGTGTTTTTCATTTTTTAATACACATTTTCAAAAACAACTTATCAAACAATTTTCTGCCATTTTTTGTTTTCGAAAATGAAAAATCATTTTAAAAAAGGGATAATCTTAATTTCTACCCTATTGTTTGAGGTAATAACTAATTACCTCCCTATAGTTTATATAAATCTCATTTTATCATTTCTGTTAACTTTGTTAGGAAAAAAAATATTCTGACAATGATAGTACGTGAAAAGACCAAATTGCCATTCAATCAAAAATAAAAAATTAATTAAAAAATTTTATGAAATAAAATAAAAAAAGTGGAAACATGGAGATCCAATCTCCAGACTAGATCTCCATTTACACTATCTTGTTCTTCTTCAATGATGAACATGAAAACCCAAATCCCTTTCTAAGAACATGAACCTAGCCTGCAATAACAACAACATCATCCTATATCATCACCAAATCCCAATTTGCAACAACATCAAACATAACAGCAACATAATAAAAAACCAAAAAGAAAAAACACACAACACAACAATGGAAACTTTTGGATATCCAGTTACAACAGCAATATTATAAAAAAAAAAAAAAAAAACTAAGAATGAAAAAAGCAACAAAATGATGAAAATAAAAAATAAAAAAAAAAAAAAAAAAAACAAAAAACAAAAACAAAACAAGTTTTTCTGGGTTTTTGGCGTGGAAACCAAGAAGTTGGGTTTCTGACGATGGGAAGAAAGAGAGGCGATGGGTTTATCGAAAGAGAGAAAGAGAAGACATAGAACATTGTCGAGAGGGAGAGAGAAGGAAAGAAAGAGAGAGGAAAAGATATAGATAAGTTGGAGAGAGAGAGAAAGAGAGAAGTTTCTGAACTTTAAATTTATTTTTTAAATTTTTTTTAATTATATCCATTGTCCATCATGTGGATGGACGGTGGGCATAATTTTAAAATTTTAATATTAATATTGTTAATATTTTAAATTTTTAATACTTCAAAAAAATAATAATTTTGATCACCACCGTCATTTTATTAATGGATGGTGGGGATTTTTTTTTTCAATTTTTTTAAAATATTAAATTTGTTTTTTATTAAATATTAATATTTTTATATTTTATTTTGTTTTGACAGTTCTGTCTTTCCATATTAATGGTCAAATGTTAACTTTTAACGTCTAAGTTAACAATAGTAGATTTTTTGGATATTTTAATAAACTACATGAGTTTTTTTTATCTATTTTGTAAATCAATTGGGAGATATTAGCGATTTCTCCAACCTAGAGAGATTTTGGCTATTTCATTAAACTATAGAGAACAAACAGGATTATCCCTTTAAAAATGCATTCCAACACTACCTTAATAATTTTTGAAAACATGTGTTTTCATTTTCAAAAAAATATTTTTGAAAACAGACTATCAAACAAATTTTCATTCATTTTTCATTTTCAAAAACCAAAAACTATTTTTGAAAATGGAACTAAATACTACTTAAATTGTTCCATGCATGGTCTTAAACACACAGACACACATACCTATGTATATATATGAGATATTTGTAAAAAATGCATGACAACTCTTACGGATATATGAGATATTTTTAAAAGGGATAAATCTAGATTTCCCTCTATAGTTTGGTATAATAATAATAATAATAAAAAAAGCCCTCTAACTTTAAAAAATTGATAAGGACCCTCGTTGTTTATGAAAATAGTCAAAAGAATTCCTACTATTTATAAAAATAGTCAAAAAAAACCCCTACGGTCAACTTGGATGTTAAAAATCAATATTTAACCATTAATGTTGAAAGGCAAAACTATTAAAGCAAATAAAATATATAATAATATAAATTAGATAGTTAATTAAATTAAAACAAATTTTTTTGAAAAAAATAATATCATTTCCACCGTCCATCATTGTGATAACAATGGAAAAAAAAAAAAAAATAAAAAAAATTATTGAAAACATTAAAATAAAATTTAACAAAAAAATTAAAACAAATCTTCTCCACCGTCCATCATAATGATGGATGGTGGAGATAGATAAAAAATTATTAAAATGAAACCAAAAAAAAAAAAATTCCTTCCAACCAGTTTAATCTTCATATTCCATCTTCTTCTTGTTATTCTTCTTCTTCCATCTTATTCTTCTTGCTCTTTTTCCTTCTTCATCATTTTTTTCTTCTTCGTCAAAAACCAAAGGTCTACATGGAGAACATCTTTTTCTTTTTCGAGCGACATAGACGACATAGAGAACATTGAGTCTCCTTTGTCGGAAACCAAAGGGTCTTTGATAAAGGAGACCTATGAAGATCGGAACGGGTCTTATTAGGGGAGGTCTCCGACGAAGGAGACCCAATGTTCATCTTTCCATTTTTTTTTTCTTTTTCATTGTTTTTTTCAAGTTTTCTCAAATGGTTGATGATGATAATTGTGTGTTGATGTTGGTAATGGTGGGTTGATCATAGGTTGATGTTGGTAATGGTGGATTGATGATAGGTTAATGTTGATGACAATGGTGACGAATGAGTTGATGATGGTCGACTGATATGATGAATTGAGGATAATAAATTTTTCATTTTTATTCTTTTTTTTTTTCGAATGTAGTATGTTGATTTTTTTTTCCTTGAAAAGAATGCAGTATGTTGATTTGATGTTTGTTGATGAAAGATAAAAGGGTAGAACATTGTTCATTGATGTGGTGTTTATTGATTTGGTGTGGGCTAGTATCGTTCTTCGTTGTTCTTCATTAAGGAAAAACAAGTTATGGGTGCTGGAGATCTAATTTGGATTTTTTTAAAAAAAAAACTTTTTTTAATTTCGTTTCATATAAAATTTTAATTATTTTTTAATTAAGGGATAATTTGGTCTTTTTGTACATTATTATAGTCAGAATCCATTTTTCTTCTATCAATGTTAATGGAAGAGAAAAAATAGAATTTTGTCGAATTATAAAAAAAAATAATTAACGATTAGATCAAACATGAGATATTAGAATTATCCCTTTTTAAAAGATGCAGTCAACAAAGTCAAGCAAAAGACTGGGGTAGGTCGATGGTCAGAGATCATAACAGAAGAGCGAGACTTGTAGCGGGCTTTTGTCTCGACCATTGTTTTGATGTGAAGTAAAGACAATCTTAAAAGGGATTCAAGTGGTAGTAGGTAATGACTTCTTTCCTTTTTGTATGGAAGTAGATGCTTTGAATGTGTGAATCCTTGTAATGGGGCTACGTAAACTAGGTTAGATATTGACAACATCATCCATGATATTAGACTAGTGATGACAGTACATAGTCTGGGGTCCATTCTTTTGTGTATAGAGAATATAGCAAAGCTAACGATGTGATCAGGCTAAAATTATGCATGATTTTAGATCCTTAGTCTATGCTTTTGTGATGAAAACTCGAGTAAAATGGGGTGTTCTAATGTTTTCTAAGTGTTTTATGTATAAATTGAATGAAGAGATTGAATTGTAATTTTTGATGGTTAAAGTGTAATTTTTAAAAGTTGAGGGGTTTGTTGTAATTTATCCGTTGGCCATGGCAGCAAGTTATAGACCTGTAACCCAAACTAGCAGGTAACATGCAAAGAGTGTCCGTAAACCTGCTGCCTGTGTGAATGGGCTGCACCTAGACTTTTTTTTTTTTCCACGCGTAAATAAACTTTAGGAGAGTTTCAAGTGGTCAAAGCATGCGTTTATGATTCAACAAGATTTCTATGCTAATTTTACTTATGGAGAATCACCATTATTGTCTTCATAGATTCTTAGTTTATTTGTCGAAGCTAATTTAGTCAAGAGCAGCACGTTTTGAAGGAAGTATTTAATGAGGTCAATGGTTAGTTTGTAGAGCATATTGTGACATTTAAAGTAGAGATTCAAGTGGGCAATTTATGGTATTGAAAGGAGAGTATCTTGGATGAAATTTGGGAAAATTTAGTTGGCAGCTCGATAGAGAATCAAGGGGAGGAAGTCAACCAGGTGTTTTAAAAATATCTCTCATTTCTCATATAAATTCATACTTTTCGCAGATAAAGGGAGGTTTTTTTTCTCTCTCTCAATTTTTAGATTTTTATGGCTTTTTTGGACGGCAATAGAGAGGGTTTGGGAGGAGAGGAGTTTTCAAACAATCTCAACGTTGCCAGAATTCAACATGCTCCAGTTTATTTAAGTTCAAAGGGAAGAAACACCTCAAAGAATACAATACAGTGACTATTTAATTTTTGTGGTTTATTATTTCAATGTTGATTATTTTTGTTTCAGTTTTAAGCATTGTGTTATTCAATCTTATATCGAACTAATCTTAATTTCTATGGCTATAATGTAGCCAATTTATTTCATCGCCTATTCAATGATTTTTCTTGCTAATTGATGATTATTTTCTTTTATATTTGTATTATGTTCTATTGGAACCTAATGCTGTCACTTAAATAAGGTCTGTTAATTGATAGATCTTGTGACTATGATGCGCTTGACAAAGGTATCATGTGTTAGACGTCAATAGAATGACATAATCCATATAGGATAGACATATACCTATAGGGATTGTGTAATCTTATGTGGGTAATTGAAACTTAATGAATTCATGATAGTTTAATTTACATAGATATATAGTAGATTAATTATCCTGGATAATATTACTTGACCATTCGAAAGAAACTGGTAATTAATTTAAAGTTTTACCCGATTAAATACAATATAAAAGTATTTTTGTGAAAATAAAATAAGAATAAGTTGAAGAAATAAAAAAGTGAAATTGTGCTTTAGATCTATTAATCTACTGTTAGTTCCATTAGTTAAACTATTTATTTATTTAATTTTTATTTTTACTGATTTTGGTTTTATTAAACTCAATTCTCTTTTAAATTTGGTAGTCTGAATAAAGTTGTTGTCAATCAATTTTGGTAGTTGGTATGTAAAAGTAGCAATTGTCTCTATGAGAACGACCTTGATTTGTCATTATATTACATTATGATCATGTATACTTGCATGCAACTTATTGTAATTAGTGCATTAAGAATTTATCTATCAAGTTTTTAGCATCGTTGCCAGGGACAACATGCCATTGTACAATATCAATATTAATGCTAGTTGAAACAATTTTACTTCAGATATTTTATTTTGTCTTTTTTTTTTGCAAAGATCTAAAAGTGTCGAGCTTTTGCCATTCGACAACGAAATTGAGAGACCAGTATAAGGAATAAGGAAAGCTAGGCATTTGGCAGAACAAATAGTAAACATGGGAGATAATCAGGCAGCCCCCGAGGGTTCAGACCTCTCAGAGATTATTCCATACCAACCGTGGAAGGGATTTACCAAAGCATTCGCAGACCGGTCATTCAAGCAAATAACTTTGAGATTAGACCAGCGACTATTCAAATGATTCAATCCACAGTGTAGTTTTGTGGCTTACTTCATGAAGATCCATATGAGCACATTGCAAATTTCTTGGAAATTCACAATACATTCAAGTACAATGGAGTGTCAAATGATACCATTTGGTTAAGATTTTTTTCGTTTTCATTAAAAGATAAGGCAAAGAGTTGGTTGAATTCACTACCTCAATCATCTATCACAACATGGGATGAGTTGACATAGAAGTTTCTAGCTAAATATTTTTCTCCGGCGAAAACAATAAAATTGCAGAATGATATTGTCGCATTCATGTAGAAGGAAGGGGAATCATTACACGAGACTTGAGAGAGGTTCAAGGAGTTGCTTCGGAAGTGTCCTTATCATGGAGTTCCAAAATGGCTGCAGATACAGACGTTTTATCAAGGATTATTAGAGGTTGGAAGATCTAATGTGGATGCGACAACAGATGGAGCACTGCTAAAAAGAAATGCGGAGGATGCATTTGAGCTGATCGAAGAAATGTCCTCTAACATCTATCAATGGCCTTCTAAGAGAATGAAACCCATAAAAGCAGTGTCAAGTGTTCATGAGCTAGATGCTATTACAACATTAACAACTCAGGTTTTTTCCTTGACGAAGAGATTGGATGCTTGTGGTATGGGTGCAAGTGGCATCAACCTAATCCAAAGCTCATTTGTTAGCTGTGAAGAATGTGGAGGCAATCATGCAACGAATAGTTACCCAAGTAATAAGGAATCGGTACAGTTTGTGGCTAACTATAATAGACAACGCAATGATCTATATTCGAATGTCTACAATCTTGGGTGGAGAAATCACCCCAATTTCTCATGGAAGCAAAATCATGATCAGGCATCATTAGTGAAGCCTACATTTCCACCTAGTTTTTAGAGTTAACCACAACAGATTCAACCTCAAGTTAAGAAGCCATCGATGGAGGAAATATTGATGCAATTCATGACAAAAATCAACTCTCTAATGCAAAATTAGAATAATATGTTACAGAACTAGTAGAATCAACTACAAAATCAGCAAAATCAATTCCAAGCTCACTTACAAAATTAGAGTGCATCAATTCAGAATGTGGAGGTGCAACTAGGCTAACTTGCTAATTCTATCAACAGTAGACCATATGGAAACTTACCCAGCGATATGGAGCAAAACCTCAGGAGGGAAGACAAAGAGCAATGTAAGGCCATCATTTTAAGGAATGGTAAGGAGTTGAATCAAAACATGAGAAAGTCTGTTATTATGCTTAAACCATCAAGGAAGAGCAACATACCAATAGGAGACAAAAGAGTATCTCAAATATAGTCGTTGCCATTTCCTTATAAGTTTCAGAAGCAGAAACTAGATAACCAGTTCTTAAAGTTTCTGGAGGTATTCAAAAAGTTGCATATCAACATACCTTTTGTAGAAGCACTGAAACAGATGCCTAGTTATATAAAGTTCATAAAGGAGATCACATCGAAGAAAATGAAGTTTGAGAAGTTTGAGACAGTGGCACTCACGGAAGAGTTTAGTGCAATCTTGCAGTAAAAATTATCTCCAAAGTTAAGGATCCAAGCAGTTTTATTATACCATACAGAATTGGAAAAAACTTTGATGGGAGAGCCTTGTGCGATCTGAGGGCAAGTATCAACTTGATGCCCTTATCCATTTACAAGAGATTAGGTTTGGGGGAAGCCAAGCCAACATCAATTACTCTTTAACTTGCGAATTGGTCTGTGAAGAGACCTAAAGGTATAATTGAGGATGTTCTAGTGAAAGTGGAGAAGTTTATATTCCCAATGAATTTCATCATCCTTGATATGGAAGAAAGTTGAGAGATTCCTATCATACTAAGAAAACCCTTTTTAGCCACCGAAAGGATTGTGTGTAATATATCTTCCCAATTTTTGTACGGTAAATGTATTGTACGAGTATATCCTCATTTATAGAATAAAGAAATAATCTAAGATGTCCAGATGCGTAATCAAATTGTAGTAGAATTTTCGAAGGTCAAATTGAGATTTGATAAAATTTTCGAGTAGATCAGAAACGATTTCGAATTCGAAAAGTGAAATGACTATTTATTAAAAGTATATGATGTAATTAGTGATAAGTAAATTTTTAAGAAAGGACATGATTAAATAAATTAACTAAAGATTGGCATAAAGACACTTTTGAAAATTGAAATTGTATGAATACATGAAAGTGTAGAGATATGGATGACAAAATGGTCAAATAAAAGTAATGGCATGCTTGTAATTAAATGTCAAATTTGAAGGACAATTAGTTAGGCTAATAAAGGTTATATATATAAGTGTGTCATGAAATGCAAGAGGAGGAAGAATAAAGAGAATTCTAGAAAAGAGAGAGTGTAGTCTCGGCCAGAAAACAGAACCCAAAAATAGTAGTTGTGTTTGATGATTTTACACTATTTTTTAGTGGATTTTTAGCCCCCAAAAGATTATATACAAGCCTAGAAGTGATATTTAACAAGAGTAAGTGATTTTCAAGCGACAAATTTCAAGTTTTCATGACTCTTATGTGTTAAATTTGAGATTAAAGTTAATTAAGAATTGTTAGTGATTTTGATAAAATTTTTATGCATGGAATTAGAGTTTTGAATTCTCAAACTTGTGGGAAATCAAGGCTAGTGATCAAGGAGAAATTGGTAAGCAAACTAATCAAAATAACTTTTGATTTAAAGTTAGATTGATGTTGTTTAGGATGTTAGATTGTTTGTCATGGGACTTAGTATGAATTTGATTAGATTTGAAGTTGAAACTTGAAGAAATCATGGTGTTATGCCTAGGTGTGTTACATGGCCAAAGAAGGGAAATTGTGATTTAAGTTGTGTTGATTTATTTGAATGAAATTCATATATTAATATAAACTAAAACATCAAGGTATAAAGTTGGAATGAAAGCTAAAATTATGGTAGATGTATTGCTATGTATTCAGCCAATTGAGATTTGGTATGATAGATGATTTTTTTCTTATTGTTTGGCATAATTTGTGGACTGTTTTGATGATAAATTTGGTGTGAAATTGAAAAGAAATTGATTGGATGGTGAAGGGTATAATACACAGTTAAAGCATGTCTTATGGTTCAAGTGTGAATTTTATGGACATGATATGATTTGGCATCATTTTGCATGTATTTGAATAAGATTATGATGATTTAAATTGATAGTGGGAAAAATGGTGCATATTCAGCTAGGGTGGAGTGAAAAGGTTCAAAAATGTATTTAATACGTTGATAAGAAAATTGAGCTTCTATTGAGATGTCTTGCATGTATAAATATTGAGAAGTTCAAATAGAAAATATATGCGAATAATTGGAGTCATTATGGATTGAATAAAGGGTGTTCGGAATCCCTGTATAGTTGAATGTTTGTTTGTATGTTAATGTGTCGAAGGTAGTGCGTATGTATGGTTAAATTAGTTGGAATGTCGTCTAAACATAGAATGCGAAAATATATAAGTGACACAGAATCGAGGGAACCCTAAAATGTGTGGTATCGTGAGTAGTAATCGGTGAGTGTCTTTTAAAATGTTTTGATATGATATGTTAAAATTTATGCCACGATATGCTGGAAATAGATTGAAATTAAATGAATTATATATGAAAATGTTTTGCATGGATTGTGAAATTTTATACGAAATACGGATTTTACGAACTTGAAAAGTTTATATCAAATATATATTTTATGATGAAAAACAGTTTGTTGGAAATATACTTGTGAACCTGTGGTATGCCTGATAGATATTACAGATATCTCCGGTTGAGGTTGAGTACCCTAAGCTTGCATTGGCAGTGTTGGGGGTGTTTGTCACTAATAGCGGAAGGAAACCCATGAGAGGGAATATGTTAGTTAGTTTAGTCTTGTGTGTCGTCCATGCATGTACGAGGTATATTATTAGCTAGCTTCCACCTGAGCAATGAAAAATGTCACTCCATAGCGAGGAAAAATTCTGCTACGTAAAACCGAATAGATGACTTGAATGAGGGAAAATTCCGAGATGACCCAAGCGATGCAAAATTTCCCTCTATACTTAGGGTACGATGTGGTATGGACTATCATTGGTTGGCTTATTTTACTTAGAGAATTTTCAAAAAATGTATCCCCACTACTATTTATATTTTACAATAGAAAATTGAAATCATACAGCATACTATTTTATTATTCAGTTTTACCATGCTAGAATTGTATTTATGATAATTGTTTATCCATGCATTTAATTGAAATATGGTTTTCAAAGAAAAACCGATTTTTGGTATTACAATGATTTAAAGTTTATAAAATGTTTTAAAACGTAAGGGAGGTTTATTTTATAAAATTAAATTTAAAGTGAAAACCTATGATACTCACTGAGCTCGCATAGCTCACATATTATTTTATGTTTTATAAATAAAACCTCTCCAGGAGTAGATACAAGGACAGGTGCATCAGTGGTAGGGACTCCAACCCAGGATTAGGTGGATCGAGTTGTGTGTGCTATTGTGACTCCATTTATTTGTTTTGGATATCTTGAAAGCTATATTTTAACGATTGTATATACTTTCCTATAGTTTTGAAAAATGTAAAAATAATTATATGCATGACATGTAAATATTCTTTAATTTACCTTTGAAACTAATAGCATGTTTGTGATTGCTTATGGATTGAGAAAGTGAGGGTCTGAGGCCTAAAAAATGAGAAATTGTTTGTTTTTAGAAGTGTATAAATTTTTCTATAATTTTTTTTATAAGGTGGCATTTTCAAAAAAACAACTGTCATGTTACCGAAATTTTTATAATTCAGTTTTACAAATATATAATAAAAATAAAAATTTGCCATCCGTTTTTGTTAAAAACAAGATTTCGAAAAAGGTTTTCAACAAAGGAAAACGGCTTAACTTCATAAAACTTTTCAGCTAGATTAGAAATCGACTAAAGGGCTACAATGGGGTTGCCGGCAGGTTACCATTGTACGAAAATGGATGTATAAGGATGGGACCCATCACTGTGATTGATGTACAAAAGGGTCAGTTGATAATGAGAGTACAAGATGAAAAGATCACCTTTAATGTTTTCAAAGCTTTAAAATTTCCTAGTGACAATGATGAATGCAATAAAGTGGAAGTGTTGCATGATTGTATTCAGGAGGTACACAATGAAGAAACTCCACCGGATGCTCTGAAAGCTGCATTGGTGTATTCAAGTAAGGGAAATCGCGAAGAGGTCTAAAACTATGTGGAAATACTTGAAGCAACTCCAAAGTATGAGGTGTTGAATATGCATAATGCTCAGCCCCTTTTGGCATCATCAATACTCAAGCCATCAATAGAGGAGCCACCGACTCTAGAGCTTAAACCACTCTCAAAACATTTACGATATGCTTATCTTAGGGAGGCATCCACTTTACCAATG
Source organism: Litchi chinensis (assembly GCA_019925255.1). Classification (NCBI taxonomy): domain Eukaryota; kingdom Viridiplantae; phylum Streptophyta; class Magnoliopsida; order Sapindales; family Sapindaceae; genus Litchi; species Litchi chinensis. Next base: position 21,394,986 of record CM034472.1, on the reverse strand, counting down.
ATCATGTCAGCAGCTTTGAATGATGTTCAAGAAGAGAAATTACTAATGGTGTTAAGAAGAAATAAGTTAGCTTTGGAATGGACAATCGCTGATATAAAGGGTATTAGCCCATCTTTCTGCATGCACAAGATCCTGATAGAGGATAACTACAAGCCAACTATTCAACCTCAATGTCGACTGAATCCAATTATGAAAGATGTGGTGAAGAAGGAGATAATTAAACTTTTAGATGCGGGCATTGTTTATCCTATCTTTGATAGTTCTTAAATCAGTCCAATTCAATGTGTTCCCAAGAAAGGAGGAATAACAATGGTGACAAATGAGAAGAATGAACTTATTCCAACGAGGGTAGTCAATGGTTGGCGGGTTTGTATGGATTATAGAAAGCTGAATCAAGCCATAAGGAAGGATCATTTTCCGCTACCTTTTATTGATCAGATGTTTGATAAGCTAGCCAAACATGAATACTATTGCTTTTTGGATGGGTATACCGGGTATAATTAGATTGCTATCGCTCTCAAAGATCAAGAAAAGACAACCTTTACATGTTTTTATGGTACATTTGCTTACAGGAGGATGTCATTTAGGTTATGTAATGCTCCTGCAACTTTTCAACTATGTATGATGGCAATTTTTTTTTAGATGGTGGAGTAATTTTTTGAAGTTTTCATGGATGATTTTTCGATATTTGGGAATTCGTTCTACTTGTGCTTATAGAATCTTAGTAAGGTGTTGAAAAGATGCACGGAAACTAACCTAGTATTGAATTGGGAAAAATGTCATTTTATAGTTTAAAAGGGTATCATTTTATGACACAAAATCTCAAGTGGTATTGAAGTGGATCAAGCAAAGATAGAAGTAATTGAGAAACTCCCACTATCTTCATCAATCAAAGGAGTTCAAAGTTTCCTTGAGCATGTAGAATTTTACCGAAGATTCATCAAAGAGTTTTCCAAGATATCAAGACCATTATGTAGTCTCTTGGAAAATGATGTGCCTTTTAAGTTTGATGAAGATTATGTGCAAGCATTCGAAATTTTGAAGAAGAAATTAGTAATCGCTCTAGTTATCATAGCTCTAGATTGAAACACACCATTTGAGTTAATATAGGTTGCTAGCGATTTTGCAGTGGAAACTGTCCTTAGTCAAATAAGGGATATGATTTTTCACACTATTTACTACGCTAGTAAAATGTTGAATGATGTTTAAATGAATTACACCACAACAGAAAAAGAATTACTGGCTGTAGTTTTGGCATTTGATAAGTTAAAACTATATTTAATTAGATCTAAAGTGGTAGTCTATACTGACCATTCTGTCATTAAGTATCTTGTAACCAAGAAAGATGCCTAACCACGTCTGATTAGATGGGTACTACTATTACAGGAGTTTGACTTGGAGATAAGAAGATAAGAAGGGGATAGAAAATCAAGTTGCTGATATTTATCCAAATTAGTAGGAAACGGTGTAGATGATAAGACAAATATCAACGAGACATTATCCGATTAGCAACTTTTCCCTTATAGTAATGAAAAGGCAGTCTAGTATGTAGATTTTGTTAATTTTATAGTGTGCAACGTACTTCCCCTTGATTTATCATTTCAACAAAAGAAGAAATTTCTCCATGATATGAAAAGATATGTATAGGACGACCTCATCTTTGTTCAAGAAATGTGCCGATCAGGTGTTGAGGCGATGTGTGTCGTACAAAGATACTAAAGATATTTAACTGCATTATCTTTCATCCGATTACGGGGTTCATTTTGGTGGAGAACGAACTGCCATAAAAGTTCTGCAGTAGGGTATTACTGGCCAACAAGTTTTAAAGATGCACGGAGATTTGTCCAAACATGTGATCAGTGCCAGCAGACAAGAAATATTTCAAAGAGACACGAGATGCCACTGCAGAATATTTTAGAAGTTGAGCTGTTTAATATATGAGGTATAGACTTTATGGGACCTTTTCCGTCATCCTTTCAAAATCAGTATATTTTGGTGGCAATGGATTATGTGTCGAAATGGGTAGAAGCTATAGCTACATCTTCAAATGACACAAGGGTTGTGACTAAGTTTCTAAAGAAGAATATTTTCACCAGATTCAAAACGCCTCGAGCCATTATCAGTGATGGTGGTTCACATTTTTGCAATTTGAAAGTCTACTCAAACAATATAAGGTCACTTACAAGATAACAACCCTGTATCACCCTCAAGTAAGTGGACAAGTGGAAATCTCAAACAGGGAGCTTAATGGTATTCTGGAGAAGACTATGAGCAGATCAAGGAAGGATTGGAGTATCAAGCTTGATAATGCACATTGGGCTTATCGAACTGCCTATAAAACACCAATTAGAATGTCCTTATTCCAATTAGTGTATGGGAAAGTATGTCATCTACTAGTCAAGTTAGAGTATCGAGCATTTTGGGGAATTAAGGCTCTGAATTTTGATTTTAAGAAAGTTGGTGATAAATGTCTTCTTCAATTGGATGAGCTCGAGGAAATACGATTAAATTCATATGAGAATGCTCCCATTTACAAGGAAAAGACAAAACAATGGCATGGCAAGAAAATCTCAGCCAAGCATTTTGTGCCAGGACAGCGAGTGTTGTTGTTTAATTCCAAACTAAGATTATTTCCAAGCAAACTTAAATCCAGATGGTCAAGCCTTTCATTGTAAAAACGGTATATCCATACGAAAGTGGAAGTTGAAGATGAGAAGACAAATGATTTGTTTAAGGTCAATGGCCAACGGTTGAAGCACTATTACTATGGTGAAGTGGATCGTCAAAAATCCACTATCACCTTGGTGGATCACAACAATTGAAACCAGATGGAAATCGAGCTGAAGACTTAAAATTTAGCGCTTCTTGGGAGACAACCCAAGGTTTCCAAATTTATTTTTATTTTCTTTAGTTTTTTCTTCTTAGTTTTATTATTTTGAATTTCCATGCTATAATTCTTGGGTTTTTCATCTGTTAGGTGAAAGTCTAAGCGTGGAGGGGTAGTCAATAATTTTCATTGGAACAATATGCAGAAAAAGGGGCAACCTTGGTGTGATATGGTATGATCTAACTTTCATAAAATTCATCTTTTGTTTTATCTTTTACTTGATATTTTCGGTTTGTAAATTGTTTTGTGATTGCTTAATAAATTGACTATGTGTTATCGATAGGATAGTTATTGTGCTATGTGATTGGTAATCTTAACTAGGGAGGAGCCATGAAAGTCTTAAGCATGTTTTGATGTTATCAAAGGCTTTAAACCTAGTAGGAGAATATAGAGATATTGTGCATGCATAGATGTGGTCTATTAGTGGAGACTACTTGCGAGGACTTTTGAGTCATATCGTTTTATTTTAGAGAGAATTTATTTGTTTTTACTCTTAAACACTCTTAAGAAAATTTTTCATGACTAATTGGTCTCTTTAGGCTTTGTTTGGACTTTAAGGACAGAAAATCATTACAATTCTTTATGATTTCTGAAATTTTGAGTCATTATGTGAACCTATTGACATGAGGCAGGCACATGTGTGTGATTAACTCCAGAAAAAGGCTAAGAAACCAACATTACCAAACCTAAATTGTGTGTGAACCTAAACCCAATTTGAAGCCAAATACATATTAGCCTTTAGTTTCTTTCGTCTTTACAATTTATCTTTTTCCTAGCCAAATTAAAAATAATAATAATAATCTTTACCCTAGGAGCTTGGATTTTAAAGAAAAATGTTAAGGGATGGAAGAAGGGAGTGTTGGGTGCGAAAAAACTCAGGTTTGGGGGGATGTTAAGTAAGGACATTGGTCTATTCCAAAAAAAAAAAAAAAAAATTGATGACGAAATAAAGGAGATGAAATTTAGTCAGAAGAGTTGAGATCAATGTTAATTGCAACATTTTTAGAGATGAAATGAATAATTTCTAAAAAAGTTCAAGCTTCTCTTTGTAAACCTTATTCCAGTTCTTTGTGAGCTAAAACCCCTAGCCCCATTACATCCCTTACGAAGACTTACTGATTAATAAGAGAACATGATTGCTTAGAGTTAGAATCATAGGTGTTGCACTGTCTTTAGATGTCTGATTCTTTCAAGAGACCTAATTTGTGCTTAGCGTTTATAATTCATAAATTATTATACAAACATTATGAAGACTTGAATTCTTATTGATGCATAAACTCCTAAATGCTTGTATGTTGTGAGAGTGTGCCTTAGGACTCTGTGGAATAAAATGAAATAAAATAAAATAAAATATGATGAGTGATTTCTAGTGAGGCGTAAAGTCGAGACGAAATAAGGCCATGGTGTATATGCATAGGATTGTCAAAATTCGACTACTGGGTGATGAGTTAGAGAAAACGGACGACCATGTGAGCATTACTAGTGACTTATTCTTAGCTAAGGTTCAAGATCTCAAGTGGAGTGATTTTTTCTTGAAGATAGCACTAGAAGATTTGTTGCTAAGTTCGAACTTGATTGGTTAGCGTTTGTGCATATCGTAGTTGGTAAACTCTCAAAAGACACAACTCCTCCTACTAGAGACACTTAGAGGTTTAAAGACTTGTGGCGTACACTAAATACCATCGTGTTTACCTATGAAAGTGGATGTAGTTTTAATCTCTGTTATTTTTGTTTTTTTAGATTTTTGCTCGAAGGCGAGCAAAAGTTAGGTTTGGGGATATTTGATCAGGCTAAAATTATGTACGATTTTATATACTTAGCTTATGTTTTTATGATAAAAACTCGAGTAAAATAGGAGTGTTCTAATGTTTTCTGAGTGTTTTGTGCAAAAATTAAATAGAGGGATCAAATTATAATTTTTTAGAGTACAAGTGTAATTTTCAAAAGTTGAAGGGCCTTTGTAAATTACCCACAAGCCATGACAACAAGTTCTGGACCTGCAGCCCAAACCAACAAATAACATGCAAGAAGTGTCTATAGGCTTGCTACTTGTGTGAATGAGCTACACCTAGACTTGTTTTTTTTTCATGCGTAAATAACATTCAGAGGAGTTTCAAGCAATCAAAACATACATTTATGATTCAACAAGATTTTTGTGCTAATTTTACTCATGGAGAATCACCATCATTGTCTTCGCAGATTCTCAGGGTGTGTTTACTTCATGAATTGGGGAATGGGAATCAGGAATGTGATTGATTGATGGTGTTTACTTGCTTAAAATTCATTCCGTAATGGGAATGAAAGAGTGGGCCCCACATCAATTTGGGGTTGAGGAATGGGAATCCCATTCCCCCCAACCCACTTGGGAATCTCATTCCCATTCCATTTGTCAAGCTAAAATGTCCCTTATACCCTTCTTTAAATAATGTGTTATAAGTTTATTCCCTTTGTTTTATATTTATAAATATAAATATTTACATATGCTATAAGTTTTCATAAAAAAAATGTGTTAGTGCAAAATGTTATATTTTGAAGAATATTACAATAATATGGTTAAGAAAGTTTAGTTAATATTTTATATATAATTAAAAAAATGATTTGATATACCATATAAATACATAATATCTTCTTCTAAAAATAAAATAATAAATACACAAAATGCTTACAATGATATTGTCAAATTGTTAAGAATTTTTTTTTTTTTTTTTTAGCTTATTATGATGAATTACAAGATAAAAAGATAACACTAACATTTTAAACAAAATTTTGTACATTGTAATTAATCCATAATTTTAATTAAGGACATTTTTGTAACTTATAATTAATCCATTCCGATTTCAAAGTAAAGTAAACAGTTTAATGCGAATACTGCTGATTCCGATTCCGATTGTTACAGTTGAAGTAAACAACTTATTCTGATTCCGATACTTCATTCCGATTCCAAGTCATTCCGATTCTAGATAATTCTGATTCCCATTCCGATTCCTCCAAGTGAAGTAAACTCACCATCAGTTCATTTGTCGAAACCAATTTAGTCAAGAGCAACACGTTTTGAAGGAAGTCTATAATAAGGTCAATGGTTAGTTTGCAGAGCATATCATGACATTTAAAGTAGAGATTCAAGTGGGCAATAAATGGTATTGAAGGGAGAGCATCTTGGAGGAAATTTAGGGAGTTTTAGTTGGCAACTCGGCAGAGAATCAAGGGGAGAAAGTCAACAGGGTGCTTGAAAAATATTTCTTCATTCTCATATAAATTCATATTTTTTGTAGACAAAGGGAGTTCTTTCTTTTTTTTCCCCGTTTTTAGGTTTTTTTGGCTCTTTTGGACGGCAATAGAGAGGGTTTGAAAGAGGAGGAGTTTTCAGACAATCTCAATGTTGTAAGAATTCAATGTGCTCCAGTTTTTCAAGTTCAAAAGGAATAAGTATCTCAGATAATACAATACAATAACTATTTTATCTTTTTGGTTTATTATTTTAATGTTGATTATTTTTATTTCAGTTTTATGTACTGTGTTGTTCAATCTTATGTCGAACTAATCTTAATTTCTAAGGCTATAATATGGCCAATTTATTTCATCGTTTATTCAATGATTTTTCTAACTAATTAATTATTATTTTCTTTTATATTTGTATTTTGTTCTATTGAAACCTAATGTTATCACTTAAATAAGACATGTTAATTGATAGATCTTGTAACCATGATGAGATTGACAAAAGTATCATATGCTAGACGTCAATAGAATGACATAATTCATATATGATAGACATATACCTATAAGGATTGTGTAATCTTATATGGGTAATTGAAATTTAATGAATTCGGGATAGTTTAATTTACATAGACATATAGTAGATTAATTATCTTGAGTAATATTACTTGATCGTTCGAAAGAGGCTGGTAATTAATTTAGAGTTTTACCCGATTAAACACAATATAAAATGAGAATAGGTTGATGAAATAAAAAAGTGAAATTATGTCTTAGATCTACTAATCTACTATTAGTTCCATTAGTTAAACTGTTTATTTATTTAATTTTTATTTTTCTTGACTTTTGTTTTATTAAACTCAATTCTCTTTTAATTTTGGTAGTCTGAATAAAGTTGTTGTCAATCAATTTTGGTAGTTGGTACGTAAAAGTAGCAATTATCCTTGTAAGAACGATCTTAATTTGTCATTATATTACATTGTGACCGTGTATACTTACATGCGACCTATTGTAATTAGTGTACTAGAAATTTACCTATCATTATGGAACAACAAATTGGGCACTGATTACAATAGTTTAACACTTTGGTTACATGTATTTCCTGACTAGCTACTGAAATTAGCAGACCAGAATGTAAGTTCTCTTTTCACCATTTGTGGTGGTTGGAATAGAAATCTTTCTTTCCTTCGAAATAAAATAAAATAATAAAACAAAATAAAACAGTACAAGTATAATACGTTAGTTGGTCGTGTTGTTTATGTGACATGACAACTCACAGCTACTATTTTCTGTTTTAATACAAAATATTATCGAAACTCATCTAGATAATTGATTATGTCCCCAAAATTATGATTTTTACAATCAAAAGATGATTACTTATAAGAGAGAACTCTCATTCACATTGTATAAAGTTATAATCCTTTTCGAGACGATGATGGATCAATACATGGGACATGTAATTTATTCTTGTGTCTTTTACAATACATGGCCATGAGATATAAAGGTGAAGCACCTTTTGTTTATGCTTTCATATCGAGGGTTTATTAGAGATAATTTTTACTTTTGACTTTTGACTATAAAAAAAGAAAAGTAAAAGTCAAAACTTTTAAGTTGTTGTTTGGATTAAAAACTTTTAAACCTAAAAGAGCTCTTAAGACCATTTGTTTTAAACATTTGAAAGAATTTATAAATTATAACATGTCCTTTCTACCGTTTCTATTTATAATATGATACTCACATCTTGATTAAAATGAATAAATGATAATATTTATCTTAAATGCCTTAATTAATATAAATAAATGATGATATTTATTTGGGATAATCTCAATTTCCCCCTGTAGTTTGAACAAATAGCCAAAATCCTCCCTGATTTTGAAAAATCACTTAACTGTGAAGGAGATTTTGATTTTATTCAAACTACAGGGGGAAATTGGGATTATCCCTATTTATTTTAAACTTTATATTACGATATTTTTAACAAATAAAATATTAGAAAAATTTAAAAATTAACTTTAAAAAGATATTAATATTAAGGAATAATCCCAATTTCTCCCCTGTAGTTTGAACAAATAGTCAAAAGGGATATTTGTAAAAACCCCCCTGAAAAGTAAAATAATAAGGAAATACCCCCACTTTTTAAAATATTAGGTAAACTACCCCCTACCGTTAAAATCCGTACAAACCGTTAGATATTCCATCCACAATTATTAAAAGTCCAAAATGCCCTCAATTTTGAAAAGTTGATAAGAAAAATATTATGAAAAAACCCCCCTTGAAAAGCAAAATAATTGGAAAATACCCCCCCAAACTGAGGGTATTTTGGACTTTTAAACAATTGTGGATGGAAATCTCTAACGGTTTGTACGGATTTTAACGGTAGGGGGTAGTTTACCTAATATTTTAAAAAGTGGGGGGTAGTTTACCTAATATTTTAAAAAGTGGGGGTATTTCCTTATTATTTTGTTTTTCAGGGGGGTTTTTACAAATATCCCTAGTCAAAATCTCCCCTTACAGTTAAAAAATTTTTCAAAGCTAGGGGGAATTTTGGCTATTTGTTCAAACTACAAAGGGCAAATTGGGATTATCCCTAATATTAATATTGTTTTTAATAAATAGAAAGATATTAATATTTCTGCATCTTCTGAGAAACTGTTTCCCTTTTCTCAGTTCTCTCCATTCGGCATCCACGCTCTCTTCTCAACTCTCCCCCTGCTCCCTTTCTTCTTCCATCGATCAACGGTTTCTCTTCACTCCTGCCTCACGGACGGCGTCCAAGACTCCAAGTACCTTCGTCTCTTCTTCCAAAATCCTTTTCTCTCCCTAATCTGTCTCTCTCCTCTTTCTAGGTGTTCTGGGTTTCGTTGAGTTTAATGGTGTTGCTGGGTTTGATAGTGTGGGTGTTTGGTGAAGTAAATTGTGTTTGATGGTGTTGTTGGGTTTGAAGCCAGGTGGTGGCGAGTTTGAAATATATTATAGCCTTCATGCTCTGAATGATCCAAAGGATTGGTACATCTTGCATTGATCAATTAAGTATGTTGTATCTTGTTGTCTTTGTTTTTCGCATATCAGTTAATATGTTTAATGTATTGTAATGTGAAACTTTGGTACTATTGAGTCATGCAGTTGGAGGGTGTAAACTCTGGCTTGTTTTGCCTTTTATAATATCTGTTTTCTATTTTTTTTTTTTTTTTTTTTTTTTAAGTTTTCGATTTTAATGTTTTGCTTTTACTACATTGCCGCCATCATATTGATTTCCATTAGTGTTGTTATTTGATGGAATAGATGATTATAATTATCTCATCAAGTGGCTCATAAAGCGGTAATGTTGTTTGAGTTATTGGATTCAGGAGTACTTTGACATGTACACAGTTTTGGAGCATATATGTACTCCTTGTCAGATAACAAATTCTTGTGTCTGTTAAATTAGCAGTTGCATTTATAATTTTTTTTTTTGTTTCGTTGGTGTGCACATTAGACAAGCTGCCATGTACTATCAGAATCCTTCTCGAATCTGCTATCCGTAATTGTGACAACTTTCAAGTCCCTAAGGAAGATGTTGAGAAGATTATTGATTGGGAAAATACATCCCCAAAGCAACTTGACATTTGCTTCAAGCCTGGTCGTGTTCTTATGCGTGTAAGTCATGAATCAAGCTTATGGAATACAAAGTTGTTGTTAAAAATACTTTCATATGTAAGGATGTTAGTTCTGTTGACAGGATTGTACTGCAGGTCCAGCTTTGGTTGACGTTGCTTGTATGCGTGATGCCATGAACAAACCATGGCAGTGACTCCAAGAAGATCAATCCTTTGGTACATATCAGTTTATCACTTATATGTGAAAAAACTGACATTAACCATTCAATTCCTGGCCTAAAGCAAAGTTAAATTCGATCATTTGATTATGGATTGAGATTCCAGTGTTGGCTATGACTTGTAGATTCTTGTGACCTTGAACAATTGTTGTCTAATCTGCATTTTATTGATATCTTATTTAGTTGAATAACCTTTTATAATTGAATTTCATTTTATATTTATAATAATCAGTTTGTCTACATCCATTCTTTTGTTTGATTGTTTCCCTGACTTGTAGCTGGAAACTGAAGAGATTTTTTTTGTCAGTAGTATTGGGAATGTTTATTGTAATGCAGTGTGATAATGGATTTCTGACTGGCTATTTGCCAAATTCTTCTCATGAGCTTGTAAAAATATCTTGAATTCAGGTTGCTGTGGATCTTGTCATTGATCACTCAGTTCAAGTTAATGTAGCAAGATCAGAAAATGCAGTGCAGGCAAATATGGGCCTTGAATTTAAGAGGAATAAGGAGAGATTCTCTTTTCTTAAATGGGGATGCACTGCTTTCCGTAACATGCTTGTTATTCCTCCTGGTTCTGGTATTCTTGTTTGCAGTAAAACTACAAATGAAGGTTCAACATATTGGATACACTGATGTGTACTATGTTAAGGTTACAGATTTTGCTGTTACATTTATGTGTCGTTTCACATTTTCTTTTTGTTCCTTACACTTAGAATTAAAATTAAACCTTTGTTTTGATTGCTAATTGGATGAACCTTACATTGACATATGACTATTATGAGATGTTTTCTTAAAATACTGCATGAGGAGAGTTTTTTTTTTTTTTTTTTTTTGGGAAGTAGCATGAGGAGAGTTGACATGACATACATTTCAGGTTAACATCAAATATCATGGAGGGATTGTTTTCAGCACCAATGGCATGCTCTACCCTGATGGTGTGGTTGGAACTGATTCCCACACAACCATGATTGATGGATTAGGAGTTGCCGTGCTGGCTGGGGAGTTGGAGGTACTTATTACAATCCTATTTTTATCTTCTTTAATTTTCATGATAAATATTAGTTTTAGTTTTGAATTTGAGTAAGGGATAGAAATTAGAATTAAATATGATCATTAGATTAGATTTAATCTTATCTAATCATTTACTAGTTTTTATTTCGAATTCTTGTTTAGCTATAAAATTTTTGTATAAATTTGTGATTTATGATTAATAAAAGTTAAGTTGTTTTGATCCTAAAAAATGTACTAATATTTCGTTAGCATTTGGGGGTTTTTGGTTTTCTTCGAAGCAAGCCATATTTTATTTTTGGTGTTATTAAAATGTACCTCTAGCATTTGGTATCTAGGCATGGAGCCGTTTATGGAGCATCTCAGCAAGTCTCATGTCGTACAACCCTGTACATCCAAAAGCAATGAAATCATCCAACTTACAGGTTAGATTAAGATGTGTTAATATTATCTATTGACATAATATTATTATATTGAATACTGATAGTCAAGTGAAGCTAACAAGAAGGAAATGGCTACTGTCGGGTCAACGTTGATAATATTGACCAATGTGGACATTGGCTTTGAAAGTGTGGTGGAATGTGAGGATCCTATTTTTATCTTATTTAATTTTCATACAAATCTTAGTTTTAATTTTGAATTTGAATAAGGGATAGAAATTAGATTTAAACATGATCAGATTAGATTTAATCTTATCTAATAATTATTAGTTTTTATTTTGAATTCTTGTTTAACTATGAAATTTCTAGATAAATTTGAGATTTGTAATTGATGAAAATGACGGTCAAGACTGACACCGGAAATCTTTAACTTGCGTAATGAGCTTCGATTCTGAGGTACATACATCCGTCTTCCATTTGAATTTATAAAGAGCAAAGTGTGACATACCACATACCACATTTCTCTTTGGAATGAAAAAACCAAAATGGATACTTATATATTATCTCAAATTCAGGTAAAAACAATAACATAAAAGTTCGCTGAGTAGATGTAACATATCAAAAGAATTAATGACTATCAGGATTAGAGTAATTTTTCTTCCACATGGGGACCCTTGTACAACGACTATAACCTATAATGTGGACCAAACTGCATACTACCTTGGTGGGCTTGAAAACTCAACTGAAAAATTTGAGCTCTTAGTATTCAAATTGTTTGGTGCTTGGCTTGGATTTTGTACTTTTGTATGCATTACAATATGAAATGAAATTATACTATCGTAAAGAAAGAGAATTATCCGTGCACTTTAATTTTTGTTTGCTGAATCACGATTGGGATTATATACACAAGCTCGTATATTCAGATTTATTTTTCAGTTTCATTTAACAATTTAAACTATGAATTGGTTGATGGTAGGCAGAATTGGCTTATTTTAGCCATGGAGACACCTTCCGTATATTAGAATTATGAAGTCCGAAAGAATTTGGATTCCTAAAAAAATTTGGATTCAAAATGGAGTTAAAATTTGTTTGACACGTAAGTAGGTCAAATGAAGTCTGTTTTACTCAAGTAAGGTATTGTTGGAAAGCTTATTTCGATACAAATTCAATGGCTCAAAAATCACAGCAAACGGAGCTCTCACGTGCAATCACGTGCCCCAAAAGGTCCAATGGTCAGTTTTACACAGATTTTTCGAATCCGTTTTCTTTTCAGTTTTTCGAGTTTGAACCAGTTATGAATTGTTTTTTACTATAAATACACATGTAAAATATCTCATAGGCGTGATGTATGATGTATTAAAGGGTTTTTAAGGGTTTTAGATTTAGATTGATAAGTTTAGGAAGGTGCGAGGGATTTGTGAGAGAGATTCATGATTGAGAGCAAGAGAGACAAAGATTTGAGTTTGTAATTATCAATTTGATAGTAGAAGAATTAACTGCTAGTGCATTCCGTGGATGTAGGGAATTTTCCGAACTAAAACTCGTCTCTTTTATGTTCTGTTTTTATGATGTGTGTTTGATTGTGCTTTGCAACTTTTTCTTTTTCTTCTTTCTTTCTGAGTTTATCTCCCAACACCATATGTCATTCGTAACCTGATCAAGCAGTAAGCCACATTGTTTGTCAGCTGCCTTATTCCATCCACTTCCAATAAGCTATTTCGCTGTAACATTTTTGGCTGTCAATTGGCAATTGTAGAAGGTTGTTAGCCGTTAAGACTGGTCATACGAATTCTATTTTCAACAAAAGTAGATACGTAAAGAATGTTTTCTGGCAAGGAAGTTGAATAAGAAAGTTCATCAATGCTGACCTAATTGCAATGTTGCTACAAAATTTTGAGTTCTTCCACGTATAAAAGCATTGTGTTTCAATTAAAAAACGTGAGAAGGCTATAAATTTTACAGTGATATAGAACAGAAAAAGTCCTTTTCATGTGGAATAAGGCTTTTAACTAAATCACTTCTCATATGGTACACGTTTGGAGAACATGGATAGACATTTAGAGAAATCAATAACCTCCCTTGATTCTTTTAAAGATTAATTATAAACCCCACCTCCCTCTTTATTTCTATTTTTTATTAATCATATCATGATTCATAATGCAGAATACTAATTGTATGTTACCATTCTGTAAATAATTAAAAAAAAAAATTTTTTTTTTTAAAAACCAAGAAGCTTTATGGTACGTATCACCGAAACTTCATAACAACGGCTCTTTTTGATTTTTTATTGAGGTATAAGAGAAAAAGTTTTAGTCGTCTGCGCCTACTACTACAAGACTATTCGAAGTCTAACAGAACAGAATTATTTTAATTTTTATAGTCAATCATAATAACCCAGAAAAAGCAACCAACTAAAAAGGCCTACGAATCAGTCAACTTTTAACGGGCCCACATCACGAAAACCAAAAGGCAGATTTTAACCTGCCCTTCCATTTGATGGCCCAGCTCGCCCAATCGTGACCGTTGATTTGACACATATCTTCCTCTGTCGATGTGACCTCAACGTGATGCCAGTTATTGCCCATCTCCCCTGCCCCCACTTTTTCCTTAAATTTGTTTGGGAGAATAAATTGAAAGAATTACTCCTTAAATTAATATTTCGTCCAATGCATATCATTATCCCATAAAAAACAAGTATCTTTCTCACATGGACCAATTACAACACTCCGATCATATTATTGGCCAAGTTGCGGTCCAGTGTATGAACCTTTTAGGACATCAGAAACGTACAATCATTCCTCTCCCACTATAATTGCACCTTATAGGGGAATATTAGGACGCCACTTGCGAAACTTTCAAAATTATATATTTTACACTGAGAGCTCTATTCCAGTGCGGTACTTCCACCGGTCTATTATGCAAGTCGTTCAACAAACAAAAATATTATTATCTAAATTTTGAAATGTTTAATAATATATTTAATATTTATAGTTAATGCAAATTTATAAATTTAGGGATCATTTATTTTTATCATTTTTCATTTAATGAGTCTGAATTACACTATTATATTTTTTGTTTGTTTTTTAAGTGATTAAACCACTTAAAACCCTCTAAATATCAGTAAAAAATTATTTTTTACTTTTAGTTGAATGCTAAATCATTTAATAATTTTTTAAATATATTTTTTAAAATTTATCATTCTCAAAATAATATATTTTTAAATTTATTCTATAGTATTTGATTATTTTTATTTAATTTTAGTAAAAAATATATATTACTATACAATTTTAATTTTCGTATAATAGTAATTCAATTTAAAATCATTTTATTATTTTTATTTAAATATATAAATTTAATTTACTATAATAATTTATTTATCCACATATAATTTTACAAAAAAAAATTATTATTATAATTATCATATTTTAATTATAAATAAAAATATTATTAATACATATATAAAAGTGTTTTTATATTTAAAAAATTATTTATTATAATTATTTATATTATATTAATAAATTATATAATTTGGTAAAAGGATATAATATTAAATTATTAGTATTTAGATATTTTAGTAAAAAAAAATTACTATATATTTAAAGATGAGAAAAAAAATTATTTAAATTTTATATTTAAGTTACTTATTCAATTTTCAATGAAACCCCGTGTGTTGGTGCCGTTGGCACCAGCAGCCCCCACGTCGTGTGTTGGCGTGGGTTCGACGCCTGTTGTATCCAAAATATATGTATATATATATAAATATATAATATATAATATAATATAATATAATCTATAATACTAATGATAATTAATTAATCTCCCACTAATTGTGTGGGTTGCTCTCCCATCCAGTGCGGGTCTCTCCCCCACCTCCATATGGGTCGCTCTCTCCAAATTGGGAGTAGTCCCCCAGGCTATGCCATCAACGTCATATCTCGATTCAATGATTTCTGTATTTATCCCAGTACAATTATTGTATTCCAAAAAAAAAAAAAAAACCTTCAATGAAACCCACAAATTTTAAGGTAAAAAGATAACAAAAAGATATAAGACAACCATCAATATCAACGGAAATATCCGATATTGAAATATCGTTTAAGGTTTCGCTACGTCCGTTTAATAATTCGATCTACGGTTATTCAAGGACCTGATTTGTGAACGAAAATGATGATAAGTTACGCGTGAGTGCAGAGGAACAACTCCCAGCCGTTTCAAAGTTTCAACTTATGCTGGCTCTGAACTAGTACTGTAACCTGTAGAAACGGCACGCAGCCCTAGGCTTCATATGCGCTCCACACGCCTCTCTCTCTCTCTCTTTCTCGCTCTTTATATTCCTCAGAAGAAGCCATGAACTGAATTATTAAGCGATAGAGTTGTAGTTGTTGAATCTCCGAGTCACTGACAACAAATCCTTATCTTTAATCCAAATATCATATTTTATGTAAACGCGTGCGTGATCGTTTTCAATCTCAATCGTGAGCGTCATCATGTATGTAACGGCATCAACCACCTCAGCTTCTTCGCTGCTCAGAGCTTCCAGGTCCAGATTTATTTCCTCGCTCTCGTCACCTCTCAAGACCTTATCTTCCGCTCCCAAAATCTCTCCTTCTTCTGCTCCGTCGTCCGCGGCTGCACAACAACGATCTCTCAGCTTCTACTCCGCCGTCCGATCCTTCCGCTGCTCCGTCCCTCGCTGGAGCCACCGCGTCGATTGGCGCTCTCCGGTCAGCCTTCGCGCTCAGATCAGAACCGCCGCTCCCGCCATCGAACGCCTTGAACGCGCCTTCGCTACTATGGGTACTGTGCTCTCATTTCCCAGTTTTTTGGAGTTCGATTTGTTGATTCGATCGGTTTTGTTTGAGTGAAGTTGATAAAAAAATAGCAACATTTGAAGCTCATTTAATTAAAAAAAAGAGAAAAAATAAATAAAATAATTTTTTTCTTTAATGGAAGATATTTTCTCTTTGTTCTTCAGTGAGTCAACGCTCTAGCTCTGGCTTTCTCGAGTCGCAATCAGCTAAAGATTTAAAATTTGGTGTATTTATTAAATAATTCGGTACAGTTACTATTGACTATTGCAATTTTTATTTTTATTTTTATTATTATGTTCATTTTTAGCAAATTAAAGGAGCAATTGAGTTTCTCGATGTAATTGAATCATTGGATCTTATTGAGCTTTGGCAGTAATTAACGTGAGTATGTTACTTAAATGATACATTTTGGAGAATAAGCATCATCAAAGATTGTATGTAGTTATAATGTTGATTCACCTGTGTAAAAATTTGTATAAAGATCAATATTTGGTTATTTGGTGATTGTTTTAAAGAGGAGAAAAATTTTGCAGTCAATGTGCCCTCTTAATAATCTTTGAGGTATATTTTTCATGAAAAGTATTTGTATGAAGAAACTCGACGTAGAAGCTATTTATACTTGCATTGACGTATTTGTGGTCAATTGTCTGTCTGGTTTCAGCTGCTGAACATGCATTCAAGGGAATCTTGACTAGTCTTCCTAAGCCAGGGGGTGGCGAGTTTGGAAAATTTTATCGCCTTCCAGCTCTTAATGATCCAAGGATTGGTATTTATCATTCACTTATTACTGGAAATTAGTACATAATCTGTATAAGGTTCCTTTGCTTCGATGTCACTCCCAGTATCTGTCTTTTTTTTTTCATTTTTTTTTTTGAAAATATCTGCATCTGTCCTTGTATATTGTAAGTTTTGACATTAAAATTTGGGGTGATAGTTTTCAATTGTTGTTTCACTTTTTCATGTGTACGTTCATTTGGGTGCATGTGTGTGTCTTGTGTTCCATATTATTGAGAAAGTAGGAATAAATGCTGTGTCATGTTGCTGGTATAAGTTTGTTACAGTATGATTACTTATGTTTTTAATCTATTTTATTGATATATATTCTTTTGTTTCTGTTAAGTGTGTGGCTAATATATACATTTCCTGTTTTCTGTGTGTGCATAATAGATAAGCTGCCATACTCTATCAGAATCCTTCTGGAATCTGCAATTCGTAATTGTGACAACTTCCAAGTTAAAAAGGAGGATGTTGAGAAAATTATTGATTGGGAGAATACTTCTCCTAAGCTAGTTGAAATTCCCTTCAAGCCTGCTCGTGTTCTCTTGCAGGTATGTCATAAATTAGTTTTACAGAGTTGTTCTTATGAAAATGTCATCACCCTTTAACCCTTATTTTCCGGTTGGCAGGACTTTACTGGAGTGCCAGCTGTGGTTGACCTTGCATGTATGCGCGATGCCATGAACAAGCTTGGCAGTGATTCTAACAAGATCAATCCTTTGGTGAGTTTTTCTTTAATCGTTTGCATACAATTCAGCATAAATGAAGTCAATGATATTCCTCACTCAGTTTCTGATTATTATTGATGCAATTCTTTATGTTATGGATTAAAAATTCAGATTTTTGCTTCACTGCATGTACACAGTTATTGACCTTAAGTGAATCTGTCTTTCAGATATGTTAATGAGTTTGATTTTGAAGCTGCTTTTTGTGATGTGTTATTATAATAGCTTGTTTCTAGTTTTTATTTCTTGTCAGGGTAATGTAAATGTGTTGTATTGATTGATGATTATATTGGATTGTGTAATTGATACCACTAGAATGATCAGTATAATATTGTGAATTGATAGACTTTGATTTTTCTCTTTAAATTTCGAGACTTGAATGCTAATACCCTCACCATTTGTGCTATGCTTTCTTAGAGTGCCTTATTTTATTGGTCACTGCATACTAATAAAAATAGTTTCTTGCACGTAGGTACCTGTTGATCTGGTCATTGACCATTCAGTTCAAGTTGATGTAACAAGATCTGAAAATGCAGTACAGGCAAATATGGAGCTTGAATTTCAGAGGAACAAGGAGAGATTTGCTTTCCTTAAATGGGGGTCAACTGCCTTCCATAATATGCTTGTTGTTCCTCCTGGTTCCGGTATTGTGCATCAGGTAAGATGGTTTTGGGGCAAAATAAAAAAACTCGTAGTTGGCATTTGATTTGTGGGCTTACATTTTCATTTAACTTTTGTTTACCTTTTGCCTCATTTGTAGTTGGCAAAATGGATTGAATCTCTGTTTTAATTGTTCAATTTATGTATTTGGCACAAATTTGAAATCACCCTCTTTAATTTTCTTCTCTTTTCTTTTTGTATCTTTTTTCCCATGGTGGCAAGAAGTGAGTTAACATTGAGTTATTTCAGGTCAACCTTGAATATCTGGGGCGGGTTGTTTTCAATACTGATGGCATACTATATCCTGACAGTGTGGTCGGAACTGATTCTCATACAACCATGATTGATGGGTTAGGAGTTGCAGGGTGGGGTGTTGGAGGTATTGAAGCAGAGGCAGCAATGCTTGGCCAGGTAAACACTACAATGCAGTAGTGGTCAATTTTTGTCAGTCCCTGCTTCTGAATTTGTATGACTTTGAGCTTTTCATATTGCCACTGACTTGTCTTAAATTTGTGTAGATACTAGTTTTCATTATAAATTATAAGGGAGATTTATGTGAACCTGAAACCAGATTATGCAAGTCATGATTTTAACTTATATCGTGGCAGAATTTTGATGTGTGCTTAAGTGATCTTGCAATAGGTGTCATTTCTTGAAATGTGTTCTCAAGTCTTTTGACCTTCTAATTTCTAGCAGTAATAGTACATTTCACCCTGCTTATTGTGCTGCATAATAGTAACAGTGTAATGACTCTAAAAGTTACTCCTTTATAAATTTTCTTTAATTTCCTTTTTCTTAAATGCACCATCCTGCTTTCACATTCTCATAAAAACATTTACACTTATGGCAAGTGCCAAGTGTTATGTTCTAATTTCAAATTTTCTAATAATCACAGCCTATGAGCATGGTGTTGCCTGGAGTTGTTGGGTTCAAGCTATCAGGAAAACTGCACAATGGGGTAACTGCCACTGACTTGGTTTTGACTGTGACACAAATGCTGAGGAAGCATGGTGTTGTCGGCAAATTTGTTGAGTTCTATGGTAATTTTAATTTTCTGGAGTTGAATTGAAGTTATTCGCAGTTCCAATGTGTTTGTACCTACATGATATAACCTTCAAATTCCATTTCCGTTATAGGTGATGGTATGGGTGAACTTTCACTAGCTGACAGGGCCACAATTGCTAATATGTCTCCTGAGTATGGTGCAACCATGGGGTTCTTCCCTGTTGATCATGTTACTTTACAATATTTGAAATTGACTGGAAGGAGTGATGAAACAGTGAGTGTAATAGTTTATCTTCTATGAGGATTGAAATTGTCAATTTTAACCAGTAGATGACCTATTTTGTTTTTGATTTAGGTGTCCATGATAGAAGGTTATCTCCGTGCAAATAAAATGTTTGTTGACTATAATGAGGTAATTCCTCTTTCCGTTCATTTTTTTTTTTTTTATTCCAATTATCAGAACAAACATGAGTTGCTAAAATTTATTTGATTTTTTTCCCTACATAAAATTTCAGCCACAACAAGAAAGGGTGTACTCATCATACCTAGAATTGAACCTGGCTGAAGTTGAACCTTGTATTTCTGGACCCAAAAGGTGTGTGCTTTGTGGTTGTACAGACTTTCACCAATTGATTTCATCTTACACAGATGCAATTGTTATCATATTCTATCAGATTTATATGATATCCACTTTTTACTGCATTTCTTTGCAGACCTCATGATCGGGTTCCTTTGAAAGAGATGAAGGCAGATTGGCATTCATGTCTTGACAATAAAGTCGGGTTCAAGGTGAATCTTATGCGATAAAGTTCCAGCTTGCAACCAAATAATTGTTTTCCTACCAATTGTTTTCAATCAAATGAAGCTGTTTATTTCATTTTTCTCTTTCTCTGAACTTTTAAAACTTGATGAATTTCTGTTGGTTTTAACAACCATCTTACTTATGGTTTTTTACCCACATCAAATTATGTAATTATCAGCCATCACAATTATCAGTACCTTTAGAATAGACCAGTGACAATGCCACTTACAGCTGTTAATCATAGCTGGTGATTTTGCTATTGTGTCCTGGATGCTCTTGCTCAATAATTATGTCTGCTTTCCCAAATATTATCAGCATCAATGATCTTTCTATAAGATCCCTCTATCTCCTCATGCTATCTCTGCATGTACACTTGCACGGTTGCACAAGTCTACAGGCATGCCTCTAGAGATAAAATAGCAGTGTTTTAGAGGTCTTACCTTTGCAACAGTGTCAATGAAGTGTGAAGTTGGTTTGATATCTATAATAGCCTTGACATTTTGTGTCAAGGGAATGCACTGTAGATCTCTTGTCAAGAAATGGATTTGGAGTGAATACTGATAATTCAGACCATTGCCTAAACTAGATTTGCCCTAAGTTCCTTTGATGGTGGCTTTTATAGTGAATTATAAAACAATTTTCCTAATGCCTTAATATGTTGCAGGGCTTTGCTGTACCTAAAGAGGCACAAGAAAAAGTTGCTAAGTTTTCATTCCATGGACAGCCAGCAGAGCTTAAGCATGGTAGTGTTGTGATTGCTGCAATTACAAGTTGCACCAATACATCAAACCCCAGTGTCATGCTTGGTGCTGGTCTTGTTGCAAAGAAGGCCTGTGAACTCGGTCTACAGGTGAGGTTGGTTATATGTATTATGCACTTTCACTATTGCAAACACCATAAAACAATAACTGCTTCCATACCACTCCCATTTCTTCTTGCTTTTCCCTTCAGCTCTAAGGGTATGTATTAGTCCTGGGAATTTTTTGTAATAATTGCAAGATATCTGTTCACCAGGTCAAGCCATGGATAAAGACGAGTCTTGCCCCAGGCTCAGGAGTTGTTACTAAATATTTACTCCAGAGGTATTTCATACAATTTATAGAAATAGTGAAATGGGGATGTTATTGCATTATTTTCTTATATTATTAAGAAAAATATATTATAACTTTGGTTTCTGTGGTGTAGTGGACTGCAGGAATATTTAAATCAGCAAGGTTTCCACATTGTTGGATATGGCTGCACAACATGCATTGGAAATTCTGGAGAATTGGATGAATCAGTTGCTTCTGCTATTTCAGAAAATGGTATTGCTAATTGTATTTTGAACAACTAAGGGATATATTGTGTATATAATTTTAGCTTTTGGCATACTCACTTATGTAATTTTCGCTCCTGACTTTCTGTTGTTGATCTTTGGCTGGCCCATCTAAATCAATTCTCATATTTGTGCAGACGTTGTAGCAGCAGCTGTGCTTTCAGGGAACAGGAATTTTGAGGGTCGTGTTCATCCCTTGACTAGAGCCAATTACCTTGCTTCACCTCCATTAGTTGTTGCTTATGCCCTTGCTGGAACGGTATGTATTCTTAGCTGTTAATGTTGTCGAACTATGTTCCACATTCAGAAGGATTAGTACTGTGACCGCAAAAATCCCCACAAGGAACACTCTAAATGACTGAGACTGTAGACTTGAGCGGTCACATTGTTAGTCATATAAGTAGTGCTAGTCGCAGCAATGCTGTTGTATATCAGTGTACATGTGTATATGTGGAGAGTGGAGACATCTTTCATTTGTTTTAGTGAGGTAACATGTAACTATTATTATCCAGGTTGACATAGATTTTGAGAAGGAGCCTATTGGGACAGGCAAGGATGGTAAGAGCGTTTATTTAAGGGATATCTGGCCATCTACAGAAGAAATTGCAGAGGTAGAGAATCTCAAGATTGCATATAACATGACAGAATTCTATTTTCTAATGCTTAACTATCAGCATGAAATAATTTAATCTTCCTCGTATCCTATGTATGTAGGCTGTTCAATCCAGTGTATTGCCTAATATGTTCAGAAGTACTTATGAGGCTATAACAACGGGCAACCCCATGTGGAATCATCTATCAGTGCCCACTGATACACTGTACTCATGGGACCCCAACTCAACCTACATTCATGAGCCCCCATACTTCAAGAACATGACTATGGATCCACCTGGAACTCATGGAGTCAAGGATGCCTACTGCTTACTGAACTTCGGCGACAGTATCACAACCGATCACATTTCTCCAGCAGGAAGCATCCACAAAGACAGTCCCGCTGCTAGGTATCTCATGGAGCGTGGGGTGGAGCGCAAGGACTTCAATTCTTATGGTAGTCGTCGTGGTAATGATGAAGTGATGGCTAGGGGAACTTTTGCCAATATTCGCCTTGTTAACAAGCTCTTGAATGGGGAAGTTGGCCCGCAGACTGTCCATGTTCCGACAGGGGAGAAACTGTTTGTGTTTGATGCAGCACAGGTGAGTCCCTTTGGCACTACGTCTTTTTATCAATATTCCTTCCTGACAGTATTTTATTTCTAATTTTATTGGATATGTACGGCCACTCTTCTGTCCATCTAAGGAAAATGTTATGAATACATCATTTTTTACACCCATTAGCCTTCTTCAGAGAGTCAAGTGTAAGATGACGTCATTTTTAACCAAAGTTTATTGTTAATCACTAAATTCATTGGAACCATCTGCTATTTTCAGAGGTACAAGGACGCTGGCCATGACACGATTATTTTGGCTGGAGCTGAGTACGGAAGTGGAAGTTCCCGTGATTGGGCTGCCAAGGGTCCAATGTTGTTGGTGAGTCATCTTTTCTAGCCATTTGAGTAACTGGCAGTTTTGCGTTGTCAAGGTGCCCATACTGTGTCCTCTTTTACTAACATTTTGGTTATAACAGGGAGTTAAAGCAGTGATTGCCAAAAGTTTTGAGAGAATTCACCGCAGCAACTTGGTGGGAATGGGCATTATTCCTCTCTGCTTCAAGGCCGGTGAGGATGCTGACACACTAGGATTGACTGGTCATGAGCGTTATACCATTGATCTTCCTAATAGCATCAGCGAGATCAGACCTGGCCAGGACGTGACTGTCACAACTGATACAGGAAAATCTTTCACCTGCACAGTTCGCTTTGACACTGAGGTACTCCCCACTCAATTTCATCTCTCTGTAAATTCTTATATATCAGCCAACAACTTCTAGCTCGTGGTTCATTAGAATACTGGCAGGAGGCCTTCAATATCAAAGTTGTCTCATAGTTGGTTTCATGTTTTAACGTCTGTTTCATTTTGCAGGTGGAATTGGAATATTTCAACCATGGAGGAATTCTTCCATATGTCATCCGGAACCTGATTGAGCAATAGAGTAATTGCATCATTTATCAGACATCTTTGTTTCATCCAAGGAAACTTTGGATTTGTATAATGTGAGAAGTGAATAAAGTCTCAAAATAATAGAGAAAAATATATCCCTTTCAGGGACAAGAGGCAATTTTTTTTTTTTTTTGAAGCACTTCCAGGTCGACAAATGACTATTTTCAGTAATTTTTTTTTCTTTTTTCATGTTCAATAGTTGCTTCGATGTGCTGTAAAATCGTCCGAATTCAACATAGAAATAAATTAATATGGGTGTGTTTTGTTGGCTCATACGTGTTTATATAGCCCATGTAGTTTTCTCAATTAATTGAGGTGAGACTATTACCACCGAAAAAGTAATCCCAAATTTTATATTATATCTATTCTCAAAAATGTCTGTAAGTAATATTACCTATATAAAGTACGTTAACAAAAATATGTTTTCTCGTAACAAAAACATTTCAGCGTAAACAACCAACTATAAAGTGAACTATTAGACAACGTTGGACAAAGAACTTTTCGAAGTGTGCAATTGCCATCGTATCTACTGCGCCCACAACTAATTGGTGACTTGACATTGGATATGCATTTCCCTGCAAGTATCAATAATGGGAACAAAAATGTTACACATTCGGGCATTTTTTACTATTCCGTTTAAATAAATTATGGTTATTTATTTCAACAATTTCAAACTTTCGAAAACCTAACTTTACTGTACCCTCGTCATACATGTATTTTTATTGTACAAATTATAAGACAAT
Organism: Litchi chinensis; assembly: GCA_019925255.1. Classification (NCBI taxonomy): domain Eukaryota; kingdom Viridiplantae; phylum Streptophyta; class Magnoliopsida; order Sapindales; family Sapindaceae; genus Litchi; species Litchi chinensis. The sequence goes on along the minus strand of CM034472.1, from coordinate 21,370,749 downwards.
GTTATGGAACCACTATAAATATTTGAAAAAGAAAGATTGTTAATTCAATATGCATCCATAATTGATTCAGCTACCAAATCCAGTGCGTTGGACTATTGGTTCACTAATTTAGAGGTCCTAATAAAGAAAAATAAAAAATTGACAGAATAATCATATTTCTTATTTCTCGCTAGGCAAAATTTGATAGTTTAGAAGTGAAAAAACATAAAATTTCTCCTGAGGTGGGTTCTCAAAACGTTCTTGTTCTACATTACCCCATCCTAATATTTCCATTTTGCTAGTATTAGAAATTTAAATTTCTAATTCTAGATAAAAGAAAAAATGACAATTTCTATTTCTCAAAAAGATCAAAATGGGTTATTAATCGTAAACTTTTGATCCCACATTCCTCCTCTAATATTTCCACTTCAGTCATATTAGAAATTTATAATTCTAAAGAGAACATAATGAATTATTTCCCAAAAACTGCTCTCTTCAAAAAATAAAATTTCCAAAAAACTGCTTACACTACAATAGGCTAATACAATAACTACTATTTCAGAAGTACAATGCAAACATGGCAAATTCATTCATTTTTTTCACTGCGTGTGTGTATATATATATATTGCGCTATGATACTCACACAGCCAGTTGAGAAAGCAAAACAACCAACAAAGGCGAGAAGCGAAAAATGGCATGTCGTCCTCTTTTCTCTTACTTATAGCTTTAATCTATTTCTGTCTTATTTTGCTTCTTTTTTAATTCTCGATTTTTAACTTAACGGACTTTTATGTATTTTAATTTTTTCAGTTGGCATCACGAAACTGGCTCAGTGCTCTTTTGCAAATAGAAGATTTTTTCAACGATTGCGAGCTGCATCGAGGCCAACCTAAAAATCATAAGAACTATTATTGCTTGCATTGTTGCATCAGTTTTTGCTCTTGTTGTCTGCCCAATCACAATCCTCATTACTACATAAAGGTGCTCAATAACACACAAAAAAAAAATCCATATTATGATGTTTTATGTAGTAGTGTTAATGTGTCCTCAACTTGTGCCCTATAAGTATATGTTAACATCACAATTAATCAATAAATGAATATGTATTTATTTAATGATTAATTATGACTTTTATTTCAATTTTCAAAGTATTAACGGCACAAATTAATTATATACCATCTATTTTTAAGTATTAACTGTACAAATTAATTATACACGGTCTATCTGTGTGTATATATGAGTATTATAAACTGTTAACATTATTGTTTTTTGCTTTTCAGATCAGAAAATATATGTATGACAATGTTGTAAAAGTGGAAGAGGCTGCCGAATTTATGGATTGTAATGAAATCGCGGTAATTTAAAAAATAATGTTAATAAATTAACAAGTACCTTTTACTGAAATTATTAATTCTCTAATTTTGACTTTTTTTTTTTATCTGTCTAGATATGAACTAGTATTTAAATATGTATTTGAAAAACAAAATAGTCTTCTCTTTGAATGTATTATATATTTACACCTTCCTTTTTTTATAATTATAATTATTATGTCTCACAATGCAGCACTACAAATGCAACTATAAACAAGTTGTGCATATACATCGGAGGCCACAAACACCTCATGAGCGTAATGTTTATGAATACAAATGCGTAACATGTGGAAGAGAGATACATCAAAATGTTCCTTTCTGCTCTATCTCATGCAAGGTCTCCATCATATATCTTAATTGATAATCAATAGTTGTACATTTTTCAATGCTTTGGGTGTCACTTATTTTTCTCTACTAATTTGATTTCAGGTCCGCCGTCATGATATTCCTAGCAAGAAGAGAACTCCTACTTTTCTGTCTTGGTTCCAAATGGGATCTGGTTCAGGGTCCCGTGACGCCTTCTCGTCGCTTCGCAAGAATTCAAGAAAGCAGTTGAATCCAGGAAGAGCACCAATGTGAGATGATCATTTTGGCTGATGAAAGAAGAGAAATATATAATAATAGGATTTTATTTAAATTTTATTTTTATTTTTTCGTGTTTTTAAGAGCTTAGCTAGGGTATTTTTTCATGAATTCTTTTCCCTTGTTACTATGGGTTATATTACTAATTTATTTTTCTCGATAATAATTTCATAAGTCTCTCTTATAAATTTATTTAGAGATCAAAATTACAAATTTGTTCACAATTATTAAAATTTTTCCCCATAATATATTATTCACTACAAGAATTGTGAGTTATTAATTATGCATTAATTAATAAAATAAATTGATTTAATCGCTCATAACACTTTTACATATGTATTCATATGATTGAACTATGATTGCAAACTAGCTAATTTATATATAGGTTTAAAATATATCCATATATAGACTGCAAACATCTTTAGGTTCTAGTTATAGTTACCTTTTGATGTATTAAGGAGAACAAAATCAGAGAGAGTGAAAGAGAAATATGTAAATATTTAAGTACTCTAAAGAATGCATGAAGCACACTAAGCATCTGAAATTACGATAACTAAAGTATGCTTTTTTGTAACGAAAACATTTCAGTGTAAACCAACTATATGTGAACTATTAGACAACGTTGGGCAAAGAACTTTTCAAAGTAAGCAATGGCTCTATCATATCTACTGCCCCCACAACTAGGTGATGACTCGATATTGGATATGCATCTCCTTACATACAAGTATAAATATTGGGGGGAAAATGTTACACATTCTGACATTTTTCACTATTCCGTTTAAAAAAATTATAGTTATTTATTTCAACAATTTCAGACTTCGGAAAACTTGATTTACTTACCCTAACCATACATGTATCTTTATCGTATAAAGTATAAGACAATGCTATAGAACCACTACAAATATTCGAGAAGAAAGATTGTTAATTCAATACGTATTCATAATTGATTCGGCTGCCAAATCCACTGTGTTGGAAGACTATTGGTTTAGTAATTTAGAGGTCCGAATAAAGAAAAATAAAAAATTGATAGAATAATCATATTTCTTATTCCTCGCTAGGTAAAATTTGATAATTTATAAGTTAAAAAACATAACATTTATCCTAAGGTGGATTCTCAAAACGTTTTAGTTCCACATTAATTACCACATTCTAATATTTCCATTTTGCTAGTTTTAGAAATTTAAATTTCTAATTCTAGATAAAAGAAAAAACGACAATTTCTATTTCTCAATTAAAATGGGTTATTAATTGTTAACTTTTGATCCCACATTTCTACTCTAATATTTCCATTTCAGTCATATTAGAAATTTATAATTCTAAACAGTACATAATGAATTATTTCCCAAAAACTGCTCTCTTCAAAAAAAAAATCCGAAATCCTACTTACACTACTATATATAGGCTAATACAATAAGTGGAAATTGTAAAAAATACCTATTTAAAAAGGATAAAATTTGTTTTTACCCACTATTTTTAAAAAAATTGTTTTTAACCCCTCAAACAAATATATTGCTTGATATACCCAAATTATCCAAAATACCCTTGGACATTTTTACAAAAAAACCCTGAACAGTTTAAAATTTACGAAAAATCGAATGGTGAAATTACGATTAAGCCCCCCATATATATACCTTAAAACCGATGGACTACAGCCACAGTCCATCGATTTCTCACTCAAAACCAACCGGTTTTTGCTGAACCCGAACCCGATCGCGACCCGATCTTCCCTGCGACGTTTTCGGTCATTACCGCAACGTTGCCAACCTTCCCCGAGCAGCTCCTACTGCCGGCGAACCTACAGAAAATGTGAAGGTTAGATTTTGATATGTTTGTTGTATGTTTTGATTGAGATTTGGGATTTTGAAATGTGTGTTTGTGTTATGGATGTTAGTTTAGGATGATTAGGTTTAGAATAGGTTGGATTTAGTGTGTTTGGTCGTGTTTGTGTTGAAAATGACCGATTCCGACGAGAGAAGAGTTGTCGAGATGGGATCGGTTTTCCACAATCGGTTTTTCATTTATTACCGAAACGAAAAACCGATCGTGGAAAACCGATTACGGATAACCGATCGTGAAAAATCGAAATGAATAACCGATGGTGAAAAACCGATGTCAAAAACTGATCGTGAAAAACCGATGGATTTCATTAACTGGTTTTTCAGATACCTTCAAAAACCAATCGATTTCATTAACCGGTTTTTCAGATGCCTTCAAAAACCGATTCAGTTCAAAAACCGATTCTGCTACTGATGATTTCTTTGTTGTTTTTCTTTCCTACAGATGGATTTCGACTATAAATATAGTTCACACACAATTGACAGACATACGAGCGGGAACACACACATTGGTCAAAGATTGGTTAATAAGATAATTACCGTTATTAATAGAAGAAAGCTATACGATCGGTTCATAGCAGAATGTCCGTTCGGACATATTTTGAGGATAACTAATCATACGGCTGCTGGTTCTGTGATTTTGTGGGTGCTTGCTAGAGAGATAAAGGTAGCGGATGCACGCCGTGATGAGAGGTGATTTGAAATTGAAGAGAGAAGCTATAGATTTGGGAAACAAGAGTTTCTGTTGATGACCGGACTTCCTTTTGGGGGCATCGACCGTAAAATCTTCGAAATAGCTCCAAATGATCCAAACAGTCTCCTAAGGCGAATGTTTAATGGAGTGTCACCGGAGGTGAGGGAGTTGGTCACATTTCTTGAGGCAAGAAGTCATAGAGGGCAGGGAGATCGTGAAGGGCAGGATCCGATAGATGATGAAGATCTTTTAATGTTGGCGAATGTAGGGATTGCTTTCCATCTCTTTATGGGACTGGATGATAGAGCTAGCATTTATCCATTTATGTGGATCCTCATTGAGAGTACAGAGAGATGGAAGACATTCCCTTGGGGCACATTATGCTATAGTGTCTTGTTACACTGTCTCGGCAAGGCACTTAATGAAGAGCGGGTCAGAAATCCACCAAAGACCATTAATATTTATGGCTATGTGTTAGCATTTCAGGTATAACTAATACTTTCAATATTTATTGCTTCCTTCTATTACATTAACTAATATGGTTATATGTATGTTTTAATCAATTTTGCATTATATATATCTGCCTATTACTAACTATATGTATGTTTTTTGTTTAATCATTGTTACATTATAGTGGTGGTTAGTGGAGTTGTTCCCAGTGTTACGGGAGAAGATATCAAAAAAGACCCGGAATCCGGAAAGCGATCTACTAAGATGTATGAGACGATCACTGAAGAGAACACCCATAAATATACACAGCCTAGATGATTTCCCCCCCGTAAGTGGCAAACATAACCTAAATTTGTGTCAATTATTTGTTTGTTATAACTATCGTTATTTATATTAAGTATATAATTGTAGTATAACTAAATATATTGATATAATGCAGATAGTTGGCATTCGGCAAACCTTGGAGCCTACTGACGCCGAGAGAGAGATGGATTATTGGAAATCGTTTAATCCGAATCATATAGTTCATGATGAAGTACATAAATATGGTGGCGGGGGGAGTGATGATGATGATGATGATGATGACGATGATGATGACCATGATGATGGTGTAGGGGATGAGGCTGAGATAGAGGTTGATGATGAGGTGGAGGGAGAGGATGATGATGAGGAGGTGGAGGGAGAGGATGATGATGAGGTGGAGGGTGACGATCAGCCACTTAAAGACGTTCAAAGCGTGCAATCCGAATCAGAGGATACCTTATCAGAGTTTCGGACAAAGAAGACACATGATGTACAGCACGTAGATTATGAGGTACAAATATTCTATTTATATAATAAAATTATTCAATAAATTTCAATTATAGTAAATGCAAAAGATGTGGACATGTTGTGTAGTAGTACGGAATGTGAAGAAGAGACGGAGTCTCTAAAAATGATAGACGAAGTGTAATTTGTTTAAATATGCAGGTTGTATTTCCTTGGATACTCAAAAAACAAGGGAGACTCTGTCAAATTTTTTTAAAAATTCAGGGTAGTAAGTAAAATGATATATATTTATGATTCTATGAAACAAGTAAAGCGGTTGTTTGAGTTTATTGTGGATTTACAGAAGACAACCTATAAGAAGTTAAGTAGAATGGATAGGAGGCAGAAGACAACCTTTAAGATTGTTAGGGAGATGGATAGGAGGCTGAGACGGGTGGAAGAGCATTTACATGTTCCCAGGTCTCCGGTTGGTAGGCATGATCCAGACGACGATGATGATGATGATGATGGTGGGAGCTTTGTTCGAGATGAGCACATGTATTACCCATCACCACCACTACCACCACATCAGGAGGAGGGTGTCCGTCGGTCGCCTATTGATGTAGGCCAGTCAGCCATCCATGAGGAGGAGCAGGGTGATCATCAGCCACCTCAGTAGTCACCCCATCAGGAGGAGCAGGGTGACCAGCAGCCACCTCAGCAGGAGGAGGAGTAGGGTGACCAGTAGCCACCTCATCAGTCACCCCAGCAGGAGGAGCAGGGTGACCAACAGCCACCTCATTAATCACCCCAGCAGGAGGAGCAGGGTGACCAGCAGCCACCTCATCAGTCACCCCAGCAGGAGGAGCAGGGTGATCAGCAGTCACCCCAGCAGAAGGAGGAGCAGGGTGACCAACAGTCACCTCATCAGTCACCCCAGCAGGAGGAGGAGCAGGGTGACCAGCAGCCACCTCAGCAGTCACCCTAGCAGGAGGAGGAGCAGGGTAACCACTCCCACATGATCTTAGAAGGTGTATCAGCTGCAGACACTGATCGTGAGCATGACCAGGTAGACTTTGTATCCCTAATGTGTTGTATTCTGAAATATAATTGGTTATATTAAATTTATACATGTTTTTAATTTACTTACAACTATAGGACGAACGGGGCAAACGAAAGAAAAAGCCAGCAACACCTATACGGACACCGTACACGGATCTGGGGCCAGTGAAAAAGAAAAAGAAAGTGGCCCAACAGCAGACAGAGGAGGTGGCAGAGTCTACAGATCCCGTAGAAGTGGTCTATAATGAATATAAAGCTGCAACCACATTAGATCTCAGGTATATTTTTTTTAAAAAAAATGTTAACGTTTCTAATTTTTGTATCATTATTGTTAATGTAAGAAAATATATAATAATGTTTAATATTTTTTTTTTTTTTTGAATTGTAGGCATTCGATTGATCGTTTGCCATATGCTGTGATACCAACCACATTGGTCACCCTCGAGAATGTGGACAAGTGGTTGACGAATGAGCACATCAATTCTTATTTGATGTGCCTAAGGAGCACAAACTATAGATACGCTGTCCATAGCAGTTCTTTGTTTGTAAGTATTTACATTTAAGTTAGTTATGCATTTACAATTTCATGTTACATTTGGTTGATTAGTAGTAACATGTTTAATTTTTATCATGTAGGGTTTGATGACAGCGCATTACAGGCAGCATTACGTCAGCAAACAAAGAACATTTGATCCGATTACAGCTGATGTACTCGAAGAGTGGCTTGCGTTCGGTCGTGGACATATAGACGCATCAGTCCCGTGGTGACGGGTTGATAGTGTAAGTGTAGTTTGAACGTTAATATTTATTACATGATTATATGAACTAGTCCTTACAATAGTAACGTTCTGAAATGCAGGTGTTACTACCGTGTAGCTTGAATCAATCACACTGGGTCCTATGTGAGGTGCGCCTTAGAGAGCAGAGAATCATAATATATGATCCCTTGGCGCATGTTGACATAGCCCATCGACGACAGTCACTTGAGCCGCTGGTATGTTATATGCCTGTTTTATTGCGGTTCTTGGGATTTTATGAGGAGGCACGGGTAGATATGCCACCTGTGGATGAGTGGTGGAAAGTTCAGCGTCTTCAACGAGCAGTTGTGCCCCAGCAACCTGATGGGTGAGTAAGTTTATAGCTTAATTAATATATATAGTTTATATATTATGATATTTAATTATCTTGATGTTAATATATGTTAATGTTAATATATGTTAAAATAATATAATTACATTAATATATGTTATGATTAACATTAATATATAATTATAGGTTAATTAATATATGTAGTTTATATATTACGATATTTGATTATGTTAATATAATTATATTATGTTAATATATTAACATTAAGATAATTATATTAATATATGTTATGATTAACATTATAGTTTATATATTATGATATTTAAATATGTTAATGTTAATATATGTTAATGTTAATTATCTTAATGTATATAGTTTATATATTATGATATATACAGGACGAGTTGCGGAGCATATGTTTGCATGTACGTACGCGACCTTTTGCAGTCAAGAACGAGTACATGGAAATCAAAAAAACGCGAGACCGTTGCAGATGCTATTGCACTTAGGGCAGAGCTTGCCAGAGCCATATATGACCACTCAAAGCCGATGTATAAAGTTAATAATTTTGGAAAATGGTTTGAGGATGATGATGGAGAAATTGTATATAAATAAATTTAAATATTTATTTATTATTACTGATTATTTATTTGATGGTATTACATTCTATATTTTTAAATTGCCAACAAATCATTTTAATTAAACATTATAGTTAATAATATAATGTTAATATATTAATGCTAATATAATGTTAATAATATAGAGAAAATGTATCCATCTATAAATTGCCAACAAATCATTTTAATTAAACATTATAATTAATAATATAATGTTAATATATTAATGCTAATATAATGTTAATAATATAGAGAAAATGCATAAAATAGCTCATTTGGATTAGTCAACCTCAAAACTAACCTTTTTATTTTTTATTCTTAAAAAAAATCTCAAATTGACAAAAATACTCTTACTGGTAACAAAGGGAGCCGATTTGAAGCCCCAAAATACCTCTAGTTTGATCCCAACCTGAAGGTTAGGATCCCCACCTCTAGGTATTGATCCCAACTTCGAGGTTGGGATCCCCACTTTAAGGTTAGGATCCGTCCAGATTTGATCCCAACCTAGAGGTTGGGATCCCTACTTCCAAGATTTGATCCCAACCTCTGGGTTGGGATCTCAACTTTAAGATTGAAATCAATAACTCTAATTTGATACCAACCTAGAGGTTGGGATTATTGCCTCTAGGTTTTGATCCCAACCTGTAGCTAGGGATCCCAACTTCAAGGTTGGGATCATCAGTTTATTTGGCATCCATCACCAAATTTGATCCTAACCACAGAGTTAGGATCCCTACCTCAAGGTTTTCTATCCCAACTTGAAAGTTGTGATCCCTACCTTCGAGTTGTGATCAAATGAACCTCAGGTTGCAAATCCCTACCTACATGTTGTGATTCCCAACCTTGAGGTCGAGATATTTTTTAACTTCCAACAGTGTTTAGGGTGGGATTCCCAACCCGTAAGTTGGGAATCCCAACTTAAAGGTTGGGAAAGATTGGGTCCCAACCTTGAGGTTGGGATTCCCAACTCGAAGGTTGGGAATTCCCACCCTCCAGGATAATGTTCCACTTTCTTTTTACAAGACATCAACACCACAAAACATTTTCATCATTCACAAAATATTAGAAAATTGCTTGGCACACTTCTGTTTGTTGTGGAGTTGATGTACATCCAAACTTATCAAAACTTATGTTGAACCATTTATAGACTTCATTATGAATAGCAGGGTATCTACAAAGTTGTAATTCACAATTTATATGCATAGTTCAGATACTTATTATTATTTTTTGAACAAAATTACCCTTCCCATTCCTTCAACATCAAAATCCATAATCTCCCACAATTCATCAACATCATCAACCACAATTCATCAACATCATCAATCCAATTCATCATCATCTCCCACAACAACATTATCAAATCATCATAACATTAATAAAAAAAAAAACAGAACAGATGGTGGTTCTGGGTCGCGAACCCAGAACCAGAGACCATCTCTAGTTCTGGGTTCGCAACCCAGAACCAGAACATCTGGTTCTGGGTCGCGAACCTAGAACCAGAACCAGATCTGGTTCTGGGTCACGAACCCAAAACCAGAGATGGTCTCTGGTTCTGGGTTCGCGACCCAGAACCAGAACATCTGGTTCTAGGTCGCGAACCCAGAACCAGATCTGGTTCTGGGCTTTGGGTTCTGCGAATCGCCGAACCAACTCAGGAAAAAAAAAAAAAAGGAAAGAAGAAGAAGAAGAAGAAGAGAGGGAGGAGCGCCGGACCAACTCAGGAAAAAATATATATATTAGTATAATGTTAGTGTTAATATAATGTTAATATAATGTTAATATATTAGTATAATGTTAACTAATATATTAACATATTAAAATATTATATGTTAATATGTTAATATATTAATGTTAATATATGTTATATTAATATAATGTTAATGTTATATATATTAATGAACATATAATGTTAATATGTTAATGTTAATATATGTTATGTTAATATAATGTTAATATATTAATATAAATAATAATATAATGTTATTTTAATGTAGTGTTAATATAATGTTAATATATTAATGTTAGTATAATGTTAATGTTAATATATTAGTATAATGTTAGTGTTAATATAATGTTAATATAATGTCAATATATTAGTATAATGTTAATAATATAATGTTATATTAATGTTAATGTTAAGCATATGTTAACATATTAATGTTAGTGTTAATATAATGTTAAAATATTATATGTTAATATGTTAATATATGTTATATTAATATAATGTTAATGTTATATATATTAATGAACATATAATGTTAATATGTTAACATTAGATTAACATTATATTATTATATTAACATTAGATTAACATTAGATTAACATTAGATTAATATTATATTAACATTAGATTAATATTATATTATTATATTAACATTAGATTAATATTATATTAACATTAACCTTAATATTATATTAACATTATATTAATATATTAACATTAGATTAACATTATATTATTATATTAACATTATATTAATATTATATTAACATTATATTAACATTAGATTAATATTATATTAACATTATATTAATATTATATTATATATAACATTATATTAACATTAGATTAACATTAGATTAATATTATATTAACATTAGATTAATATTATATTATTATATTAACATTAGATTAATATTATATTAACATTAACCTTAATATTATATTAACATTATATTAATATATTAACATTAGATTAACATTATATTATATATATTAACATTATATTAACATTAGATTAACATTAGATTAATATTATATTAACATTAGATTAATATTATATTAACATTAACCTTAATATTATATTAACATTATATTAATATATTAACATTAGATTAACATTATATTATTATATTAACATTAGATTAACATTATATTAACATTAGATTAATATTATATTAACATTAGATTAATAGTATATTATTATATTAACATTAGATTAATATTATATTAACATTAACCTTAATATTATATTAACATTAGATTAACATTAGATTAACATTAGATTAATATTATATTAACATTAGATTAATATTATATTATTATATTAACATTAGATTAATATTATATTAACATTAACCTTAATATTATATTAACATTATATTAATATATTAACATTAGATTAACATTATATTATTATATTAACATTATATTAACATTAGATTAACATTAGATTAATATTAGATTAACATTAGATTAATATTATATTATTATATTAACATTAGATTAATATTATATTAACATTATGTTAACATATATTAATATAATAATATCTACATTTGTATTATATATATTATTAATATTACATCCATATAAGTTATAAGCCATATTAGGATTATAGTTATAATAATTGTAAAATGATATGAAAAATATTAACCATATTAATATGATATATCAAGATAACACATATTATAGTAAAGGTATATTTATTAATTATTACATTAATATATGAATATTAATAAATAATAAAATTAATATTTAATGATTTTAAAATAATGATATAGTTTGTAATAAAATTATACGCTCCCTAATCTATATAATATATTTAAATATAACGATTTATATAAATAATTCATGTAAAGGGAAATAAATTGAACATACAAATAGAAATAAAATCAACCCAAGTAAAAACCGGTTTTTAGGAGTACATGAAAAACCGATACCAGTTTTTGAAGACCCCTTAAAAACCGATCCACACTTGGTGTGCTGGAAGGCAGTGGATCGGTTTTCGAGGAGGCATGGAAAATCGATACCGGTTTTTCAGAGTTACTCAAAAACCGATCGATATACCTCTACGTTGGGGAAACGAAAGGCAACTTGATCGGTTTTTCACCATATCTGGAAAATCGATATCGGTTTTCCAGGCTCCGTGAAAAATCGATTTTAATGGTTCCGACATGATATGAAATGAGCCAAAAACAGTACACATGGAATAATAATTTATACAGCTGTATTAATACATAATTGAGTAATTAATATAAAAACGTTTACATAAAACATGCATAAACAAAATGTCATTCAATTGCTAATCATCATTTCCGTCAGTAGCCATTTGTGGATCGGGAGTAGGAAACCGTAATACACATCGACGTTGGTTGTGTCCAGTCTCATGACACAAATGACATCTTTGAGAGCGTGGCTCATTTTCAGTAGCATTTGAACTCGTTCCAACATCCGCATCCACTTCTGCGCTTGTCCCTTCACTGATAGAAGTTGGGGGGTTAGGGCAACGAAGACGGTTGTGTCCCCTTTGACCACATCTTCCACACTTTTTTCGACGAGGATCTTTCCTAGCTGAAGGAATCCAAACCTCCTTCGACCTACCTGCTTGTCTTTTACCTTTCGGTGGTAATACAACCATACTTCTAACTTCCGCTGAAACATTCCAATTGGCCAATTTAGGGACGGGATTAATCGGACGTGCATATGCAGCTTTTAGCCACTCCACGCTATAATACTGACTGCAAAGTGTATCACAACTGATGCCCTTGAACCTGACATGTATCAACAATTTAAGTGTTGTGCTATGACATGAAATACTAAAAAAAACAATGTATAATTACCATACCTGGCCACAGCACATGCATGAACACATGGCAACTGATCAAGATTCCACTGCTTACACGTACATGTGTGCTATTGAATGTCAACCATCGCATCTCTTTTGCTATAATGTATGACACTGTAATGATATGGTTCTGCAATGGGATATACGCTACCTTCCGTGGATAAATCTTTTGCCAACATGATACGATCGTATGCTGCAGTAGTAACATACGTTGTGAGCTTCTCAGCAGCAACACGTCTATTATTAAATCATCTCTGCAATACATTTCTTACATATTCATGTGCAGTTATTATTGGCAAACGACGTGCTTGCATCATGCAATTGTTAAGCGACTCTGCAATGTTGGTAGTCATCATTTCATATCTTCTTCTTGGACAATGTGCTCGTGACCACCTGCTCACTCCAGCCTTAACCAAAGCTCCATGTGTGGTCGGATGTAATGCACGTATTTCTTCTAATATTCTGTTGCATTCATCGGGTACATAACAGTATGCTGCATTGTAAAATGCATTTTCCACATCCGAACGCTTTTTACAATGTTGCTTAAGGTTTTGCCACAAGTGGAAAAAACATAACACATGTGGGACTTCAGGAAAAGCTGCTTTCATCCCATTCGATATGCTCTTATGACGATCTGATACGATCACCAACTCGTCTGACACCCCGATTGTTCTTCTCAATCTTTTTAGGAACCAAGTCCACGAATTGTCTGACTCTCCGTCAGCAAATCCAAAGGCGATGGGATAAATCATCTCCGACCTATTTTTGCACGCAACAAAAAAAATCACCCCTTTATATTCACCTTTCAAATGAGTGGCATCAATAGCAATAACCGATCTCATGTAAGACCGAAAACCCTCAATAGAAGCTCAAAGTGCAACGAAGGAATACAAGAACCGGTTGTTTTCATCTGTCTTAATTGCTGTCATTGTGCCGAGGTTTGAAAGTTTTAACATCTCGAAGTAGGACGAAAGCTGTTGATATGATTCATCCGTTTGCCCATATGCTAGTTTATTTGCATATTGTAAAGCTTTCTAAGCTTTACTATATAAGATTTGCACTCCATATTGCTCTAGCATTTCTCCAACCAAACGATTAGGTGTATAAAGATCTCTTCCCACCTTTTCTACATACAATTTTCCGATCACAATAGCCTTCACACTCTTCATATGTGATTCCATGACTATTTGACGACACGTGTGTTCTGCTACATAATTCAACACAAACCACATTGAACAACCCTTTCTGCATCTTGCACGAACACTAAAGCTACAAGTTTTATCTTTACAACCGGCTTCAAATCGCTCCGTGTCCGAACGTCTAACCCGATATTCAAACTTAGCTTTCAGAGCATATTCGCCAATAACTATAGTCATTTCTTCTTTACTAGTAAAGAATGCTCCTTTATACAACGTATCACGTTGGTAGACGGTTGACGTAGCGCTTGAAGTAGCTTCAATGTCCCCCAATTCTACACCAGGAACAATCCAGTATGGTTGTGAAGGATTGTTATGAAATTGTAAACCTGAAAATCTTATTTCTGGAAACTCTTCTTCTTCTGCGACATCATCAAATCGAGTTTCCTCTTCATCACTATCTCCGGTTTGCTCTTCATCACTATCTTGTATTCCATCACCATTATCATCTGTGTCTTCATCTTCATCATCAATACCATAATTCGTATAGTCATCATTAACGTCACGAATGAGACTTTCAACCGATGTAAATGGGGTGATAGAAGTATCAACTTGATTGCTCCTAATGCCTGAAGTGAGATAAAAATGACTTTCAACCATATGTGGATTTACTGGTCTATCCATATTTGCCTCGTCATGTCTTATGTCTGGAATTGAATCAGTGACAAATGGACGAACGGTACGCCTACTAACCCCAGCTCCAAAATCTCTGGCAATCTTATCGATATAAATCTCTTTAACATCAATATTTTTTATCGCCATCAAACCAACAATACCAAGATCGGACATGATACGTATCTTTTTAACCTGACCATTTGTTGTACTTTGTAGTAAATAATATATACGGATTTCCCACCTTCTTCTATTAATAGCAGCTTCTCTGTATACAACATCCACCAATGATGAAAAACTACTATTTTTGTGGACCCCACACATGATCGACTCACCTCCAATGTAATTACATTCATTCCACTCTCCGTCAAAGTTGATTACAACGGTCTCTTGAGCCATTCCTGCAACATTCAAATCAAATGATAATTAAATCTCATTTCAATAGGGTAATATTACAAAATATAATCATATCGAATCATATTCAATACATAGCAACACAAACATATAAAAAAAACTATTAAAAAGGTGTTAAATTCGGTTTTCCAGTGAAGTTATCGGTTTTTCATTCTCTCAAAAAACCTTAATTCGGTTTCGATTTTTCAGCCACTGGAAAACCGAGATCAGTTTTTCAGTCACTGAAAAATCGAGATCGATTTTTCAGCCCGGTTTTTCAGCTGAAAAAACCGATTCCGATTTTTCAGTCCACTGAAAAATCGAGGAAAATCGGGATCGATTTTTCAGTAACCGGGGCTCTGATAAACCGATCCCACAGAGTGAAAAACCGATTATCGGTCACAAAAAACCGATTTCGTCGCAGATTTTGCAGATTTCGTCGCAGATTTCATAAACATTTAGATCTCACAACCAAATCATTTTTATAGTATTTTAGCTAGCAATATGAACAAAACAACCTAAAAACAAACAAAAAAAACTCATACATTACCTTTCAAACTCAAATGGAAGAAGAATCTTCAAAACCTTCAATGGTGTAAACCTTCAATGGATCCAAAAACTTTAATGGTTGAAGAAGCTCGAATGACTAATCCCCTCAATAAATTATTTTTCAGCTACAATGGATCTCAAAAATCTTCGTAATTTTCGTAATTTTCAGCTGCAATGGAGAAGAAGATGGAAAAGGGAGACTATTAGTAGGAGAAGGAAGAATGTTATTTTTGTAATTTCATATTTGGGCATTTTAGTCATTTTAACTTAAGGGTATTTTGGTAATTTCATATTTGGGTATTTTAGTGATTTTAACTTAAGGGTATTTTGGTAATCTTGGGTATACAATGGAAATAGTTTGTTTGGAAGGTTAAAATCAAATTTTTTTAAATAGTTGGGTAAAAACAAAAAATTTTTTTTGATTTGGGTAAAACTAATAAATCTCCCAATACAATAATTACTATTTCAGAAGTACAATGCAAACATGGCAAATTTATTCATTTTGCTTACTGTGTATGTGTGTCTGTATACATATATATATATATATATAGCACTGTGCTACTCACACAGACAGTTGAGAAAGCAAAACAACAAACAAAAGGCGAGAAGCAAAAAATGGCATGTCGTCCTCTTTTCTCTGGCTTATGGCTTTAATCTATTTCTGACTTATTTTTCTTCTTTTTTATTTCTCTGTTTGTAACTTAATGGACTTTTATGTATTTTAATTTTTTTAGTCAGTATAACAAAACTAGCTCAGTGCTTTTATGCAAACAGAAGATTTTTTCAAAGGTTGCGAGCTGCATCAAGACCAACCTAAGAATCATAAGAACTATTATTGCTCGCATCGTTGCTTTTGCTGATCTTTTTGCCTGCCCAATTACAATCCTCATTACTACATAAAGGTTCTCAACTTCTCATTAACAAAAAAAAAAAAAAATCAATATTATGATATTTGATGTAGTAGTGATAATGTGTTCTTAACTTGTGCCCTAAAAGTATAGGTCAACATCATAATTAACCAATAAATGAATATGTATTTATTTATTGATTAATTGTGATTTTTATTTCAATTTTTTAAGTATTAACGGCACAAATTAATTATACACCGTATGTGTGTGTATATATATATATATATATATTATAAACTGTTAACATTATTATCTTTTGTTTTTCAGATCAGAAAATATATACATGACAATGCTTTAAAAGTGAAAGAAGCTACACAAATTATGGATTGTAACGAAATCACAGTAATTTAAAAGTAATGTTAATAAATTATTACTTCTCTAATTCTTATCATTTTTTATCAGTCTAGTTATGAATTAGTATTTAAATATGTAATTGAAAAACAAATAGTCCTATCTTTGAATGAATTATATATATGTATATAATCATGCTTTTTTTTTTTTTTAATTTATAATTATTATGTCTTACAATGCAGCAATACAAATACGACAATAACCTAGGTGTGTCCATACACCGGAGGCCACAAATGCTTGAGCGTAATAAGCTTTATGAATACAAATTAATGCGTAACATGAGGAAGAGAGATGCAACAGAATATTCCTTTCTGCTCTATCTCATGCAAGATCTCTCTTATTATAACTCCCTATGAGACTCCATTATATATCTTAAATTGATAATCGATAGTTGTACAGTTTTCAATACTTTGGGTGTCGTGGGTGTCGCTTATTTTACTCTAATAATTTGATTTCAGGTCCGCCGTCTTGGTGAGGCTGGAACAATTAGTACGAGCTGCTTTCTCTCCTACAGGAAGTCATATGATATTCTTAGGAAGAACGAAACTCGTACTTTTCTGTCTCGTTTCTGAATGTATCTGGTTCGGGGTCCCATGATGCCTCCTCATCAATTCGCAATGTTTGATTCTTGAAAACAATGAGAAATATCTATGAAAACTTGAAACAAACAGATAGAACTCATAAACTTAATTTGAGAGAATTTTTTCTAGTGTGTTTTATTGATGAATCTTGATGATACAATGCTAAGTTACAATGAAGGCGGAGACTCAGCTTTTTATTTACATACATTGCTTGTTTTCTAAGCTAAGTTAATCACACAGATGTTTACATCTGATTGGTTGCTGACAAGCTGATCTGAACGACTCTAATTGTTTTTCTAACCAGTTATGAGTAGAATTAGATGTTATAATTCCACCAAAGCTTCTGTGTGGACTCTTCTCACTTGCACAGTCATACGCTGGCAGAGATGATGAGCATACAGTTAAATGTGCACCTTGAGTGTGTTGCACATGCTGCTGCTCATCTTGCCTAACATCCCCCCCCAAACTTAATGGGGAGCTTTTCACATTAAGTTTGTATCTTAAAGCTTGAAACCTAAGAGAGGACAGTGGTTTTGTAAACACATCAGCTACTTGATCAAGCGTAGGAACATAGTTGATCATAAGTTGCTTTTGAAGAACCTTATCTCTGACAAAATAGAGATCCAATTCTATATGCTTGGTTCTCACCTGAAGAACTAGATTATTTGACATGGCTATGGTACTCTAATTATCAACCCAAACTGTAGGAATTTTGAGTTGAGGAATTTGCAGCTCTTGAAGTAAAGAACGAATCCAAGTTATTTCTGGCACAACTGAAGCTAAACTTCTGTATTCAGCTTCGGTTGAAGATCTTGAAATTGTATGTTGCTTCTTTACACTCCAAGCAACAAGATTAGGACCAAGATATGTACAAAATCCTGAAGTAGACTTTCGGTCATCTGGATTTGATGCCCAGTCTGCATCTGAAAACCCAACGATATCAAAAGCTGACCTTGTGTTACTAGTTCTGTCAAAAGAGATGCCTAGAGTGGAGGTTCCCTTGAGATACCTTAGGATCCGTTTCACAGCTTTCCAGTGCTCATCTAATGGTGCTTGCATAAATTGACAAATATTATTTATGGCATAGGTGATATCAGGCCTTGTTATTGTGACATACTGTAGTGCACCTACAACAGACCGGTATTCACTAGCATTTTCTATTGGATCACCTCTGTATGCAGAAAATTGACTTCCCATTTTGACCATTATAGGAGATGAAAAGGGTTTAGGACCTACCATCTTAGTTTTCTTTAATAAATCTTGCACATATCTATGTTGAGACAAGTGAATACCAGTGCTTGTCTATTGAACTTAAATTCCCAAGAACTAATGCAATAAACCTAAATCCTTTAGAGCAAAAGATTGGTTCAGCTGCTTAACCAACATGTTAATTTCTTCTTCCTTTGATCCTGTGATGATAATATCATCAACATAAACCAGTGCATAAAGATAGCCCTCACTTGTATGCTTAAAGAAGAGAGACTGATCTACTAGCTTGAAACAAAGCCAAGTGTGAAAGGGTATCCCGAAACCCATCAAACCAGGCTGTTAGCGCCTGTTTTAACCGATAAAGAGCTTTATGGAGCTTGCAAACTAAGCCATTCCCCTTCTTAAATTCAGGAGGCTATTGCATGAATACTTCTTCATCAAGAATGCCATTGAGAAAGCCATGTTGATGTCAAGCTGCCTCAAATTCCATCCTTTAGATACTGCTATGGACAAAATGATGCGCACTATTGTAGGTCTGATCACAGGACTAAAAGTTTCTGTGAAATCAAAACCAGCTAGCTGATGAAACCCCTTTGCCACAAGGTGTGCTTTATATAGAAGCAAAGTACCATCTAGATTCCTTTTAATTTTGAACACCCATTTGCAACCTACAATTTTCCTTCCTGTAGGTGGAGGAACTAAAGACCATGTCTGGTTGTCTTTCAAAGCTTTGAGCTCAACTTGTGTAGACTTAACCTACTGTGGAAGGGACAATGCCCACTGAAGTCTTTTAGGTTCTGATTCGGTTAAATGTGCAAGCCATGCCTTTGGCTTAAACACATCTGCCTTTGCTTTTATCACCATAGGATGATAATTCCGAATAGGTTGATCTGAATGTTGTAAAGACTGAGTATCTATAGTTGTAACAAGAGGCATATAAGACTGATTTGTAGCAGTACTTTAAGAAGTTTCTGAGTGTTCTGAACCTGACATAACCGGTCTTGAAATAATAGGAGAAAACAATGAAGGATTGCTGACATATTGCACACCCATAGTATCATTTCTTCCATCACAAGTTGAGTTCAACTTTGCATATGGAAACACATCCTCTTTAAACATAGCATCTCGAGCAATATAGAGTTTTCCTTTTGAACTTGGACATTTATAGCCCTTATATTGATTGTAGTATCCCAAGAAAGTACATGGTTCACTCCTAAACTCCAATCTGTGATGAGTATAGGGCCTAAGATTTGGATAGACTAAACAACCAAAGACTTCAAAGAATGAATAGTCCGGTTCCTTTCCAAACAAACATTTAAAATGACTTTTATTGTGTAGCATAAGAGATGGCATCTTATTTATTAAGTAGGTTGCAATAGTGAAAGCTTCTGTCCAAAACTTAGGAGGCATGGAGGTTTGAGAAAGTAAGCTAAGCCCGGTTTCAACTATATACCTATGTTTTCACTCAATGAGACCATTTTGCTCACGAGTGTAGGGGCATGAGTGCCTGAAAATGATACCACAATCTTCCAAAAAAGATGTTAAAATAATAAACTCCTTTCCATTGTTAGTTTGGAGGGTTTTAATTTTGTTTCCAAACTAAAGCTCTACTTGCTTTTTGAAGACTTTGAATACTTGTGCCACCTCACTTTTTGCTTTGAGACGGAAAAACCATGTGAACCTAGTGTATGCATCTAGGACGCTTACATAGAATCTTGATCCAGTGAAGATATAATGGGTGTAGGGCCCCAAACATCTGCAACAACTAGTTCAAGGGGATTTTGTTAAACTGTGAAAGAATCTTGAAATGTTTGTGAGTGAGCTTTGCTTATTTGACAATCATGACGAAGAAATGAGCTGGAACTTGAAAAAGAAACTTGACATTTATTCACAATGGTTTTTACAATGGATTGAGAGGGGTGTCCCAATCTTAGATGCCAAAGAAGAACACTACGATCATTGTTTATGCATGAGCTATCAATCCTAGCTGCATTATTTACATTTGCAGCAGGTTTATTGACTATTGTAGTAGGGACTTTATACATTTTGGAATTGACACATGACAAATGATCATTTTAAGACTTCAAAGTTGTGAAAGGGGATGAAAAGAGGTATGACCCCTTACTCTTTTCTTTAATTGAGTGTTGTAGGGGTAAATCAAACACATACAACTCATTTTTTAGGACACCTTGAAGATTAGCTTTCTTTGTAGCAAGGTCCTTCACAAGACAAAAGCTAGGGTGAAATTCAATATAAACATTGTTATCCTTGACAAACTTAGACACACTAAGTAGGTTCTTAGTGATATGTGGTATGTGAAGTACATTCTTAAACAAGAAAGCATGTCTTTTATGTGTAAAAACATTAGCGCCAATAGAAGAGATAGTCAAACCTACACCATTTCCCATGTAAATCTTTTCATTTCCTTGATAATCTGATTTGTTCAAGAGGTTAGAACTATTTGGAGTACAGTGATCAGTAGCACCACTGTCTAGATACCACTGAGAGTAAGCAAAAGAATTGACACCTTCTTATCCAGCCAACATTGCACTTATGCCTCCCAAGTACCCTGAATTAGAAGTGTTGCTGCCATTAACATTTCCTCCACCAATATTTCCTCCAAATTGGCGTTGATATGTCTAATCAAATCGATAATAGCATCAAAAGGCTCCATGTCTAGGGATGTGGTAGATTTGGCAAGGTGGTCTATTGTTATTATTGCTCCTTCCCTTGCCACGACCTCTTCTTCCACCAGGATTGTGACCTGTTTGCCTACCTCGATAGTTATTCATGTTTGCATTTACATTCTCTTTCTGATATCCTCCGGATATAGTGCCTCCATTCTTCCTGTTTGTAGTAAGATTGATGCTCGAATTATGATCTTGAGCGTGCTTATCAATCCTGGCTTCATGTGTAAGTAATAAGGCTATTATTTCAGCTAATGTGTGATTCAGTGGTACCTAAGTGACTAAAATAACAAAAGGATCATAGTCTATACCAAGTCCACTCAAAATTGACATGATCTTGTCTTCTTCACTCATCAGGTATCTAGTAAATGACAACGCATCGATCACACTTTTCTTTCTAGTGAGATAATCGGTCATTGATAAACCATCTTTCTTTAAGGTTTGAAGTTGTAGTTTCAATTGCATGATAGTGGCCTTTGATTGAACTTTGAACAATTGCTCAATACTCGACCATGCCTAATAAGCTATCTCACATCCAACAAGATGAGGAAATATATCTTGACTAATAGATGAATGATGATAACATCCAACACAATAAGATTTGATCTTGTTGCTCCCAATCCAGGTACATATCATTGATAGATCCATTTGAATTCAATTTAGTTGGAGATTGAAAACTTGAATCAATATATCTACTGAGACGATTCCCTTTGATTGCTACTAGAATATGCTGTCTCCAAAGCAAAAAATTGTTGTGATCAAGCTTCACTATTAGCTCCAGCGTCATTGGTGACAGAAATCTTAAGCCAGTCAATGAAGAACCACCGATTCCAGCATTTGAAGCACAAGACATGAAACCGTTTTGCTGTGATACCATGTTTGATTCTTGAAAACAATGAGAAATCTCCATGAAAACTTGAAACAAATAGATAGAACTCTTAAACCTAATTTGAGAGAATTTTTTCTAATGTGTCTTATTGATGCACCTTGATGATACAATGCTAAGTTACAATGAAGCCAGAGACTCTGCTTTTTATATACATACATTGCTTGTTTTCTAAGCTAACTTAGTTACACAGATGTTTACATCTGATTGGTTGCTAACAAGTTGATCTGGACTCCTCTAATTATTTTTCCTGCCAGTTATGAGTAAAATCAGATGCTATAATTCCACCAAAGCTTCTGTGTGGACTCTTCTCACTTGCATAGTCATAGGTTGGTAGAGATGATGAGAATACAGCTAAATGTGCACCTCGAGTTTGTTGCACATGTTGCTACTCATCTTGCCTAACATGCAAGAATTCAAGAAAACAATTGAATCCACAAAGAGCACGTAATTCTTATATGAGATGATAATTTTTGTTGATGAAGGACAACTTTGAGGATTTTTTTTTGAGGATTTTTTTTTTTTTTTAAGAGCTTAGATAGGTTTTTTTTCCGGATTAGGATTCTCTGTTAATGTTGACACGGTGCTAATCTTTTTATAAGAGTAATTTAAGTTTGAATGATGTATGAGAGAGAAAAAATCTATTAATCTTAATCATTCATTTTTTCAAATGTTGAGGTGTCACTAGATTATCAAAAGATTAACAAAAAAAAATGATGGTAGAGAATCCTTATTCTTTTTTCCCCCATTAATTATTCCCTTGTACTATGGGTTATAATATTAATTTATTTTTCTCATCAATAATAATTTCATAAGTCTCTCTTATAATTTTATTTACTAATCAAAATTACAAATTTGTTCCCAACTATCAAAATCTTTGCCCATAATATATTAATCAATCAATAGAATAAAATAAATTTATTTAATTGCTCATAATACCTTTTACATATATACATACACACACATAAATATGTATATGTATTCATATGATTGCACTATGATCGCAAACTAGCTAATAGGTTTAAAATATATTCATATATAGAGTGCAAGACATCTGTAGTTTTTAATTATAGTTACCTTTTGATGTAATATTAAGGAGAACAAAATCAGAACAGTGAAAGAGAAATGTGTAAATATTTAAGTACTCTAAAGAATGCAAGCACACTAAGCATTTAAAATTCATAATCTAATAAATTAAATCTTCAATTGATATTGAAATTCTTTTGTGATTAAACTTGATATAAATCAACTTTTTTCACATATCATTCCTTCAATTCATGAATATAATGACTTTTCTAATATACAATGTAAAAAAGATGTATGGAGGGAAGAATTAGAAACATTTATATAGACCAAAACTCAAAATTGCTATCAGAAACTTTTAACTAATTGCAGTCTATTATTAACATTTTCTGTCAAAAAGAGAAAGACTAACAATTTCTTTTCTCCAAAAAGCAGAAAGATAAAATAAAATTACATGGCCTCAATGTTCCTCTGGTATACTCTCCAACGCTGGCCTCCAATTGCTAGTAGTAAATCCTCCTTCAGTTTCTCTACCTTGAGAAATCCTTGTAGCACCTCTAAGCTTCATTGCACTCTCCAATATTTTCTCTACATTAGAGTGCTTCAACTCCTTGCCTTCACAACTTAAAATCTGCTTCAACTCTTCTTGACTCACCACAACTTTTATCCTCACAACCCCACCAATACTTTCTGATCTTTCAAGTACCCTCTTCTTCTTCTTCTTCTTCTCAGTTTCCAATCTCGAATCCATAAACATTTCTCTCATTCTTCTGATAGCTTCTACTCCCCTAACCATCTCGTGCACTTCTTCATTTCGTGTTCTACTAAATTTCAAGCAGTTGTTTCCCATGTTGCGAGATTGGAAAAAGAAACACAACACAACCACTAAAAAGAAAGGAGAAAAACAAGAGTGTGAAACATAAAATATATAGAGAGAAAAGTGTGGTGAGTTCACATGAAGAACCGATTATTGCGCCGGGTACATGGAAGATGGAAGTTATATTTTTATTGCTCTAGAGACCACCACCACCTATACTATATGTTATACATTATATAATATGCATTTGATGCCCTTTTTCCTTTTTTAATGCACAATTTTTTTAGACAGTGACAAAAGAATTTGTTAGAATTTTGGTCCACCAGAAGAGATAAAATAATCATGAATCAATGCAGCTAATTAATTAATATATTGAAGAGTTATCCTAAATATTAACGCAATTAATTAAATATATATAATTTGATTGCTTCAGAGATTTTTGTGGTGATCAGTTCAGTGTTTATAGCTTGGCTTGGTATAACAAACAAAGCTAGCTTTGAAGCCTAATCCTGCTTAATTTGCAACAAAAAATATCTTCCATTTAGTTACAACTTTACAACGACGTGGCAGGATCAGATTGGAACCATGTGATTACTTGGACTCTAATAAGATTGATTAATTATACATGCTTAGTTTAAGGTCCTTTGATTGCGCTCATTCAAAGCGGCTGCTACATAATCAAACATCTAATTTTCTTAACCGACACTACCGTTCGTAAATGTTTTCGTTTAAACACAAAACAAAGTACTACATTATTCTTGTATTGTTTTGACAAAAGAAATTAAAATGCTGTTTTAACTTCTTCTGATCTGATCAATTGTCCTGACTATACCTAATACTCTTATCAAAAACTGAATCCGTGATATGTAACACCACAATTGCTGATTTGATCATGATCTCAAATCTCTACCCACCACAACTTGACACAATGTTGCTTGCTCTATAGTACTAACTTCATCTGAAATTAATCCCTTGACCAACTTTCAGCTACTGCACAAATTAAAGGAAATTATGCCGACGCATTATTTCTAATTCAACTATATATGAATCTTATAAAGACTAACAAAATTGTTCATTGTTTTTCCAGTTTGAAAGCTAGTACTAGGGAATTGAATCCAAAAACGGCATGTTCTTGTATACAATATATTCTAGCAAAGCCCTTTTTGACATATATTTAACTTTTTTTAGGGAGGAACAAATAATTGTATTCCAATTATGATTGAAACTAATTCTTGGGCTTCAAAATAAAGCATGCATTTCATATATATACTACATATAGAGTCTGAAAAACTGGGTCTTTGCTACAACAATGTTTGACTAGATACAACTTACACTGGCTGATTTTTAGTTAAGATGATTAGAAACTTAACAATTTCCACGCAAAAATACAAGTCAAACAAACTATAGAGTTTCTGGTGGCAGAGAGGGTGGTGGTGGGTTCACTGCATGTGAGATGTCCCTTCAAGTTTAGGGCACCTGTTGTTTGAAACTTGTTTGCATTATAAAATTAGATAATCACATCCTGTTTGAAAATATGTGAACGCTTGCGCGTGAAAACAGTAATTTTATTGTATCGTTCACATGAGGTTAGGTCGGTTTTCCATTGTTTGCATAAATATCTACGAAATGGCTGTGCCTGTTTTGCATGTGGAGTTGGCCCATTTTTGACCATATTCAATTCATTGTTTGTGGTTTTATAATGGGAGACAACCACCCCAGGCTCCTCGCATTGACAGAGTTTTCACGGTTGACTTGGTGACATATAATACTGAATGTGTTCACATTAATTTTTAACAAACACCTTCCACTTGGGTCAAAATAATTAGCGATGGCAGGAAACACCATTCTTAAATGTAAGAGAGTCATAGTTGAGATCGAAATCCACTTATACTATGATTTGAAGGTTTGAATTTCTGTTTATTTATTGCAATAAATAAATTCATTAGAAGGGTCTTGTGTGCATTCTTTTTTTTTTTTTCTGAAATTAATCATTATTACCGACAGTTAGCTTCCTACATGAAGTATCCATTATCTTTCTTAACATATTATTTTATTATTGCGAAACCATGAAGACACATTAATTTATTGAATTTGTCTTATTATCAAATAAAAGAATAAAACACACTTATATTCATAAGATTAATTATATAAACCACCCCTAAATTTTTCCTCAAATTATTTAGCTAGGACCTAGAAAAATTCACGCGTTAACGTTAACTTGTCCAAAAAAAGAAAAATGAAAAGAAAAAACAACACATTAACTATTAGTTAAATCTTGTGTTACCCTACTTAATTCCACACATAGTTTTAAAACTTTGTTAAACATTATGTCATCCCATTACCCTATTCACACACAACCTAATACTTTTCCATAAAACAAACTTTTTTATGCACGATGTCGCACACACTTTTTTCACACAACAGTAAGATTTTAATATATTATTATTAGTTAATTCAATCCACCTTTGTACATGAACAACAGTGTCAAATATCAAATGAGGTTAATACATAAAATATACATATATAAACTAAGTTAGAAAACAACCTAAACTGGAAAATCCTGCATGTCGAGAAACATTTTTCTCACTACAAAAAATTTTATCTATGGCAACAATTAAAAGACAATGTGCATGAGGTTTATGTTGTCGTAGGTCACCTGTGAAAATGTGCAAAGAATGCATATTGTGAAAAGGGGTTTATGACAACGTGTAAACCATATGACAACATGTAACTATACATGTTGCTAAAACCGTGCAAATAAAATATTTTATGTAAATATGTGTTTAAAACACTTTATGTAATAAAGTATTTCATGTAAATAACAACATACATTCGCACGGTTTTGACAACGTGCATGATTTTATATGTTATCATATGGTTTTGTGCAGTTTTGCACGTTGTTGTAAACCTCTTTCATAATATGCATTATTTGCACATTACCATAGGTGACCTACAACGACATAGATCTCGCATACGTTATCTTTTGCATGTTGTCATAAATAAAGTTTCTTGTAGTATTTCAAAAACACCCACACAACACTAATAGTAAAGTAAATTTACTTACTATATACTAAAGATCCAAATAGTAAATATACCAACTAAACACAAAACAAGGCTAGAACAAATGCATGCCCACATAGCAAAGTAGCTTGGCCACGAAACAGCTTAGCTTTTTCAACATTTTTCCCCTACTTTTTTCTCTCTTCAGCTCTTGACACCTCTTTTCCTATCCCATCATCTCTTGTTCAAGCTTCTCCATTTCTTTCCTCACAATTTCTCTCACATTCTCTTATATCATCTCCTATTCTTCCCTCCTCTCTTCTCTTTTCCTTGCCTCTCTCCTTCCTTTTTCTTCTTCTCTTGATCACGTCTCCTCTCTTCTATTTTCTCCTCCTTTTCTTCTTTCTTGTAGTTGCACTCCTCTTTTAATTGCTTCTTTGGTTCTAACAACTTTGTTATATATGTAGCCTATTTTATAATAACTTTATCAGTGAAAATTGCACTAACTTCCCCTAATTTTATGTGAAAACACACTTATATTCATAAGATTAATTACATAAGCCACCCCTAAATTTTTCCTCTAATCATTTAGCTAGGGTCTAAGAAAATTCATGTGTCAATATTTGCTTGTCCCAAAAAAATAGAAGAATGTTAACTATTAGTTAAATCTTACGTCACCCTATCCAATTCCACACACAGTCTTAACACTCTCTTACATGTTATGTTATCCTATTATCTTATTCACACACAACCTAACACTTTTTCATTAAACAAACTTTTTATGAGTGGTGCCCCACACACTCTTTTCACACAACAGTAAGCTTTTAAAATATTATTAACTAATTCAACTCACCTTTGTACACAAACAACAATGTCAAATATCAATGAGGTTAATATATAAAATATATATAAACTAAGTTAGAAAACAACCTAAAATGGAAAATCTTGCATGTCGAGAAATATTTTTCTCACTATAAGAAATTTTATCTATGACAACGTTTAAACGACAATGTGCATAAGGCCTATATTATCGTAGGTCACATATAACAACATGCAAAGAATGCATGTTGTGAAAGATGTTTATGGCAATGTGTAAGACCATATGACAATATGCAAAACCATACACATCACTAAAACCATGCAAAACCGTGCAAATAAACTATTTTATTTAAATTTCTTCCAAAAAAAAAAGTATTTTATGTAAATATGTGTTTAAAACACTTTATTTACAAATAATAATACATGATGTTATTTATGACAACATGCATTTGCATAGTTTTGGCAACGTACATGATTTTGCATGTTATCATTTAGTTTTACATGATTTTGCCGCACATTATCATTAACTCATTCTACAATATGCATTGTTTGCACGTTGTCATAAGTGACCTACAATGATATAGATCTCATGCACATTGTTTTTGAATGTCGCCATAGACAAAAATTTCTTGTAGTGTTTCAAAAACACCCACATAACACTAACAATAAAGTAAATTTACTTATTATGTGCAAAAGATTAAAATCCAAATAGTAAATGTATCGACTAAACATAAAACAAAGCTAAAGCAGATGCATGCCCACACAGAAGAGTAGTTTGGCCACAAAGCAGCCTAACTTTTTCAACTTTTGTTCTCAACTCTTTTCTCTCTTTAGCTCTTAAGGCCTATTTTCTTGTCCCATCATCTCCTGTTCAAGCTTCTCCATTTCTTTCCTCACAATCTCTCTCACCTTCTCTTCTATCATCTCCCCTTCCCCCCCTCCTCTCTTCTCTCTACCTCCCTTCTTGCTCTTCTCTTGATCACGTCTTTTCTCTTATGTTTTTCCCTCCTCTCCCTTCCTCTCCTCCTCTCTCATCTTTTAGTCTCTCCCCTCCTCTTCTCCTTTCTCCTTGCTACACTCCTCTTTTCATTGCTTCTTTGGTTCTAACTACTATGTTGCATATACAGCCTATTTTATAATAACTTTATCGAGGGAAAATTGCACTAAATTCTCCTAATTTTATATGAAAACACACTTATCTACATAAGATTAATTACATAAAACACCCCTAAATTTTTCTTATAATCATTTAAATAAGGCCTAAGAAAATTCACGCTTCAATATTTTCTTATCCCAAAAAAAAAAAAAAAAAAAAAAAAAAAAACACATTAACTATCGATTAGGGTGGCAATTCGGGTTGCCGTGTCAGATTGGACACAACCCGAACCCGACCTGATAATTTTTACACAACCCGAACACGACCCGATAAGGAAACGGGTTGAACCCCCTCAACCCGAACCCGACACGGTTACTAACGGGTCAACCCGTTAACGACCCGTTTAACCGATATGTTAATAATCCATTTAACCGACATAAATAATAACTCATTTAATCGACCTGTTTATGACTCATTTAATGATAGTTAATACATTTAAATTTTAATAGATATAATAAAAAATAAAATTAAAATAAAGATACATAAGACGTAAAAAATACAATTATCCACAAATACAATCCAAACCATAAAAATACAAATGTTTACAAAAATAATTATAAAAATATCTTTACAAATATAATCCTTCATATTAAAAAATAAAATAAAATAATTTTTTTTTTTATGTAGTCTTTTATAATAGAAAAACAATATCAAGCGTTGATTACATCTGCCAAACTAAACCTGTCAAAAAATAATAATTAAAAGTTAACTAATTAGGAAATTATACATTTATACATGAAAAAAATAGTTTAACAAATATTTTATCAAAACCAATAAAATTTTACTACTACATAACAATTTGTGATGGGATGAAGTGTTGAGATGAAGTTTGGAGACTTTTGTTTATATTAGAGTTTAAACTTTGAAGGATATATATATATATATCACTAAAATTACATGACTACCCTCCAAAATAAAATTATTTTTTTACCCTTATTTAACGGGTCAACCCGTTACCCGTTAGATAGAACCCGAACCCAACCCGATAATTAAACGGTTAAACGGGTTGACCCGTTAATTTACCTAACCCTAACCCGTAATAATCGTGTCGGTTTCGTGTTAACCCGTCGTGTCGGGTTCCAAATTACCAACCCTAACTATCGATTATATCTTATGTTGCCCTGCCCTATTCCATAGATAGCCTTAACACTCTATTAAATGTTATGTCATCCTATTATCCTATTCACACAGCCTAATATTTTTCCATTAAACAAACTGCGTTTGCGTGGTGCCCTACACACTCTTTTCATATGATGGTAAGCTTTTAAAATATTATTAGTCAATTCAATCCACCTTTGTACATGAACAACAATGTCGAATATCAATGAGATTAATATATAAATATATATATATATAAACTAAGCTAGAAAACAAGCTAAACCGGAAAATCCTGCATATGGAGAAACATTTTTTTCACTACAAGAAATTTTATCTATGGTAATGTTCAAAAAACATGCATGATGTCTATGTTGCAATAAATCACCTATGACAATATGCAAAGAATACATGTTGTGAAAGAGATTTATGGCAACGTGCAAAACTATACAAAATCATGCACGTTGCTAAAACTATGCAAATAAAGCATTTTATGTAAATATGCATTTAAAACACTTTATTTACAAATAATAATGCAAACACCAAACCAAAAATCAATATATCAAAAACAAAAACCCAAAAAGCGGGTGGAATTGAACAAATCAATCTATCAAAAACCAAACCCATGAATCAAAACCCTCCAAACATTACAAAAAATTTTGTTTATAACAACATTCTAAAAACAACATGCATGAAATCTATGTCATTGTAAGTCACCTACGGTAACATACAATAATTCATATTGTGAAAGAGGTTTACAACAACATGCAAACCATGGAAAAATCTAGCAAAATCATATGACAACATGCAAAACTATGCACGTTGCCGAAACCATGCAAATACATGTTATTATAAATAACAACATACATTATTATTCGTAAATAAAGTGTTCTAAACATATATTACATAAAATACTTTATTGGCACGATTTTAGCAACGTGCATATTTTTGAATGTTGTCATATGGTTTTGTATGGTTTTGCACATTGTCATAAACATCTATTACAACATGCATTTTTTGCATGTTGTCATGAGTGACCTAAGGCAACATAGACCTCATGTGTGTTGTCTTTTAACATTGCCATAAATAAAATTTCTTGCAGTGCAACTTTTTTAAAAACATTCATATTTGGCCTGTTAATTGAATTGTCCCCTATTCCAACTGCTTGACTCGAGGAGTCCAACTGACTTTGGTCTACTTTTTGTAAATTTTAGGCTATGCAATCTTTACGTTAGTGTTTGATAAATTTAATTTATTAAAAGTAAACAAGAAAATGTGTTTGGTAAATATTGTTTTTATAAATATGTGATCATATGAAAGAACAAGATGGTGCCCTCGAGATATTGTAGCGCGACAAATAATCACTGATTTTGGTTGCTACTTGAAACCGGGGATTCACAGACGAAATTGGAACCATTGCTGGACAAAGTGGCATGTCCAAATTGGTCCAGGCCCATGTTAACGGGTTTGGGCCAATTTTAAAACTTTTCAAAATAGAAAAATATAAAAATTAAAAAAAGAAAAGAGTCCCGCGATTTCTTCAGATCGAACGGTATTCCGTGGTGCTTTGACGCACATCAGACGGGTCAGAAGAAACACAAACTCATCAAAGCAAGCAATCCCTCACGTGCCCACCCTCATCTCCAGCACGTGATCGTCTCTGACATAAGACACGACACAAGATTGTCTCCTCTGGCACGTGTGAACTTTGAAACATTGAAATCGAAACAAGAACCCAACTGCTTCGAAACCATCTAACTACATACACTTGTCTTGTTTTCTACTTGTAGTAAATGAGCTTTTAACTTTCAATGCCTAACAACCAAAACATCTTGCTCTCTTCTCTTCACTTATCTTCTCCAATTCTTCACTTACATGCTCTTCGTTGTCACTAAAAAGTTTGTAAAACATGAAAGTTCAAGAAGGGGCCTCCAGTAGTCACATTCTTCAGCTTATTCTATCACTATTGTTTCTCTGTAAGTAATCATATATACATATATATTTTTTGCAATTTCTTGCTTTTATATAAGTTGGTTTTCATGGAAAGCTTTTTTTTTTTTTTTTCTGGGTGGTTATTATTTTTCACTTTCTGTTTTGTTTTCTATATTTGTGTATAATTTGAGTGAAACTGTCAGTTGGGGTTATCGTGAAATGTTGTATCTTGGAAAGAAATTAGTTGGTTTTTGACTTATTGATGCTGCATTGTAAGTCATAGATAGTGAAAATGTTGGTGCTTGGTTGTCCTATGATGTCCTTTGAAGAACACAATTGTTGGTAAACTTAGTTTAATTGTCATGTGTCTTGGTAAATTTGTGTTTGTGTGATCATTATGATGAATTTAGAAGTGAATGGTTTCGTGTAGTCAATTTATGTTATGATGTTAGTTTTCGGAGTCAAAACTGGAGGTTTTTGTAGAAATAGTGTGATGATGTAGAAACCACTTATGATTTATTGATGCCATATTTGGCTTTTAAAGATTTATGATTATATGCCATTAAAATTATGTAACCTCTTCAACTTTGTGTGTATATGTGATAGTAGTTTCATGTATGTGGACATATATCCAAATGATTTGTTTAATTAACTGATTTGTGTGCATTATTTCCAAGCATACAGTTATGTTAATAAAGGTTTCATTCAATTGTATGTTGTACTTGTTGCAGGTTTATGTAGATCTCATGCCATCCCATCTTATGCAGTGGCTCCTGATATCTCCCCAGCCGCAGACCCTCAACCCTTTCTACCTCTTTTAGCTCCTTCTCCCTTGACACCATTGACGAGAGGCGTTTTGCCAACATTATCTGGTCTATCGTCTCTTCCCTTTCAATGTTTTCTGTGAGAATTAATGCTTTAATTGTTTGTCTCAGTTTCATGGCCTATGTGCTGACCTTTCTGTGTATAATGTGGATGATTGATAGGATAAACAACCTGATTTGGTTTGAAAGTGACCCACTTAAATAATGCTTGTAGTTTGCCTCAGACATCACTTGCACCTGAGTTAGAATTTACTGATCCTTATAAGATGTCCAGCTAATGGTTTAGGATGTATATAGGCATGCCACAAAAGTTCGTTTCTGATTAAACCTCATGCCAATCCATGGAACTACTTTGGGCTGGTGAATGCACCTTTGACTTGAATGACATGATGAAATTTTCCTTCAAACCAATACTAGTGCACACGAGCTACTTCCCGAGGACTCTCTGCTCCTAAAGAAATCCAATTCCATTTTAAATGCCTTTGCTTTTAGCCTTTTTTTTATAATACTTGACTGTGCAGTGCTTTTATTTTTAACAATAGTGCAAAAATGACCGTATCTTGTTCTTCTTAATATCTTTCAGGACTCTGTAAGCTAAATTTTTCTGCTGCTGAAAGTATCATGAGCATAACAGCGACTGACTGCTGGGCTTCCTTTGCACCATATTTAGCAAATGTAGTATGCTGTCCTCAATTTGATGCCACCCTAATGATTCTTTTGGGACAGTACAGCAAATCCTCCGGAGTGCTTAGTTTGGATGCAACAAATGCCAATCACTGCCTCTCAGATTTTGAGAAGATCTTAGAAAGTCAAGGCGCAAATAGTAATCTTCGAAAAATGTGCTCGATTCATCCATCAAATCTTAGCGAAGCTGCTTGTCCTGTCATAGATGTTAACAAGTTTGAAAATATTGTGGATTCTTCAAAGCTTTTGGCTGCTTGTGGAAAACTTGATCACGTCAATGAATGTTGTCACCAAGTTTGCCAAAACACCATCCTAGATGCTGCTAATAAACTTGCCATGAATGGTACATCGAACTCAACCATCATTAATGGTTGTAAAAATGTTGTCTTCCGATGGCTGGCCAATAAACTTGATCCTTCTTCAGCCAGTGCTGTTCTTAGAGGACTTTCTAATTGCAGAGTAAATAAAGGTGAGCATGGAAGGACAAATTTTCATTCTTCTTCGTAAATTACTTTTAATGTGACACTCAGTGCAGGAAGCATATTTTTTGTTTACGGTGTTCTGTATTGCACGTTTTGTGGAGTAAGCTCTTTTCATTCTTTGTCATGTGTTCCAGTCTGTCCCCTGGATTTTCCCGACATGAAAAACCTCACTACAGAATGCGGACATACCATAAGCAATCGAACAACTTGCTGCAAAGCTGTGGAGAGTTATGTGGCCCACTTGCAAGAACAAAGCTTCATTACAAATTTACAAGCCTTAAATTGTGCTGCTTCACTTGGCATGAGATTGCAGAAAGCTAATGTCACCCAGAATGTTTATGATCTTTGTCATATAGACCTGAAGGACTTCTCTCTTCAAGGTCAGTGTTGTTTTTTGCCCTCTAAATGAGCAATTCCATATGCTGTTTCATTTTTATCAAAAGAATTGGCACTGATACATGAAACTTTGTGGTTTGTAACTTATGATGGTGGAACTAACTGAATGGATGCAACAGTTGGATCACAAGGTAATGCTCAAATAATGGATTCACCCTTAGAGCAATTTCTCAGTTTTAATTTAAAATGAATGTGGTTGATCTGTCTTCTCCTCAAGTTATTCAATTTTGCAATAGCTTTTCTGCTGTTTATATTTCCTCATTCAACTCATTAAAAGGCTTGTTCAAGTTGTTATTCCCTTTTCCTCTTTATTCATCTCTTGATCTGCTAAAGTATTATTCTCATTGTTGTTTTGGTAAACCTCGACTTTTCTATTGATCTATTTATACTGAACTCTAAAAGATGAAAGCTGTGAAAATTATTTAAGCTAGCCATATTCAGCTTCCATTGCCTTGTTAGCTTCTTAGTTTAACTTATTGAAACCGGAAAAGTATCTGCTTAATTCTTGAGATTTCTTGAATGCTTTGAAATCTGCCAGCG
Organism: Litchi chinensis; assembly: GCA_019925255.1. Classification (NCBI taxonomy): domain Eukaryota; kingdom Viridiplantae; phylum Streptophyta; class Magnoliopsida; order Sapindales; family Sapindaceae; genus Litchi; species Litchi chinensis. The sequence continues at coordinate 21,335,616 of CM034472.1, read as the reverse complement.
ATTAATCTTTCAAAAAGTTTATACTAATGACACATACAAATCATGACTTTTCAAATACATTTTCTTCCTTCGTTTTTTTCTGCTAGTGTTTTTATTGTAGTTGTTTTCATGTAAATTAACAGCCAGACTTATTTTTCTCTAGAATCCGGTTGCCTTTTGCCAAGCTTGCCTTCAGATGTGACCTTTGATAAAACTTCAGGAATCGGCTTCATTTGTGATCTCAACGACAACATTGAAGCTCCTTGGCCCTCATCTTCATATGTTCCTGCTGGTTCCTGCAATGAAAGTATGATAAAATTTGCTGTAACTCTTATGCATGTAGTTTTTGTTCTTTCATGTTTTGTGCGTGCTTTTTTCATTTTACTTTATTTAAATATTTTTTCTTTAAAAAATATATATATCAGATGTTTCTTTTTCTTTGAGTTGCTTTAACTTTATGTTAACTACTGTACATGTGTGTTGCAATATTGCAGCTACAAAACTTCCTGCTCTTCCAGCAGCTATGTCTGCACAAAATGGTAAGAGAACTTTGGTCTATTTTTCTTTTCCTGCACAACTGTTTAATAGCTATATGTTCAATATAACCTACTTAAAGTACAAAAGAAAATGACACGGTTGTTATCTTTGCCTAATACAATTGCTCTCACATGTCAATGTCCTCTTTGGAAACTTTAAAAAAACCGTCCAAGCATATTTCTATGTTTTTCAGCTTAATGGCAGCTTTGTCAACACACTTTTTTACTTTTTCCTGTATTTCAGGTCTTTACTTGAAGAACCTAATGTTCCATTTCCTAATAATTAGCTCCGCCATGGCTCTCAATTTACTTTCTTGAATTGCTATAGTCTACATTCACTATTGCGCTTCCAAATTCAGATTTGATATTGTATCACTTGTATAGTATTATTTAGTTTCAGATTTAGCTAAGCTACATTATGATTAATCTTTTCAATAATTATATACAAATAGTATGCAATGTAATAAAACTTCCTCTCCTGTGAAGAAGAATTAATAAGAAAACAAGTTTCACGATGTTTACACTGTACAGCATAATGCGTTACATGGTAAATACCACGTATTAAAGACAATAAAAGGGCCAATTGTTTGCATCTGAGGGTGCGGTATAGTGGCATCCACTCCCTTGGTGTGGCTCCTTGAGTCTTTGTTCAAAATTCGAACTACAGCAATGTCCTCTTGAATTTTAGGGTGATTTTCTCGCTTCATATGCGTTTTTTCCTTACATTTGGAGCTTTTGTTTCGGACTGCACCTTATTGTTCTAATCAGGCCTGAATAATCATGAAGGTACGTTATTTTTGAAATAATTGTTAACATACTTGTAATATGTAAAAAAAATAAAATAAAATAAATAAAAAAGGCCCAGTTGTTTGTGGCTTTGTGGTGTTGTCTTGTCGTCCTCTGAACTTTTGTGGCCTCTAAAGAAGCACACAACTACGTGGCCTATTACCGGGTCGAGGAGATTGGGCTCCAAATGACAAAACAAGCCACGGTCAGGGCATCGCCACTCTTCAGAGGTCCATGACGGTTGGCTGTTGCTACTTGCCTGCGGTCCTCTCATGTTCAAAGTCAGATATCAGAAAAGATAGTCGAGTCGATTAGCAAGCATCTCTGACGTCAAGTCAGATATAGGATAAGGTAATCGAGTGAACCAGCTAGGACTCCTTACTGTCGAAGGCAGATTTAAGATAAAGAAGACAATGTATGATTGGGGTTTTTTTTTCATAAATGATCTTTTTTTTTTAGTTCGACATTAATTCTTTTATTAAAATCTTATAAGAATAACTGTTTTTGAACAAAAATACAATTGGTAAAAATATAGAATATCAAAAAACGATTACTTTTCAATTTCAGACTCAAAAACGGATTATTGTCACAATTTTCTTTATATGATTCATGATTGTGATTGTGCATATGTGGTTCTACAACAACAGCTTAAAATCAGTTATTTTTTTGATAAAATAAATCAGTTGTTTATTGACAATAGTGTAATGTATGAGGGTTTTTTCTCAAGCTTGCAGAGGCCTATTTTTGTATATACGATACAGGAAGGTTCTTGTTAACCCGATGGAAAGATATTTGAAAGTCCCTGGTGTGAGTCATTGGTTTGTGCTTATATATAACTGACATATCTTTGTACTCAATAAAGGCTAGACTATTATTCAATATATTTTGATGGTAAAAATCGACAATTCAATCTAATTATGTTTTAATGTGATAATATCATAGTTATAAAGTAAGATATTTCTCGGTTTCCTACTTCTCTGCATGACATCTGCCAAATTGGAGTTCGGATTTTGGACGAGTCTTTCTAATAATCATCTATTACAAAATTTCATATATACATATATATATTTATATTGATGTTTTAAAATTCTCTCATTATAGCTCTAGTAATACGATAATATATGTCAAATATGCTTAACAGAAACTCAAATTAAAATTTAAAATAAATAATAATCATCGTCATTTTCATATCAACAATCTATAATCTATCAACAGAAACAACATGTTTCAAAACAGGTACGTATTACGGTATACCAATAATGTCAAAACCTGATAGACAAATGTAAAGCAACTACACTTGACAGCGATGGAGTTGTTTGTTTTAAAATATGTGCAAAGTTTAGTACTTAAAACCTTCATTATTACATTATTTATACAAATTAGCTATCATAATTTGAAAGGATCCCTCCAACAGTCCAACGAGATATATTTAAAATTCGCAACGCAAGTTGAAAACTTGAATTTGCTTTTTATAAGCAACGATAAATTCTTAATGTTAATATCATCTGTCGTAAAAATGTATTATATAAATAGTTAAATTAAAAGGCAAACATTAGTTTTATTTGTTAATTATAATAATAATAAAATAAAATAAAATAAAAACAACACACACACACACACACACACCCACCCATTTCAAGGGAAAAAAATGAAAGTAAACATGAATTTCACTCTTTTAGGTCAAACTACAAACCACGAGATAGATTTAATAATCAATATATAAATAAAATAAAATAAACTGATGCAAAGAGCAAATTTCAACCAAACCATAATTGAATTGTTTAGATATATAGCCTGCTTATTCGTTACGTATTATTATTGCACTATATGAAATAAATTGCATTAATGGGCAGTAGTATATGATGTCTCCGTTTCTTTTTGTTCCTTTCTAATTAAATTATTCTTTCATTGGTCCGAATCCCTTTGAGCATAGAAGAAGATAAACAGAAGATTAATGGTTGCATTAATGGGCAATACTCATGATGCCTTCTTTTCATTTTGTTCTTAATTATCATTTAATGTTGCTATGATGCCTTCTTTTCTTTTTGTTCTTAATTATTATTTAATGTTGTAAAATAAATCATCATGAAAGTATAATTATTCACTGATTAAATTAGGATATAATATAAAATTAATTAGGATTTTGAAAATGTCATATTTGTGAGTGCCATTGGTTAATCACGATTTAATTAGAGTGGGTCAGTTCCACTAATCATTTTCAAAAATCATTAATATTGTCAGACAGGTAGCGACAAGCCACCATAATAACCCATTCAACAATAAATACTACAACAGCAGAAAACCCTAGAAATCGACGATAAAGGCCTCTCTATTTTGTACAATACTACAGCACTCTCTTTCGCTTTCTTCACTATCGTCCACTGTTCACCGTCTAAATGGTCAAAAAAAAATCCTGACGCCGGAGAGATCAGATACCAATATTCTTCAATGGAATCCTCTCAAGAAAATGATATCCATCAACCCCTGCGCCAACCTGAGCCGTCAGAAGCAAGGCTACATGGATCAGACGGCCGCCTTGAAGCCATATTATCCGACCCTGAGTTGCCATACCTCCACCATCCCAGACAGGCCGCATGGCTTGAGTCTAAACTACTCTTCCACCTCGCTGCTCCGGCGATTATCGTTTACATGATCAACTATCTAATGGCCACGGCCACCCAAATGTTCTCCGGCCACCTCGACACTCTCGAGCTCGCCGCCGCCTCTCTCGGCAACACCGGCATCCAAATCTTCGCCTATGGTCTCATGGTGTGTATATATATATATATATATACACACACACACATATTTGTGTGTTTCTTCGCGGTTTCAATACTTCTTTAATTTATTTCCAGAGAAATATAGTTTTAACTTAGCAAAAAGAAGATTTTGTTTTTTTTTTTTTATCCTAAAATGAAAATTTATTCATTTTTAGTTTTAAACAAAATTTTAATTGTTTTTAACATATTTGGATTCCACGAAAAAATTCCGATTAATTAAACATTTCACGCACCTACGTGAATATTGAAACATTTCAAGTCTAATATCTCATATGATATGATTGTCATGTGAAATATTCTGTTAACTGAAAATAATAAAAAGCATGGAGAGTTCATTTAAAGTCAAAAAGTACTAAAAGTCTTTTGGGGTTATAAATGAATTATTATTATAATAATTTTGACAGTCGGGGACAGAGAGCGCTGTGGAGACATTATGTGGACAAGCATATGGAGCAAAAAAATACGAAATGCTTGGAAAATACATGCAGAGATCAACGATTGTACTCTCAATAACTGGGTTTCTTCTCGCTGTCATCTACGTTTTCTCAGTACCCATTTTGATATTCCTTGGCCAATCTCATGAAATCGCATCGGCAGCTGCTGTTTTTGTGTATGGCCTCATACCACAAATATTTGCATACGCTATTAAGTTCCCTATCCAAAAATTCTTACAAGCTCAGAGCATAGTGGCCCCCAAGTGCGTACATATCACTGGTCGCATTTGCCATACATCTTCTGCTAAGTTGGCTGGCAGTCTACAAGATCGGGCTGGGATTGCTTGGTGCATCACTGGTTTTGAGCTTGTCGTGGTGGATCGTTGTGGTGGCTCAGTTTATATACGTAGTTAAAAGTGAGAAGCCCTGCAAGTACACTTGGGGTGGTTTCAGTGTGCAAGCGATTTCAGGGTTGACAAGCTTCTTCAAGCTCTCGGTTGCATCGGCTGTGATGCTGTGCTTGGAGACGTGGTACTCCCAGATTCTTTTGGCTGGTTTGCTAAAGAACCCTGAGTTGGCTTTGGATTCTCTCTCCATCTGGTGAGTAATATACATGGTGTGTGTTTTCATGTTTCGTTTTGCGTAATTGTAAAACCCATTTATTAATTATTAATCCAAAAATCCTTATGGAAGGAAGAGAATTTAATATCTTTACGACGTAAAAGGTGATTTAATTTATTATCCGTTTATATTTCTTTATAGATATTTATTTTTATGAAATAAAATAATTATTTATTTAAAAATTATCTACGTAAACTGTAATATACTGTAATATATTTTTAGTGGGAATTGATATCCAAATTTTTTTGATTAATTTATATTATATGATATAAAATTTATTTTAATTCACATATCATAAGATATGAATTGAATGAAAGTTGTAGTTTATCGCATATATTCTACTGTGGTTTATGGCATATGTCTATATTTTGTAAACTAATAGACAATAATATTTTGTGTTCGAACGGTATTTTTTGTTTTCGAAAATGTAATATCCTGTATTCTTTCGTGTCATATAATTCATATGCAGATTTTTTTTTCTCATTTAATTTTCCTTAAGAATAAATATAAACTAACTGCTCACATAGCGAGTAACGATGATCAAAGTACATGATGATGATTGCAGCATGACTATAAGCGGATGGGTGTTCATGATCTCAGTTGGGTTCAACTCAACTGCAAGCTTATATTATTATTCATATTTCCTTTAAGAATAATTGACATTTGATAATTTTAATCTGTTAAGTTGTTGTAATTAAATGTTCGTATAATTAACAAGTTGTATCTTATTTATAAGTTTACGATCCAACCAGCAGTGTGAGAGAGAGCAATGAGCTTGGAGCTGGAAATCCAAAGTCGGCATTATTCTCTGTTATAATGGTGATAATAGTTTCCTTCATTATCTCTGTAATTGTATACCACAGTATCTTTATTAGAATACTCTGGTATAGGAGAGCTATTTCTTTAGTTTAACTAACCTAAGCCTTCGAGCTTTCTTGAGAGAGGCAATCCACTTATTTTCATTCAAAAAGAGAAAAAGTGAGTGTTCAGATAGTAGAGCATATTGCTAGATGTGAGGATCATCAAACGATAAAATATTGCTGGCCCTGGGCTCTGTCTCCAGTTGAAGACAATGAAGCTAGATTGCGGTATGATTTGTTTTAGAAAACCAAATCGTATTGCCAATTGCGACGGTCCTGATGATGTCGATGTTCGCAACGCTGATGGCGTCACTTAACTTTGTCGAGTCGGGTCGACGGAGGTGAGTTGGGGGTTTGATGTTGGAAGACGACATTGTAGTTCAATTTTAGAAGGGGAAAGAAAATTATACAAAAGTGTATGTGAAGCGACATAGAAGAAAGGTGTATATGAAACATTTCCAGTCCAACACATAAAACATTTTCCTTTGAAAAAATGAAACATTTCATGTAGATATGAAATATTTCAGGTAATATCATATATAAATGTGAAATTTATTACGTCATTTTTTTTTTTTTGAAAAATATTTTGTTGTAATTTCATATATTGGATTGAAAATTAATTTTGTAAATGAGCTGAAAATATTGGCTTTTTGTTTGACATAGAAACAATTTCACCTTTTTTGGGGCCATTTCTAATAATGTCAACTAATCAAAAATTTTTAGTCATTCTAGATATATGTAAATTACCTTTATAAAAATAAATATTGTTAGAACTTGGTGGCCTGACACATTGGTGTGTTTACTTCATGGATTGAGGAATGAGAATCAGGAATGGGATTGATTGATAATGTTTACTTGCTTAAAATTCATTCCGTAATGGGAATGAAAATGTGGGCCCCACATCAATTTGGGTTGTGGAATGGGAATCTCATTCCCCCTAATCCACTTGGGAATCTCATTCTCATTCCCTTTATCAAGCTAAAATGTCCCTTATACCCTTCTTACATATGCTATAAATGAAAGTGTAGTTGGTTGTTTATATTTATAAATATAAATATTTACATATGCTATAGTTTTCATAAAAAAATATGCTAGTGCAAAATGTTATATTTTATAAGAAATAATTTATAGTTAGCACTAAAATTTTGAGTTCAATTGAAGAATATTACAATAATATGGTTAAGAAAGTTTAGGTAATATTTTATATATGATTTGATATACCATATAAATACATAATATCTTCTTCTAAAAAGAAATAATAAATACACAAAATGCTTACAATGATATTGTCAAATTGTTAAGAATTTTTTTTTTTTTTAGCTTATTATGACGAATTATAAGATAAAAAGATAACATCAACATTTTAAACAAATTTTGTACATTATAATTAATCCATAATTTTAATTAAGGATATTTTTGTAACTTATAATTAATTCATTCCGATTCCAAGTAAAATAAATAGCTTAATGAGAAGACTGCTGATTCTGATTCCGATTGTTACAGTTGAAGTAAACAACGTATTCTGATTCCAATATTCATTCCGATTCTAATCATTTTGATTCCTCCAAGTGAAGTAAACGCACCATAAATTCATGTGACCATAAAAATGTGACAATTTTTTCGTAAAGATGTACGACTTCTTTTGGTCCTGAAAATAAATTTTCAGACCACTTATTAATAGAATTTATCTGTAGTTTTAGTAGACATCTGACCTTGTATCAAAAAATCTATGTAAAAAAAATTGTTTAAATTGATTTTAAATATTTTTTAATGATAAAGTCAATAACTTGTGTATTGGTCTTTGAATATTCAACCTCTAATTTTCAGAAATTATATAATTTAGCCAACTATTAAACCCTTTTAAACCTCCGGAAATCGCGTTAAGATCTCTCTCTTCATCTTATTTCATTTTTATCCATTCAAGGTCTACCTTTGTAATGTAGTATAAAGTATAAATTATCAATAACAATACTTATGAGTAGCTAATATTAATCTTGAGAATCTAGATGGGATCTCCACATCTCGAATAGGTAAATCATATATTTATCAAACTCTGCGTCGGTCCGAATATTTGGTGTTTTCCTGTGTTCTTGGATGCATTTTGGATAATCGTGCCGATGGGTGCCTAGACAGGGCATCTGATTAGTGTTTATATTATCTATACACTTCTTAAATGGACAAGAAATTGAGTCAGAAGTTGCTAGAAACAAACCAAACCAACTACTAATTAATTGATAACCGACAAAATTATTTCTGTAATAGAGGACATGTCTTCATACAGTCGTATTTTTATAATATCACCAAACAAAACAGGAAGCCTACAATTATTCAACCATAAAGTATTCAACCATCTAAATGATATGAAAAGAAATACTTACCTAAATAAATCCTCCCCTTTTCATCCCCTCAAAAGCTTGAGTGAGACAGACATTTTGAACCTATATTCTTTTTTGTGATAAATACATAAATCAAAATCAAATTGATTCTCTCCCTAGGTCAGGTCGCGTCGCCGTCCATTTGCCTTCACAAAACACCAAATCGTGACTCATTAGTCCACTACAAGGGGTTTGATCATATCAATTAAAAAAATTAAACCAATTTGTAGGCGTATTCTATTTCTACTTGACTACTTGTTAATATGCTCTTTCTCTATTAGGCTTTGTTTGATACGTGAGATAGGATTGAATAATTTATATAGAATTTGATTGAATTCGATGGGATGGGATGAAATAGGATGAGTTTGGATCAGATGTTATCTCATGTTTGATGAAAGTATAATAAGATTAAAAATAATAGGTAAAAACTTGATTTTAAAGTAATTTTTCAGGGTTTTTTCACAAATTTTACTATTAAGACCGATCAAATCTCTACAACCATCACGACCTCCTCCATTACCACCATCCTTCATCAGTAATTATAATGCTGAAAAAGATATCAGCGACGTTGAAGAAATCATAAAAACCACTCAAAGTTGAAGATGAAGATGGGCGTAGAAACAGTGATAGTCGGAGACAAAGACGAAAAAGGAGATCGACGAGCATAAAAATCACTGATGGAGACGAAGATGAAGAAGAAGATCAAAGAGTAGAGACGAAACTGTGACGGAGACAAAACGGAAGGAGAGAGAGGTGAGCAAAAAGAAGCAATACTGGCATGCGAATGGAGAGGGAGGCCAGGGAGGAGGAGAAATGACTAAAAGCGATGACAACGACAATTAAGACGATGATAAGGCATCAGAAAAAGAGTAAGCAATGGAATAATTTTAACTCATATAATTGAACGGATTGGTTTTATCCCAACTAATGAGATAAATTAATGATGAGATAAATTAGTGAAAAATGAGTGAAAGCACCAAACATAAATTTGAATAAAAAAATAATCTAAATCCAGATTATTCCAAGTAACAAACAAGGTCTTATGTATTAAGAGCTGGCCTACGCGGGGCACGTGATTAGTGTATAAATAGTCATTTTCTAATTGACACAGAAACGTGTCAGAAATTACCTAATAGTCAAAATCAAGGACTGTCAATATAATTAAAATAACAATTACTCCCAATTAAAAATATCTTCTCATATTAAATTTTTTCTCTCGGCATTTCACCATCCAGTCTGCAATACAAAATATGAGGTGCACAATCATTGGTGTCCAAAAATTGCATGCGACAAATATAAAACGAAACCTTCCCTAACCGTCTCATGAGCGTGATTTGAAATTTTGAACCAATATTCTCTCTTTTTTGTAACATGTACATAAAATAAAAACCAATATTCTCTCTTTTCAAATAAAAAAACAAGTTGTAACCCTGTCCCTGTCAGGACCCATCGCCGTCGCCCGTCCCAGTTGCATTTGCTTGCACAAAACACCAAATCACGAGTCCGAAATATTTGGTTTGAATATATGATTAAATAAACAAAACCAAATTGAAAAAAAAAAAAAAGATAAAAAGATAAAAAATCAAACCCACATGTAAAGTTCAATCCTACCTCTTAATCTTTATCTATATAAATCTCACACCATCTCTCATTTGCCATCAACACTGGTACATAATAAATTGTATATACCAATCCATCCTCAAGAGTCAAAGCAAATCAAGAGACCATGGAATCCTCTCAACAAAACAACGATATCCATCAACCCCTCCTCCACTCCAACCTTCATTCTTGACTCCACAACCATCAGATGCAAAACTACATGGATCAGACGGCCAACTTGAAGCCATATTGTCCGACACTGAGTTGCCACTCTTCCAACGTCTCCGCCAGGCAACATGGATCGAGTCTAAGCTTCTCTTCCACCTGGCCGCCCCAGCAGTTATAGTTTATATGATCAACTATATCATGTCCATGACCACCCAAATCTTCTCCGGCCAACTTGGCAATCTTGAGCTCGCCGCCGCCTCCCTTGGCAACACCGGGGTCCAAATCTTCGCCTACGGTCTCATGGTAAGCTTATATATATATGTGTGTGTGTGTGTTAATTTCATCACACTATTTAATGACACTATTAACTATTCTTGTTATTAGTTGTTAGTCCTTGTTTTCATTATTTATTAGTTATGGTGATGTTATTGTAATTTGACAGTTGGGGATGGGAAGTGCTGTGGAGACATTATGTGGACAAGCATATGGAGCCAAAAAATACGAAATGCTTGGAATATACATGCAGAGATCAACAATTCTACTCTCAATAACTGGGTTTTTTCTCTCTATCATCTACATTTTGTCCAAACCCATATTGATATTACTAGGCCAGACTGAAGAAATCGCATCAGCAGCCGCATATTTCGTCTACGGTCTCATACCACAAATATTTGCATATGCCGTGAACTTCCCGATCCAAAAATTTTTACAAGCTCAAAGCATAGTGGCCCCAAGTGCGTACATATCAGCAGGCACATTAGTCGTACACGCTCTGCTAAGTTGGTTCGCAGTGTACAAGATCGGGCTGGGGTTGCTTGGGGCATCGCTGATTTTGAGCTTGTCGTGGTGGATCATTGTGGTGGGTCAGTTTCTGTACATTTTGTTCAGTGGGAAGTGTAGATATACATGGGATGGTTTCAGCGTACAGGCGTTTTCTGGGTTGCCAAGCTTCTTCAAACTCTCGGCTGCATCGGCTGTGATGTTGTGCTTGGAGACCTGGTACTTCCAGGTTCTTGTTCTTTTGGCTGGTCTGCTGGAGAACCCTGAATTGTCTTTGGATTCTCTCTCTGTTTGGTAAGTTTTTGCTTAAAAGTGTTTTCATTTGTTTTGGATTTTTTAATGTTTGGTTATTCAAGGAAATATGGTAGCATACCTATATTTGGATAAATTTTATTTGTACTTCCAAAGGTCCTTTTCCAGAAACGTCATTCTCTCTACTGGTAATTAAATTTCACCGATAAAAATCGATTTCAGGATGGATCCCACCTAAATAAAAAAATTATTACATTTTTATGCATAAAATTTATTTTGCTAATATATAATAGGGATAATAATAAGGAACCTCCTGTTGTTTGACTAAATTGCTAAAAACTCTTCTGTAGTTTGGCATAATCCTATTTTCTCATTTCTGTTAACTTTGTTAATAAAAAAGTGTGTTTAAACAGTGACATACGTAAAAAGATGATATTACCCCTTATATTGATGGCAGAAAAATTGTTAAAAAAAATTATTAAAAATTTATTTTAATCTCCACCAGAAATTAAATTCCAAAATAATTAAAAAAACTGAAAATAAAAAAAATCCAATCACCAAAAACCTTGGATTTCCGACGACTGAAAACCTATTTTCCAAAAAATCTGGGTTTCCAACCGTAGAGGAACCCCACATTTTTTTGGGGTTTACTTCAATCCAATCTCCAACAAAAATATCAAACACACAAACTCAGAAACACAAATACTTGATCATTAAAAACATCAAACATCATCACCAAGACACCAACACAGAAACACAAACACCAACACAAAACAAAACATCAACTTATTCAAAAAAAGAAACACAAACATCAACATCATCACCAACACATAATCACCACCATTATCACCACATAAACCTCCACCAACACATAAATCAGCCTATAAACCTTCAACAACAGCTAAATCAAAGTAAGTTAAAAAATAAATATAAACACATAAACATCATAAATCAAACAAAGTTAAAAAAATAAAAATAATAAATTAATAAATTAATAACATTGGGTCTCCTTCATCGTAGACCGGGGGGTGTCCAACGAAAGAGATCGGATTTAGTTTTCATTGCATGGAGATTAGTTCAAGTCTCCACACAATGGAGACTGTTTGGTCTCCTTTGCCGGACATCCCCCAGTCTCCAACGAAGGAGACCCAATGTTATCCTCGTCGGACACCCCCTGGTCTCTATGTTGACCTCTGATTTTCAATGACGAAGAAGAATAAGATGGATCTCTGATTTTCGAAGAAGAAGAAGAAGAAGATGGAAGAAAAAGACGAGGAAGAAGAAGAGGAATAATAAGAAGAGGAAGAAGAAAATGGAAAATGAATCCTTGGTCAGTCAAATGGAAGAAAAATATAGAAAAGATTTTTTTTATATTTTAGTATTTTTTATAAAAAATTTTTAATATTATTTTTTTTTTTTTTTTTTTTTTAAAATCATTTTATTTTTTTTTTTTTTTTTTTTTTTTTTTTTTTTTTTTTTTTTTTTTTTTTTTTTTTTCAAAAAAATTTATTTTAATTTAATTAATTGATATTATTACATATTTTATTTTACTTGGGCAATTTTACTCTTCTACATTAACAGTCAACTATTAACTTTTAACATCCGAGTGAATGGTAAGAGACTTTTTTGGATATTTCAATAAACTACAAGGGGGGTTTTTAGGCCATGTATATAAACTACAAGGGGTCATTTCTTAAGTCAAGGAGTTTTTTGGCTATTATGTCAAATTATAGGGGGAAATTAGAATTATATCATATATTATATTTTGTGATTGCAGCATGACCATATCTGGATTGGTGTTCATGATTTCAGTCGGATTCAACGCAGCCGCAAGGTTATGTTTTTATTACTATTATTGTTCCGAATTATTATTTTTTGTCGTAGTAATAATTATCATTGTTTTATTAATATTTGAGAAACTATATATATATATATAATTAAATTTGTATCTTATTAAATTTTGTTTAATTTCAATCCAAGCAGTGTAAGAGTAAGCAATGAACTTGGAGCTGGAAATCCAAAATCAGCATTGTTCTCTGTAATAGCCGTGACAGTATCTTCCTTCATCATCTCCGTGATCGCTGCAATTATAGTTCTATCATTGCGTGACGTGGTCAGTTATGCTTTCACTGAGGGTGAAACCGTTGCTGCCGCTGTCTCCGATCTGTGTCCTCTGTTGGCAATTACTATCATCCTTAACGGAATTCAGCCCGTCTTGTCTGGTAAGAACAATTTATTAATTTAAAAGCTTCATTACAAATACCGTCTTTAAAAATAAAAAGATTAGTGACAAGATCATATAGTTTATATTATGTTACACTAATTTGATAGATCAAATTATTTGGATTATTTTTGTTTTACCAAAATTTTTAATTAATTGATAAAGGTGTTGCTGTTGGATGTGGATGGCAATCATTTGTCGCATATGTTAACGTAGGAAGTTTTTACGTGGTTGGAGTCCCACTCGGTTCGCTTCTGGGTTTCTACTTCAATTTTGGCGCTAAGGTAAATATTTAATTTGTTTAAGAAAAACACCTCTCAAAAGATTGTATTAATTATATATGTATGTGAGTCGCAAGCGTGGTGGTGGTGATGATTAATCTAAGCTGTGCTTTGGCAGGGTTTATGGTCTGGGATGATTGGTGGCACGGCGATGCAAACAATTATTCTGTTATGGGTCACATTTCGAACAGACTGGAATAAAGAGGTATTTTAGATAACTATTATTGATGCTAACTAATTTAATTGTGATAAAGAAAAAAATATTATGCAAATTCGGATTACTTAAATTGAAATTGAACTTTAAAAAGCAATTAACATTTTATTATAATCAATTGCAGGTAGATGAAGCTACGAAGCGAATGGATAAGTGGTCCGACAAGAAGGAAGCGCCTATCAAGATCTAGAGACACTTGATTTGTAACATTATATTGCTAGCGACTTTTTCTGGACCTGGCCAGCTGCTAGCATCTCTGGACTGCACAAAAAAGTTAATGCTGCAGCAATCGACCTCCTCGAGCTTCAAGAATTCAAAGAGCACCCTTGTATCCAAGAATTTTGTTTTTTTTCTTTGTTCTATAAATATAGTTCACTACTTCTCCCAGTTGATAATTCTTTTTGCAATTTTTGTTCTCCTGTTTTTCAACTTCTGAGTTATTAAAAAGAAGTAATTGCACAACACCCCCCCGAGGTTTGTCAAAAAAGACGCGGAAACATATTTACCCTTTTATTACACCAAACCCCCATACCGTTAGTCAATTTCCGTCCATTTCAACAGTTGACTAACATTTTAGATTAAAAGACCATTTTACCCTCAAGAACCAAAATCCCTAAAATCATCACCGTCCGTCCATACGCCCACCACCACCACCCTCCACCACCCTCCCCCCTCGTACGCCAACCACCGTCTTCTTCTTCTTCTTCTTCTTCTCTTCTTTCTTCTCTCTTCTTTTTCTTCTTCTCTCTTCCTCCACCAGATCTGGGTTCGACCTGGGTTCGTCGAACCCAGACGATCTGGGTTCGTCGAACCCAGGTTCGTCTGGGTTCGTCGAACCCAGATCTGGTGGAGGGAGAGAGAAGAAGAAGAAGACGGTGGTCGTCGGCGTACGAGGGGGGAAGGGTGGTGGAGGCTGGTGGTCGGCGTACGGACGGACGGTGATGATTTTAGGGATTTTATTCTTGAGGGTAAAATGGTCTTTTAATCTAAAATGTTAGTCAACCGTTGAAATGAATCGAAATTGACTAACGGCATGGGGATTTGGTGTAATAAAAGAGTAAATATGTTTCCATGTCTTTTTTGACAAACCTCAGGGGGGTGTTGTGCAATTACTTCTATTAAAAATTCACTTAATAACATGTAGCTTATGTGTTCTTGAGAGCGAGTTTGATCCAAAGATTTCCATTGTTAGTTCGTAAATTATGAATATTTCATACTAGTTAACTTAGCCAGTAATTATTTTTGTGGGGTTTGATACTTGAAATAATAATAATAATAATAAATTATGAACTTGCTTGAAGATTTGGTTAAAATATAGACATAACCAACACGTCAAATTCACCAAAACCTCACTTAATTTATAAAACTAGTCATAAACGCCGCCTCCACAAAAGCTATTGTGTGCTGAATAAATTATGTAGCATAAGCGAAAGAACTCTGACTGAATCAAAGTTATGTCTCACTAGTTAAAGTTACTTATCTAAGAAAATTTGAATGTATCAAATTTGGTTGTAATTTGAAGTTGAGAGAATCCAAATCCCTTCAAATAATATTAGTGATAAAAAAATCAATGTCCTTTGAACTTATCAAATTTTTTAGTTAAATCAAACTATTCAGTTGTGTTGCAACAGATAATCACTAAATGTTGCAACACAAAAATGAAAGTTGATATGAGAAAACAAATTTAAATGTTGCAACAAAAAGTAACAAACTACAACAATATTTTTAATGTGGTTCGATTTTCACCTAATTCATGAGGTCACGCCAAATTGATAAACTTATTAGTAAACTTTCAACCAATACAAACACTAATTGACTTACTCAATTTAAATGTATTTCTAAATAACAGCTGCTACAGCGCAGTAGCTAGATTAAGTTTTCCAACTCAGTTCGCAATATTTTACTTGGCTCTCATAATTTTCACAACTCAGTAGCTAAGAAGTGACCACTTAGTCCCACCCAATGCTGTAAAACACCATGAATGATATAACGACTCTCTACAATTGACATAAATATCTCACAATTCTCTCAAGTCTCCATCACATTTCACCAATTTTCACCATTAACACCACAATCCACCAACACATTACTGCATAGATGGGAACCTCACAAAACAGTACCATCTACCAACCCCTGCTCCCATCCTGCCCTCCATCTCTATCTCCCCAACCATCAAAAACAAAACTACATGGATCAGACGGCCACCTTGAAGATTTTTTATCCAACACCAACTTGCCCTTCCTCCACCGTCTCCGCCAGGCCACGTGGATTGAATCCAAGCTCCTCTTCCGCCTCGCTGCCCCGGCAGTCATCGTCTACATGATCAACTTTCTCATGTCCATGTCCACCCAAATCTTCTCCGGCCACCTCGGCAATCTTGAGTTGGCTGCCGCCTCCCTTGGCAACACCGGCATCCAAGTCTTTGCTTATGGTCTCATGGTATCTATTAACAACAATATCAACTCTCTCTCTATTTTTTATTTTATAGATATTTTATTTATAAGGGTGTGATTGATAATATTGAACAGTTGGGTATGGGAAGTGCTGTGGAGACACTATGTGGACAAGCATATGGAGCACATAAATATGAAATGCTTGGGCTATATCTGCAGAGATCAGCTGTGCTTCTCTCTCTAACTGGGGTTCTACTCACGATCGTGTACGTTTTCTCTAAACCGATTTTGATATTATTGGGTCAGTCTCGGGAACTAGCATCAGCAGCGGCTGTTTTCGTCCATGGACTCATACCACAAATTTTCGCATACGCTGTCAACTTTCCAATCCAAAAATTTTTACAAGCACAAAGCATGATGGCACCAAGTGCATATATATCAACCTTGACTTTGGCCATTCATGTGCTGCTAAGCTGGGTCGCAATTTACAAGCTTGGGCTGGGTTTGTTGGGGGCATCACTGGTTTTGAGCCTGTCGTGGTGGGTCATTGTCCTGGCTCAGTTTGTTTACATCGTGAAGAGTGACAAGTGCAAATACACTTGGGATGGTTTTAGCACACAAGCTTTTTCTGGGTTGACGGATTTCTTCAAGCTCTCGGCTGCATCTGCTGTGATGTTGAGCTTGGAGACGTGGTACATGCAAATTATAGTGCTTTTGGCTGGATTGCTAGAGAAACCTGAGTTGGCTTTGGATTCTCTCACCATCTGGTATGGTCATTGATGTTGTTATGTGCATTTTCTAGATTCACTAAATGGGCTGGTAAAAGCCCATGAAGGCCCAATCAAGTCAGCCCAAATACAAAGACCCATCAGATAAGACTCAGTTATCAATTCAGGCCCAGTAAGCTCTACAGTTCAGCTCGCCCCAACGAGCTCTTCAGTTCGCATCAGTCAGCTCATTTCACTTTATTACAGTTCATTATGAAACTAGCTCTATACATAGCTCGCTACTCAGCGAGGTAAAGCTCGAGGTCGCTCAAGATAGTAAACAGTTCACTCAGTGGACAGTTAATGCAGAATCTTCCAGATATGGCAGTTACCCAATCTAATCGTGATTCTCTTACCAGATATAGAAGTTAATTCAAATTCAAATTCAGTCAATGTTATCTCAGATTTTGTGGAGCAGTTTCCTGATTTTATTCCAACTGATTAGGAAGTATAATTAATTCGTGATTCTCTTCCTATTTTGTTGTTAATAGATCTGTAACATTACTTCCTCTATAAATAGAGGTTGAAACCATTGTAAAAGAATACACAATTAATAGTATACTGTCACTCTATAGAATTTTAGAGAGACAACCGTGGATGTAGGTGCACTCGTTGAACCACGTTAAAAATCCTCTACTTTCTTGTTTTGTTATGAGTTCTTTGCTATATTTTTTTTGATTTTTGTGCTTTCTCACATTGATTGCAGGTACTGGACATTGAATTCTCGTCGACTGGATTTCAACGTCGACAGATGTGCTTCTTTTTTGTTTCTTACTTATTTCAGTTATCATTGCATTTGTATGTGAATGGTACTCGAAAGCTAGTTCTTGCAGTTCTTCCGTTACAAACTGTGCTTGCTGTTATTTTTGTATGCTTCTTGTCATTTCATGCTAAAACCCATTGACTGTTAACATAACGCGTAATTATCTACTTCAGCATATCTAAAAGAACCTTTTTCTCCCGATCCATCCTTATTAGAAAAGAGATTATATTTATAAAATAATTCTTTAGTAAATATATGTTGAAATTTAGGATTCGACAATAATGAATGGTAATAATTAATCGTATATTAAAGAACCGTCCCTGCTACGTTCAAAAAGATTTGTGTGTGTGGTTGTATATATATATATATATATAGAAGATATATGAATATTCTTTTTGTTGTTTCTTTTTCATATAATATTCTTTTTGTTGTTGTTTTTTTTTTTTCATATAATTATGTCTTGAAATGTATAAGTTTCTCTTTCTCTCAAATGGTTGATATTATTTGTGTTATCATATAATTTTATGAGTAATGTTAGATATTTCAAAAATTTTATTTAAATTCATACTCAAATGACATGTGAACTGTCAATATTTTATTAATTATCATACTATCTTATGATTTACAAGATATTGATAACATATATGTTGCATTATTTTAGCATGAATTTGAACAAAATTTTAGAGAAACCTACCATTACTATGTTGACAACTTGACGTACATACAAATATATTTAAGCAACCTTATTAGTTATGCTGTTATAGAAATTACAGAAGAGAAGATCGAGGTGTAAATTAATTCAATTGATTTTAACTACTTAAATTTTGAAGAAACAATTTTTTTAACTTAATTTTTACAAACTTTGAAAAAGTTTTAATAGCTTGTGAGGATTTCCAACCATACTCTCTACATTTTAGCTAAATTTTAGTTAAAACAATTAAAAAAACTAATTGTGGTTAACAACTTTCGATTAAGTCACTTCAATCATTCTCTTTATTTTAACTAAGTATTAATATTTAATTAATAGTGAATTTGTCTCTACTTTGTTAAGCATTAATATTAAGATAATAGGAGGGACTCAAGAGTTAAATTAAAATTTCAAATTGCTTTATTTAAATTAAATATTAAAATAATATGAGAGAGAATTTGGTTAGAATCTTCTTGCTCTCTATATTTATCAACCATGTTAGCAATCTATTGTCCTTAGCTAAAATAACTAAGATACCCTTTTCAAGTTAACCCCTAATGGCTATCAGAGTAATAGCAGGGGTGGTTTGTATTCATTTTGACAAAAGTTGCATATGGCTGCAATTAGGCCCAACGTCCGGAGTGTTTGCTCAATTAACCCTGATTTTTATGATTTAATGACTAGTTGACAATATTTTTTTCCGTGTTTATAGGATTTGTAAGGAAAAGAATTATAACAATTACATAAAGGTGTGAGTTTTGATTTTAATAAATTAAGTAAATTATCTGATATTTTGTTAAAATTAGTTAATTGATGCTATTTTTTTTTTTAAAAAAAAAAAGTGTGCCAATTTCTCAATCACCTAGAATTTGCCCAGAAAAGAAAGAAAACCAAGAATTGACTGCAATGTCTGGTCACATTATAAAACTTCCTGGCCTGTTATTCTTTAATAGTGATTCTGTGATTGGATTCTAGTATGAATTATCAGAATCTTCTATCGCATTAAAACCATATGGTCTGGTGTGTTTTAATTATAATTTCTCTTTACTAATCAAATTACGTGACCACTGGATTGTAGTACTATCACTATCATGCACAAACCTTGCGGTGGTCTAGAGGACTATCTCTGTTACAACTTTCGTGTCGTTACTCTTGAATTGGAAAAATCTCAGCCCAAAAAAATGTTCACATGATAAAGAAGATGATCATGTCGATGGCCATATCTATCTGAAAATCATTACATCAATAGAGGGCCTATTATGTGGTCACGCTCTTAAGTTATCTGATCATGGAAAGACTTTGCACAATAAAACAATATTTGCATGTGTCATATATTCAAGATATGTTAATATGTGTAGAAGTTGATACAAATTAAGCTTATTATTAATTTTTTTAACCAAGACTAATTAGTTTGTCTTTACTGGCAGCATGACAGTAAATGGATGGGTGTTCATGATCTCAATTGGGTTTAATGCAGCTGCAAGGTTGTTTTGTTAATACATTTTTTTTTTTCGGATCATTACAGTAAACTAATTACAATTGTGTTATTATTATTATTATTAATGATTCTATTAAGATGGTTCAAGCAGTGTGAGAGTGAGCAATGAGCTTGGAGCTGGAAATCCAAAATCAACAAAATTTTCTGTAATATTGGTGACACTGATTTCCTTCGTGGTCTCTGTAATCGCGGCAATACTAGTGTTAGCGCTGCGTGATGAGATGAGTTACGCCTTCACAGAAGGTGAAACCGTAGCTGAAGCTGTCTCCGATCTATGTCCATTTCTAGCCTTCACTCTTCTTCTTAATGGCATTCAACTTGTCTTGTCCGGTACTATCATTAATTAATCAAATATTTGCTAGAGAATATTTATCAGATTAGTTGCGTTTTTGAATATAAAGTTGTTATTAATACTAATTGATGAATTATATCAATGAAGGTGTGGCTGTTGGATGTGGATGGCAATCTTTCGTGGCATATGTTAATGTGGGTTGTTATTACGTGGTTGGACTCCCATTGGGTTCACTTCTAGGGTTTGACTTCAAACTTGGAGCTAAGGTAACATTTTGCTTCCCAAATTAATAATCATTCTTTTTCATTATTATTATTATTATTATTATTTGGTCTATTTCTCTATTACTCCATTTATATACTTGATAATATGAAATTAGAGAAAAAAGAAAATTTAGTTATTATCACCAAATTATACCTGTAAATCGCAAATAAATGAAGGTACTAGTGATTTTATGTTGTGGTTTATAGGGGATATGGTCAGGAATGATCAGTGGCACGTTATTGCAAACCTTCATTTTATTATGGGTCACATTTCGGACTGACTGGAATAAAGAGGCAAGACCCTTCATGCATGCCTTTTCAATAGAAATTTTGTAAGTTCTTTCATTGCAACTGAAATAGCGCGATGATTATTTTCATTACAAATAAATTGCAGGTGCAAGAAGCTACGAAGAGATTAGACATGTGGGAGGACAAGACAGAAAGGCTTTTGTGGGACCAAAAAAGCACTGGGTAAAAGCACTTGATCAGTATTCGCAAGCGACCTTTCCGTCCCAGTGTAAATAGCGTCTGATAATAAATGATCCATGTGGTTTAGTGACAGATAGTAAAGATTCAATTTTATAATGACTTGTTAGCTCATTAGAAGTGATATCATTTAAAAATAACGATAATAAGTAAGAATAAATCAACTCTGGATAGCTAAGAATAAATCAACTCTGTATAGCTCCCATCGCCGGTTTTATATATGTATAAAACTTGGATAGTAATTAGTGACCAAAAAAAGAAAAATCCCTACAATTCCAGTAATCTTGGGTGTGTTTTTTTATGGCAACACAGTGATCAAAGGGACTTTACGGGCCCAAGAAAATAAACGTTTTTTCTTCTTTTTTGTACCAAAACCGTACAACGCAATAGAAATTGATTAGTTAACTGAACTGGAACCGAAAAATATTCGCAGCAGAAAAGAACCAACCCGCGCACGCTAATTGCACGTCTGTACGGTTCCGTGAGTCAACCGCAACGGTTTTTTCAAACGCCGATTGACAATCAAATCATTCCGTATTCGCACAGGACAAACACGCTCAAAGCATGTCAGCACCAAAACCACACACTTAACACGTGTCATTGAAAACAAGCGAGTTCTTGGCATTCTGTACTCTCGATTGTACGACCTCTCTTGGTTAACAAGCAACACGTCCTGCATTTTATATTTCCCGCCAAAAATAACAAACCCGGATCTCAAATTTCTCGTCAATTTCTCATCCAATTTTAACGTTCAAATCCGCCACACCATCCAGTCTCTCTATAAATATACTCCTCATATTGTAGCTTCTCTTCATTTTCCGCTTTTTTTTTTTTTTAATTCGTTTGAAAAAAAAAAAACTCTTTCTGCTGCAAAAGAAGCCATGAGAGGACCGAGAGTTGTTGCCGTTGCTCAGAAGAAACCTGACTCAGAGTATGCATTTTCATCTTCTCTGTTTTCGCTTTCGCTTTTTCGTATTCTTTTGAGCTTGATCTGATTATAATTTTTCTCTAGTTACAGTGAGTATAACTTCTCAGCTTCGTTGTTGTGTTTTTTGAAAACAAATTTGGCTTCAACGATGCGGCTTTTGTCTGTGATTATTTTACTGTTGTTGTGTAATTGTGAGTTGTGAAGGATATTGAAGAAACGCAAGGCAGAGAACACGACGATCAAGGAGAAAGCGAGAAAGAAGACCGCTCCTCGTAAGGACTCTGATGCTCCTAAGCGTCCACCTGCTGCTTTCTTCGTTTTCATGTAAGTTTTCTTTTCTTCGATTTTCAACTGCATTAGATTTTGCTTATCGTGAAACTGCTGTTTTCTCTGTTTTTGTGGTTTCGTCAGCTTTTTGTTTTTTGTTTTTTTAATGTCTATCTAATTTGTATTTGGCTCTGCTTCAATGACAGGGAGGACTTTCGAAAGTCGTTTAAAGAAAACTTTCCTGATAACAAATCAGTTTCAGTTGTAAGTATTCTAAACTTCACTATTGTAAAATTTAGGAGACGAAAATTAGAATCAGATTTCATGCTTTTCTGGTTTGGTAATTGAGATTCGAAAATTTTTTAAAAAGTCGTTGAACTCAAAATTCGAATGGCTCTTAGTTGCCTGCTGTTCGGTTTTAGAGGATATAATAATAAGTGAGGAGAATAGTATACAGACACTTTTGTTTTTGTTTTTGTTCTTCGAATTTTGTTTATATCATTAATCGATGAAACGATGAAATGTTTATTTTGCCTTTTTTCGTTTCTTATTAATACTTTGTTTGCTTAGAAAATAAGTGAAATCGAAAGACTATTCAGATCTAGAGAGGCTATTGAAAGAAAGAACAGTTGGAATTCAAATTTCAACTTTCTCAGCAACCAAACAGGAAATTGCGTTCGTTGAAGAAAATTGATCACTTCGATTTGTGAATGTGCAGGTTGGAAAAGCTGGTGGAGAGAGGTGGAAATCGATGTCTGAATCTGTAAGTCGTCGACGTTTAGATTTTCTTCTGTTGGTTAAACTCACAGAACCAGAGTTACTTCTAATATTCAATATCAAAACGATTCGTTTTGAGTCACCACAGTTGCAGCTCTATTCATTTAATAATTGGTCACTGTTATATTGTTTTTTTTTTTTTTTCTTTTTTTTTTGTTAATGATAATATATGGTATGATTGTGATGTTCATGGTCTCAGGAGAAAGCTCCATACATTAAAATAGCCGCAACGAGGAAGGCAGATTATGAGAAAGCTTTTGAAGCCTATAAGAAGAAACTTGTAATGCCTTTCTTTTACAAGTTGTCTTTCTATTCACTCTATTTCTAGTGATTATGTTAATATATGTTGTGCCTTTCTGCTAAATTATATTTAATTTCTTTGTTCAATGAATTAATTAGAACGGCAATGGGGTTGATGAGCAGCCGGAGAACTCTGAGAAATCCACTTCTGAGGTGCACGATGAGGATGACCAGGAGGAAGCCAGCTCTTAGGTATTCATTATTATTGGTTTTTCTACATTTTCAAGTTCATTTTGTATAACTGTGCGGCGTTATCGATGATCAATGAAAGTCTGTTTTGATGTTAATTTTTGCAGGTAGCAGCATTGGCATGGGATTGATTTGGGTGTTGTGTACGTAAGGTGGTGGACATAGAAGTCAATGAAGATATCGTAGCTGTTAGGACCCTTTATGTTTCCTTTTCGAAATTAGTTTCCCTAGCTTTAGTGATGGAAGTTTCTGTGGACTGTTTCTATCATGAGTTCTGTAAATTTGCTTGTTAACCCAAACAGCCCTTTGTGTTTGGAGGGTTTTCCCTTTGAAAGAAAATTCTGGCGATATAATATCAATAGCATAATGATCATTGAATTGTAATTCTAGCTACAATTTACCTTTACATTGCAATTAGAATGCATGACATGAATGGGGCAATGGTAATATGATTCATTTACTTAGAGTGAAATCAATTAAACATATTGTTAAGTACAATTAACACTGCTGGAGCACAATTACAACTACAAGATAAAAATGAGACGGACAAAAGAGATAGAAGATTCATTACTTCTTTTTCCCTGCTTTTCCCTCCTTCCTTCTTATAACTTCATCAACATACTTCACACCCTTACCCTTGTATGGCTCTGGAGGTCTCCATTTTCTAATGGAAGCGGCAAACTGACCAACTTCACTTTTATCGTATCCACTAACAGTGATACGGGTATTGTCTTCCACCTTCACTTTGAGGCTATCAGGGATTGTCATTTTCACTGGATGAGAAAACCCAAGATTGAGTACCAAGTCTTTTCCTTCTATCATTGCACGATATCCGACACCAATCATTTGGAGTTTTTTGTCGAATCCCTTTGAGACTCCAACAACCATGTTGTCAGTCAGAGTCCTAAACAATCAGAAAGGAGCATAAGACACGTCAATCATCAATTATTAAATAATATAAGAACAAGTTTTTGCTCTAATTCCCATTGTTGCTCAATTTAACAGGTTTGGGTCCATGCATCCCCAAGACTATGTACACAGAGGAATTGAAATACAGAAAACCAAAAAGAAGGCAATGGGAGAAAAGTTTTATGAATTACAATATCCACTATGATATTAATCACGTTTGATGTTCAAATGACTAACAATATTCCAAAACCTTATAGCTCTGTTGCAGACAACCATCTGATATGGCTTCGGCATGCTAAACACACAATAAGTGCCTAAACATTATGTGATGTAGTACCTTATACCATGACACTTCATAGTTCACACATCAAACAGTCCATATAACATCGACAACACACGTGATAAAATTGAACAACCACAAGCATTCTTACAAAACCAAGACATAACCAGAAGAATGAAATTCCAAAAATAAGTAGGCACTTTAACGATTGAATTAGCTATGTAAAAAGGTTACACCACATACCAAATTTGGGAAAATAAGTCCATATATATTTTTTAATTATGGATCTCTTGGTGGGGTATTGATGGTATCTATCATAATACTTTGATAAGAAATAAGGTCCAGATTTGTTGAACAAACATATCCCATGACTATCAAGCACCAAGAATTGCCATAGTTGACAAACATAGTCAATGACTATGAAGCACCAAGATTTGAAGTCAGCCCAATGAGCAAGAGCAACGAAGCAAGGTAGCAACAGAAATTCTCAGAGACAGAGAAGTAGCATTTTTGAAATGCAATTAGTTTATATCAATTTACCCCCCTTAGCTTGAAAGGCAAATAAAAATGTCTCTCTAGAGTATTTTAAATATTAAACCAGATAACATTCCACATTCCAGCCAACTTTTGACAACAAAGAAAGAAAACAAAGTGACTAATCATGCCAAAGAAAACATAGTGACTAATTAAGCTTAGTCAAACAACTTTGTTAAGATAATATGGCGCCATAGAAATGAACATATATAGCTGATCTACATACAACTGTATACTCTTACAAGATTATAAGTCCAAAAGTAGTTATTATCGTAAAAAGTGGTCATACGAGTATATATAGAGAAAAAACATGATTAATGAAGACAGAGAACAAGTTCTTGAAGGAAAAGTTCGAATAAATCCAAATTACATACAAGGAAATGGAAGGCTCAAAGATTTACCTAAATAGCCCATGCATTTGGTTGGCCCTTCTCGTCTCCACAGCCTTGCTAACCCTCAAAATCCCTGAATCCTGTCTCTCAGCCTTCAGTTCTCGTGGATAAACAAGTGAAAGTTCTCCCAGCGGTCCCTTAACTTTTATATCTTGACCATCTAATGTGACTGTTACATTGGATGGGACTGCAATTGGTTGTTTCCCTATTCTTGACTCCTTACATTCTATAGTCTTCCTCACAAAGCCAACACGAGTTACAGGAACACTGGAAACACATAATCCGTTTCTTTCCCCCAAAAATGCAATCCTCAAACTGCTGCAACACCATTGGGAAAAATTGTCTTCAATTTTCAGACAACCAGTAGTTAAGTAGTGATGTAAAATGAAGATGATTCATACATAAATTTCTTGTCCACAAGTAAATAATAAGCTTTCAAGATATAATAGCCTATCTACATTGTAATCCGGATGATCAATTTGGTTGTCACATATAGAAAGGATAGAAAAAACCAAATAGGAAAATTAATCCCATTATTTGAATCCACGTAAGTCATATTCCACTCAACCTAGCTCAAAAAACTAAAGGAATTAGTTTATTTGAATTTCTAACAAAGTTTTAGGGACTAAAATAATAATAGATAATATGCAAACAAAAGGCACAAGAAGGTTTTTCTCCTATCTTTATTTACTATAATAACAGCAAACAAAATCTTCTGGTTATATCATTGTATTTAAATTAAAGATGATTCCTGTCAAAATTATTTAGGCAAGAGGAATGTCTCGTGTTTCATGTCATCAACTCACAGTCACAGTCTTAAAAATATATACAAACATGAAACAACCTAGGAAACTACGAACCATCACCTCTAACTTCCTTAATCCAAGGTCTTCTTATGCCATTCGCACAAGAGTCAGTAAATTACAGTTACAGTGACATATTACACAACTAATATATCATATCCAAATCAAATTGAAGAGTTGTTTTATGTTCAAAAAGTACTTATAATAAGCAAGCATTGATCATTGCACTGCACCTAATAGAGTGCTGCCACAGTTGTACTCTTCACATATTATATAACATAAAAAGCACTTCAAGGCGCAGTTTTTCTATCATTTGAAAACAAATTCTTTCCTTGCTTCCACATAAACATAATAGAACTACTTCCATAATTTCCACCAAACTATTACAGACACTTATTCAATAATCCACTCTATAAATACAATGAAGCACTAAAAAATTCTATTACATATTTTACATGAACAAGTAGCCTTAAAAATAAAAAAAAATAAAAAAAAAAAGAATCTCATTAAGATTCCAAGCATTCACAAGCTAAACAGGTCACAACTTCACTTAAAACACACCCATTAGTGACAAGGCACATAATTTCTTAAAAAAGTCTTATATTCTATAATTCCCATCAAAATTTCAGTACCCAAAAGCAAAAAAATGTAAATGATAAGTGGGGCAGCAACAGAGAAACATAAAGCTGAAATTTTTATTCAAGTGGAACATGAAACAAAAGCAATGCAACTAGCAAGAAAGAAAAAAATTATAAGAGAAGGGTTTTCAAGACTGACCTGGTTTGAAAAGAAGAGGTGATAGAAGAAGCCATTGTTTGTTAGGAGGCTTTGAGCATCAATCAGCTTTGACACTTCGCTTCGCTGCCTTCCAAATTTTTTGCAGAGAAATGAAAACGAAAACAAAAACGAGCTAGCTATCCAAAACGGCTGTCATCCAGGGACCCGAAAGATGAACATTTGATAGAATGACAATTTTACCCTTTTGAGTTGGGCTAAGAGGCCCATCATCTGGACAAATATAGGCCGGCCCATGTGTGTTGATTTTTATTTGTACTTTTTTAGATTAAGTTTTTTTGACGTTAGAGGTTGAATCCCCCCTTTTTTTCGACAACAAATTCCTTTTTTTTTTTTTTTAATTAATTGCCCCTACATCATAAATACTAGGTACCGTGTCAACTGCTGAACACTTTTGATCAAGATTTTTGAGGTGTGATCCGGAATTGGAGCTCTCATAAATGAGATAATAGACCTACACCACTTGAGAATCCGATACAT
Source organism: Litchi chinensis (assembly GCA_019925255.1). Lineage (NCBI taxonomy): Eukaryota > Viridiplantae > Streptophyta > Magnoliopsida > Sapindales > Sapindaceae > Litchi > Litchi chinensis. Next base: position 21,307,926 of record CM034472.1, on the reverse strand, counting down.
GATCCGAAACTAAAGCTTCCAAAAGTGAGAAAATATATTCATATTGCATAAAAAAATTATCTTCAAATTAAGGGCCCAAACGCAAATCATACCATGGGCCTAACTAAAATGAGCCAGATATCATGTGCTAGGTGCCACTGCACCGCATAGCCATCTGTAATTCCCTAATGTTAATATAGTTCAAAGTTGAAAAGATATGGATAGTATTGATTTTTTTTGAATTTGACTAGTGAGGATGAGCTTCTTTACGATCTCAGGTCTTTGACATTATGCTTTCATTATTCATGAACCTTTCTTTGACAATTACGTTAAACTCCTCCAACATATTTTATTTCCATTAATGTGTTTGCAGAACTAATATTACTAATAATTTGTTAGTTTGATTTAATTTAACAAATATAATGACGTGTAATAATTGCATATGAAGATATTCCTTTTACTATTAAATATGTTAAAAATAAAATGTTAATGATAATAAATGAAGATATAGTATTATTTAATTTTTTTTTTTTACACTATATGAGATTACCATCGGAACCATCTAAAATAGGATTTTAAAATATGGTCTGGATCTTTGTTCTTAAAAGATGTTAAAGGAAAACTCACGTAAATATGGGAAAATTGCTCATACCATTATGAAAAAGGTGAGTTGAATCCGACACTTGAAGGTGTGTAACAGGTGACAAAGTTTTACTACTAAATAAAGATACTTTACTCAAAATATTAATTAAATTACGAGAATAGATAAGTTAGATTAAATTTTTCCTGTTGTCTCCTAAAGAAGTGGTTCATGTGGAGAGTTGAAAAGTAACATGGAATTAAAAAAATAAAACCTATAGAATTTCCTAATTGAACAAAAATCATTTTGATCTTTAAGTTTTGAAAAATGATCAGATTTTAAACTATGTTTCAGGAAAAGGCACAATGAACCCTAATTTTTTGAAAAAATATCAAATTAATCTCTTCCGTCAGTCAACTGACTGTCAAACCTAACAGAACATATAAAAAGTCAATTTTACCCCTATCATTAGTTAATCTTAAAATTATCATTTTATCCTAATTTATCAACCAATAAAAATTCGAAATGTATGATACAAAATTAAAAATAATAATAATAATTGAACACCAATAAAGTATTGACACATCACCATTTCTAAATTAAAATATTTAGAAATATAATTAATAACTTGTTTTACTTCATTAAAAATTAATTTTTAATTTTAAAAAATAATTTTTATTTTTAAATTAATCTCCACCTCTTTTTTTTAAAAAAAAAAAAAAATCTTAAGTATTTTTAACTTTTTATTTATTTTGTTATAATTTTAAAATTAAAAAAAAAAATATGTCCTTCAATGAAGAATAGTCAAATGGAAATCTAGATTTATCCATACCATCATCAATCTTCCAATTTCTCAAATGATCGTTAACTTCCCAAACCATCATAGAAAACCATCATCAATCATCAAACCAACGTCATCAATTAGCAATTATCGATCCAAAATAAAAATAAAAAATGAAAAAAATTGAAGAACAATGACTATTCCATGAATCTCCATGGCTGACAGTGTCACACTACCACTACTCAATCACCATTAAACACATGACCACATTCAATCACACAAAACATCAACACCACCACACTAAATCATCAACACACAAATTACCACCACTAAATCACCAGCACACACACTCAATAACCCAAAATCAAACTCAGATAATAATCTAGGTTTGGTCTACTTCGAACCAATATCTTGATATGAGTTTGTACACCAAACCCAAAAACTTATTGTAGAGGAGGAGAAGATCTGTGTTGGGGGTAGGCGTTTTTGGGTTCAAACTGGGTGGGGTTGAAATTCTCTAAACTCAACATGGGTTGTGTTGAAAATTTTTTAACCCAACCCAACCCGACTTGACCCAATAAATTCATCAATCCAATCCAATCCAATCTAATAATTGTTGGGTTAGATTGAGTTTATCGAGTTTGATTTAAGCCATTACAAAAACATAAAAAGTCTAATTGGTAATGTTTATAATCTTAATAATTTAATTACAAATAAACAAGTATAAATAAATATTCAATGATTAAAAATAAAAGAATAAATCCACTATAAAAGTTGTTATTGATTCTCATTTCTAGTAAATATTTTTCTAGAGAGAGAATAAAATCTTGAATTTAGAAATAAAAATAGGTATTTTCTTGGGTTGGGTTGGGTTGAAAATGATTCAATCTAACCCAAACTAATATAATTTTCAACCCAACCCAACTCATCCCATATATATGTATATATATATATATATATATTTCAGATTTAACCCATTCTAACCCCATAAAAAGTGGTTGGGTTGGGTTGGGTTGAAGATATCCACCCTAAATCTGTACAGTGTCATAAAAAAATTGAGAATGGAAGAAGATGCAACAAGAATCGAGAAGATCAAAGTGGTAATGATGGTCGTAAAAGGGGAGAGGTAGAGGAGGACGGATAGGAGGGTGGTGATGGGGGCCATGATCTGTGCGATGTCGTCATAAACTGAGAACGGGAGGAGATGCAACGAGAATCGAGAATATCATAGTGGTAATGGCGGTCTTAGAGGAGGAGAGGCAAAGGAGGACGAAGAGAAGGGTGGTGATGGGGGCCATGATCTATGTGGTGTCATCAGAAACTGAGAATGGAAGGAGATGCAATGAGAACCAAGAAAATCAGAGTGGTAATGGCGGCTATAGAGGGGGAGAAGTAGAGGAAGATGGAGGAGAGGGTAGTGATGGGGACCATGATCTATGTGATACCGTCGGAAACCGAGAAAGGAAGGAGATGCGATGAGAACCCAAAAGTTTAGTGTGGTGACGACGACATTGAATGGGGAGAGGCAAAGGAGGAGGGAGAGAAGGGTGGTGATGGTGAAGAGAATTGAGAAGAATTTTTTGTTTATTTTTAATTAAGATATGTTTTTTTTAGAAGTTTTGATGAGTATTTGTTGTATTGTTTCTTAGTTCAAGTTGAAGAAATACAACATTTTAATTTTCTTTTTTCTTTTCAATAATTTTTTTTAACTTTGATTTTTTATTTTTATTTTTCTTTTTTTTCAGATTATTCAATTTGTATATATATCAAAATCTTAGACTATGATTCAAAATGATAAAACTACCCCTACTTGTCATACTATCTATTAGGTTTGATCGTAAATTAATTAATAGGATGAACTAATTTGATATTTTTTTAAAAAAAATTAAGGTTCATTTTGACTTTTTCCTAGCATATTTAAAAATTCTCTTTTTTAAAATTTAAGGACCAAAATAATTTTTATCCTTTCTAATTTAGTTTATGATATAAAATAATCTGCACTTGAATGTCAAAATAATAATAATAATAATAATAATGATAATAATAATAATAATAATCTGTACTTGATTATGAGATTCCTTGAGTCGCATGTCTTGTGGTACACACAAAGGGAATCTCCATCGGCTAGTGCTTATGGACTATAAAAATCTAATCAATCCAAACAGGCACCAGTGAAAACAAAAGCAAATTATCCAAACGAAAGTTCCACTTCTTTGTGTTTTTCTTTTAAATAAAGTTGCTTTGAAGATTACAATTAACAAGATATTTATAAGTTTGGTTAGTGGGTTCCACCCTCCAGATGCTATCTGTATTGTAGAATAAGAATTGATGCTTTAGGTTAAGTGGGCCTAAATTTTGTTTTCACAATCAAATCAACGAGCAAATGCTTCACATCCTCATTTGAGGGTTTCATGAATATGAAAGCACTTCTAGTATATTATTTAGATAAAATTTTGATATAAATTTAGTAATTTTAAAAAGGAAAAGAAAAAAATTATGGTGGTCAGAAAATGAAAAATATATATATAGTGCTTTCATAAATTTTGATATAAATTTAGTAATTTTAAAAATGAAAAGAAAAAAATTATGGTGGTTTGCTACCATGTGTCCTTTTCAATTAAATATATATATGTATTTCTCTTCAGGTGGGTTTGCATACCACATCAATTTTACTTGGTCCGTACAAAACCATTACGTTTATAAAATTATATATGTAACTTTTGGTAATACATCTAACTATATTTCTCTTCTGGCGGATTTGCATGCCACATCACTTTCACTTGGCCCGCACAAAACCATTACATTTATAAGATTATATATGTAATTTTCGGTAAAACATCTAACTATTGGTTTGATTATATATATATATATATATGAGTTGATAATTAATTATTCTATGTCATTTATAATATTAAAATTTTTATTAATTGTAATTCGTATTTAAATTTTTTAAAAAAAATCAATATTCACTTCTAAAACCAATCTTTCTTCATTATATTTTTATATTATACATACTTCTTGAAATATTATTTATAGAATAACAGATTGAAATTTATACACATTTACCAAATGAATCAACAATCTCCACCATCAAACAACATTGGACAATATGCATTATAAAATTTGTAATTTTTTTATGAAATAAAAATTTATTTATTTAAAAAAAAAAGAAAAAAGAAAAAAGTACTAAAACTTGTATTTAACTTTTAAGTATAATGGAATTTACTCATGGTTATTAAAAGTACGCTATTGTCATTTTTCATTGAAAGTGTGATTCAATGGTCATTTTACAAACATCAAATACGACCGACAAAAAATAAACCTCAAGATCCGGCCCACGCATCTGTTCCTGGCAGGCATCATCTGTCCAGATTTACGAGATTCCAAGAGCGTGTATCACGTTTCTCTTGTCTAGTCAACTCAAGTCCTCTTGGAAATTTCAATTTTTTTTTTTTAGGGACGAGGAACGAATTTTCAAGACGATGGAAATCAATTATTGATAATATAATTTAGGATACTGTACTCAATTGAAAATAATCTATTTATATAAAGATGAAAAAAAAGCTCATACAAGAATGAAAAATTAATTTACATATAATGATAAAAAAATTATTATCATAATATATCTAAATATTATTTAGATTTGATGGATAGATGTCGAGCGAATGGGCTGCTGATGCTTAACAAACGGGGCGCCAGCAGCCAAAGACTTTGGTATTTTTATTTTTGGGCGGGGTTGGGGGGTACTTGGTCAAGTTTCAACTATTACATATTTACCTTAAGATTTTATAAACCATCCTTCCAGAGAAGGAGGGAAAAAAAAATAAAAATAAAAAATAAAAACGAACCTTTAGCAGGAGTGTTTATCTTCTATGTTGCTGTATTGGATGTATTAAAATTCATAAAAACTGGAACATGCAACTTACGCCGCGCCCTGTGCTGCCTGTGGGAGAGAAGAGAGAGCCAGAACCATTTCCTAGAAACTCTTTCTCCTAGTAAACGTTTTAGGTTGTTGAATTCTCTCTCAAAAATGATCAAGATGATAGTAAGAACTAGAAAGTTTCTCATAAGTCTGCTGTTGAATTTTGAGAGTCTTTGAAAGTACATGATTTTCACAAGTACAAATTCAGTTTCACTTCACTTACATACACGTTCAATTTATTATCATTTTGAACAGTAAGTTTTCCCCACCAAACTTGTTCACTGTTTAAAATCCAAAATTTCAGGCTTGGAAACTCAATATTTCTCTTTTTGCTAAGTGGGAAATCTGTCATTTAAGCATTAAAGTTGTTGACTTGCCTGTAATCAGAGTCCCTTTAAATTAAATGGGTGGTTGGTTTTTTCACTGACCAAGCGACAGAGGTTACTTTGTCTTTGTTAACAGCTTTCATGTATTTGGGTTGATACTGTCCAGTTATGAAGCTCCTGGTGGTGGTACCGCTGTTTGTTTTCATGATATGGGTGGGTTTTAGTGGTCCTGTGTGTTGTCAGAGGCCTTCTACTGTGAAGATTGGTGCAGTTTTCACTTTTGATTCCGTTATAGGTAGAGCTGCAAAGGCTGCAATGGAGGCTGCAGTGTCTGATGTTAACAATGATCCGGGAATTCTCAATGGGACTGAACTGAGGTTGATCATAAAAGATGCGAATTGCAATGTCTTCACGGGTTCCATTGAAGGTACCTTCAAATTCTCTTCCTTGAATTTACTGTACAGTTTCATTTTGGATAATTTAAGGGCTTATAGTAGTCTTGATATGAATGATATATTAGTTGTTTATGGTTGTGTTGTGGTGAAAAGTAATATGATATAGAAGTATTCACTTTAATTGGATTCTTTAATTTCTTGTCGGAGTGACAATTTATTATACATGTCTCTATTTTGTGTACTTCACCAAGCATAGAGCACTTTTGTGTTATGTTTTTTATAATCTGTGAACCCCTCTTTCTACTTGTAAAATCCCATCAAATTTTGTCATGCTCTCTTAGATTTTACTTATCCATCACAGATATTTCCGACAACTCTTATCATGTTCATTGAAAAAGAGAGCAAATTTCATTGTGCTCAAGTTGCATCATTTTTACTTCGCTTTGTATGGTGTTTGTTGACTAGTTTCACGAAACATATTGTTATTGATGGTTCTATACTCAGAGTTGGATTCTTGGACACTACATTATTTTCATTGCAACTTTCTCTTAGTGACTTTTAACATAATTTACACTTTCTTTTCTTTGGACAGTTTTTCAACTCATTGAGCAAGAGATAGTGGCCATTGTTGGTCCACAGTCTTCTGCTATAGCTCATATGATATCTGCAATTGCTAATGGTCTCAAAGTGCCTCTTGTTTCATATGCTGCTACTGATCCGACTCTGTCAGCCCTCCAATTCCCTTTCTTTCTCCGAAGTACCCATAGTGACTCATACCAAATGACTGCATTGGCAGATTTCATCGACTTTTATGGATGGAAAGAAGTGATTGCCATCTTTGTGGATGATGATTATGGGAGGAATGGCATATCTGCTTTAGAAGGTGCGCTAGAGAAGAAGATGAGAACGCTTTCATATAAATTGCCTTTACCTGTCCAATTTGATGAGAATGACACCACAATTTTGCTCAATAAGTCCAAATTGCTTGGTCCACGCGTTTATGTTGTTCATGTTGGCCCTGACCCCAGATTGAGAATCTTTACTTTGGCCCAAAAACTTCAAATGATGAACAGCAACTATGTGTGGCTTGCAACAGATTGGCTTTCTTCTACCTTGGACTCGCTCTCTCCAGTGAACCAAACTTCACTCCATAATCTCCAAGGAGTAGTAGGGCTTCGTCAACATACTCCCGAGTCCATACATAAGAAGGTTTTTCTATCTCGGTGGAGCAAAATGCAGCAAAGAGGATTAGTAAGTAGTGGACTGAACACCTACGGACTCTATGCTTATGATACGATTTGGGCAGTTGCACGTTCGATTGATAAGTTGATAGATGAAACTAACATCACTTTTTCTGTCAGTGCTGGATTAATTGGTAGGAGTAGAACTGATATGCATCTAGAGGATCTCAAAGTATTTGATGGTGGAGATCATTTGCGAAGAAAGTTATTGGAGACAGACTTCTCTGGTTTAACTGGTCAAGTAAAATTTGATCAGGACCGGAACATCGTGAGTGGTGGTTATGATGTCATTAATATTGACAAGACGCGAATTCATACTGTTGGTTATTGGTCTAATGATTCAGGCTTCTCTATTTTACCCCCTGAAACTCTCAACAGAAAAATCCATAACAAGTCCAAATTGGATCAAAAGCTTCAAGCTATTACTTGGCCTGGTGGAAAGACTATAAGGCCGCGTGGTTGGGTAATTGCAGACAATGAAAGACCATTGAGAATTGGTGTGCCAAACAGAGCTAGTTTTGTTGAATTTGTTACACAAAATGACACTAGCCATGAAGTCCAAGGATACTGTATTGATATATTCCTCGGAGCACGGAAATTGGTTCCATATGATGTGCCTTACAGATTTGTGCCTTTTGGAGATGACCGCGAGAATCCTAATTATGACGAGCTTGTGAGAATGGCTGCGAACAATGTAAGTAGAATGCATTTGGTTTTATAATTGTCCAAATCATAAGCCAACATAGAATTTAATGAAGTTTGTTTAGCAAGAATAGTCTAATGGTACATCAAAGTATAGTATCACCATACTTGGGCATCCCTAGACTACATTTGCCAAAACTGAGTCCAAAAATCCATACGGATTTCATTCATGACATTTATATAAATTGTCAGACAGAATGTTGCAAACTTTTGTGGAAAAAAAAAAAAAAAAAAAGGAGCGGACTGCAATTGGTTGCATGATAATCAATCATTTTCTAGTAGACCTTGGTCCAAGCGAGAGATCCATTTAGTGATGGGTTTCTTATCTGAAATTTGTAGAGGGCAGATTTGTTGGCAAATAATTTTTTATGGCATAACTTGTTTATCTTTGAAACCATGGTTTCAGGTGTTTGATGTTGTTGTTGGGGATGTAACAATCGTGACAAATCGCACAAGGATGGTAGATTTTTCTCAGCCTTATGTTTCTTCTGGTCTTGTCATAGTGGTTCCGATCAAAAATCCAAATTCAGGTGCTTGGGTCTTTGTCAAACCATTTACAGTAGAGATGTGGGGTGTAACCGCTGCATCTTTTGTGGTGATTGGAGTGGTTATTTGGATTCTTGAGCATCGAGTCAATGATGATTTCCGTGGTCCTCCTAGAAGGCAGCTTGTCACTATGTTTATGTAAGTCTTCTCATGGTAGACACAATTTGATGCTCAATTGGATGTATGCCTCATGGGATTCAACCTGTAACCTAATTAATTTTCTATGTTTCAGGTTCAGTTTCTCAACATTGTTCAAGACAAACCGTAAGAAAATGTTTGCCTTTACATTCTTTAGTAAATCTACTGTTTTCTTTCTACTTGTGCTGTTGTACTGTCAGTAAAATATCACTGATAGTGAAGCTGAAAAGACCTGTTTGAGCTTGACGATACATATTCATTGCTGAGCCGATAATTGAGAAAATGTCATTGAACTCCAAATTATTTCTCATTAATGTAAGAATTATATGATATGTAAGCAATTAGCCAAGTTTAGTAGTTGTGATCTTTTAAGAAACTCTAAACTTCATTTATCTCTTCTATGTTGTTTCATTTTTCAACCAAACTTGTTGCCTGATGCTGAATTCTGAAAATTGCATTATACAACTAGTCGTGCATTGTGGCTGCTTTTGGATTCATGTTAATTTTGTCTTAAAAATTTTGTTATCTTGCTAAATCACAGAGGAAGCTACTGTTAGCCCACTGGGACGGTTGGTGATGGTGGTGTGGCTTTTCCTACTGATGGTGATAACTTCAAGCTATACTGCAAGCTTGAGTTCAATCCTCACAGTTCAGCAACTTTCAACTCCCATCACGGGAATTGACAGCTTGATTTCAAGTAATTTGCCTATTGGGTACCAAGTGGGATCATTTGTCCCTAGCTATCTGGTGGACAGTCTACACGTAGCTCGGTCACGACTCATTCCTCTAGGCAGCCCAGAAGCGTATGAAAAAGCTCTGCGGCAAGGGCCTGGTAAAGGAGGGGTGGCAGCTATTGTAGACGAGCTTCCATATGTGGAGTTGTTTCTGGCAAGGAGAACCGATTTTGGGATTATTGGGCAACCATTTACTAGAGGTGGATGGGGATTTGTAAGTAGCTCCTTTTACTAGTTAAAATATACTTATTTTTCCACATTCAAACACATGCATAATATTGAAAATATTCGAAAAAATTCCATGTGACGGGTAACGATGAACTTTTGAGTTTGCATAAGTTAATTTCTCTCTAGCAATATAGATGCGCTGAAAAAATAAAAATCCGTCTTTATGTAGAAAGATGGGGACAAAGTGAGACAAGAGAGTCTTAATCATTGTAGCTTATTCTAATTTTATTTTGTTTATTTATTTTACTCCTCCATGAAGTGATACAAGAGTGCATGATACTGTTGTATACCTTAAGGCTTAATCTTCTCTCTGAAACGTAGTTTTATAGCTGCAAGATTGTAACTCGCCATGAAATGTCATACAGTTCAAGCGATCGATATTTTCTAACCATTATTTTTTCCGTTGCAATGGCCTAGGCTTTTCAAAGAGGTTCTCCGCTTGCTGTGGACATGTCGACTGCAATCTTAAAGCTTTCTGAGGATGGTGAGCTTCAGAAGATTCGTGAGAAGTGGTTTTGTAAACGAGAATGTCCATGGCAGAGGAGCCAAAACTCGGAGATTCACCAACTCCATTTGATCAACTTCTGGGGCCTATACCTTCTGTGCGGTATCATCACTGTCACTGCTTTTTTCGTGTTTCTACTAAGAATGGTTCGCCAATTTGTCCGTTACAAACGAAGGCAACGAAGGCAGATGAGAGCATCTTCGTCTTCACCTTCAAATTCATCGACTACCACTTGTTCCCAGGTCATCTACAATTTCTTCGACTTCATTGACGAGAAGGAAGAAGCTATCAAGAAAATGTTCACTCAGTGTGAAGTTCCTCAAGTCAATGTGAACTCAGCAAGATCAACATGATTTTATTTGAAAGCAAATTGGAGGGGTCATCTAGTTTTTGTACAATATAAAGAATCATGTAGTGAAACAATCTAGTTTTTGTATATGTGGTCTTTTGTATATTAACATAGATGTGTAACTGACTAGATTCATGAAAAAATATGCAAGTATCAGTCTTGCTTCCTCTGCTCCTCTGCCCAAAATTATCAGCTTTTAATGAAGTATTAATTATTGATCATAAAAAAAGAACATAATGTCAATCTTAATAAGAATAATTAAACAGTGTGATAATATGATTCGTTTAACATGTTACAATGATCTGAATTAGATGGTTTAAAAATGAATCAGATGGTTTTTGTTGGTGGACCTTTTATTTTTTAATAATAGTAAGATCTTACAAATTAGAGGACTATTGGGATATATCGAAATCAAATATTGATAATGTGACCCAGATAACTATTTTCATAATCGAGAGATAACAACTCCTATAAAAAAGAGACTAGCGCGTTCGGATAACTACTTCTATAATCGGGAAATAACAATTCTTGTCAAAAGGAGACTCATACCATACATTGTGTTTTAATATTATATAACTCACAAACACTTGACCACTTAAGTTTAAAAGAAATATTCAACCACTTATGATAAAAAATGATGGATGAAACTTGTATCTTGATATGATGATGACATTAGCATCAGAATTTCTAAGAAAGTTAAATAAAGAAGGTGTGGAATTTCACATCCACTAAATTGGACAAAAATCTAAGGAATATTAGAAATAAATCAGTAATGGCTTAGGACCTCCTCTCTTTTCTTGTATGGACTAAATTTATAATGAAATTTGCAAATGCTTGTTCTTCTAGCATCTAATGGACTGTAGCTAAAGATTGATGATTCGAATTTGATATGTTGGAGAGAATCACCGAACAGCGAAGCTAAAAATCAAGTACAGTCACCGTCTAGAGCCCACCGCGTACCATTTATGCTTCTCATCATCTCAAAATTGTGAATCTTTAAAAAGGAAAAAAAATAAATTAAAAAAAAAAAAAACAGTAGTACAGATTAAATGGCTTTTTCCTTTTTGATGATTTTGGTTTTGGGTCACTTTTGTCTTCTTATTCTTTGTTACCTGCCCAGTTATGCCTTGCCGTCCACCAAAGGGACATGAGAGCCAGTGAACCATATGCTATCATAATCAAAATATAAATGAGAATAGAAATTAATAATATATTTTTTATTTTTACAATTATTTTCCAGTGATTTTGTTTGTATATGTGTATATATCATTTATGTTTTACCATTATTCAAAACAATCATTGCCATCACCTCCTTCATATCATATCAATAGTGTACATATATGTATAATGAGTTGCAATCGGCATTACTTTCTTAACAAGTAATTATTGATTTGCTATGACAATTATGGTTAAAAAGTATGTAGATTTAAACAGAAATCCATGATATTCACGTCTTAAAAGTTAAAATCCTTATAAATTATAAAAGAAGAGAGACCGAAAATAAACACAAAAGGAGTGTTTTACACAGAAAGAATATGCATGCATGTTACCTCTTCTCTTCCCTCTCTTTTAAGCACATGTATATATGCTGTGTTTATAAACTTATAACTCACACAAAATAAAACATATGTAAAGACTACAGTACTTAAATTTCCCATCAACAAGCTTTTGTAACTTAAATACAAAGAAACGCATCCATGCATACAGGCAATTGTAAATTTTCAAATATAACAGTTACTTACGATATTAGGGTCATAAAGAATCTCAGATTTAAAATTTCCTCTCCTTGCTCTCCCTCTTTTCTACAGATTTTTCTAATATTTGGGTTTTATTTTCACCCGACGGTAGAAGAAATTTAACATGCATGAATCTTAAATTTCACGTAAGTAAACAAGTTAATACACTAAATTCCATCATCTTGTGTTGCAAATTTAAATACTATTGTTCATTTTCTTTTAATTACTTGTTTGTTTAACTTATATTGCATGTATATAAACAAGAACACACTAAATTTCATCAACTTGCGTTGCAAATTTAGATATTATTGTTAATTTTTTTTTTCTAATGACCTGTTCTTTTAACTTTAACGTGATTAATAGTAACAGTAAACTGTGTTTTGTGCTTGTGCACGTAGTGCGAAGGGAATGTGACCGTTGTGCTTTAAATCTTGTCCAAATTCTTCTTTCTTGTACAGTGCTCGTCTACTACTTTTGTAAAGCTCATGGCGGTCAATTTCATATTCATAAAGTATTTGTTTCGAGTCTTCTTTTTATAGTTGTTTGATGAGACATGTCTTTGTTTAGTAATTTTTTTAAAATAATTACATTATGTAACTGGAATTTATCCAGGAAACAACCAGATCAGACCGAATCATTACACACTGAATGTGAAATCCGAAAAGAGATTTTTAAAGACTACCCTCGTATAAAAGGGAGAGAAAATCTCATCTTTTTTTATATTATGTGAGAGTGGAGTGCACTTATCGAATCTATGAGTGGACAGTAAAAAGGATACAAGTTTTACTACCAAGCTGACACCTGAAGCGCAAACCTTGTAATTGTTTATCATTATTGTCCAATCAAAAGCGGCAAAAACCAATTGGGGTCCCTGTACTTCCCATCTCATAATTCATTTTTGTATTAGTTTGAGGATCTTGAAAAGGAAAATTCCGCATTCACATGCCTGAATTTTTCTCTCTTTCTGACTCTGTTGTGCTATTTAGGGTAAATTTTGTGCACCCTTTTGAGAATTAAGATATTAATAGATTCAAAATTTGGTGCAGGTATTTTCTGTCTATAAAGCATTCATAGTACAAATTCTTTAAAAAAATATAGATTAATTTTTACTTAATCTAAAATATTGAGATGGGTTTAGTTCAAAAAAGTTATAAATTTCAAGAAAAAAAAAATCTACTAATTAATTCCAAATTTATCATTCAATATAAAATTAAAAGAGTATAAAAAATTGCATAGAAGCAATGACCAACGTCCCGATGTTGCACTGTGTTCCATCAAAAATAGACAGAACAGTGGCTAAAATGGTGTCCTAGCAGCAGAAATCATGTGGCTTTTGAATGCTTCGAATTTAGACCGTGTGCTTGTGACGAGGAAAACAACTAAACAAGCATAGCAACCTTTGCTATTATAGTTCTCTCTCTAAGCAAGAATTGTGAACTATTTTTTTTTCTTTAAACTTTTAATAATATAATGATATATCAACATAAATAATAGTAAATAATCAATATGATTATAGTTTTTTATCCCTCATACATTATTCAAATTTAAACTACTTACATATAGAATCTAAAAAAACAAGAATTTAACAGAAAATCTTAACTCTCAACAGACAAATCCCATCGCTCCAATTTATTTTTTCTGAATGTCAAATATCACAATTCTTTATTTGCTTTAATAAAAATATATATCGGTAACGATTGACGATGATATAAAAAATGCGATTCCAATTCTAGCGAGAAATGTGCATTTGAAAGTAATAATCAATAAAAACAAATCATCTTTATTTGCTTTTATTGAATTATTGATTATTAAGATGACCATGGACTTTCTTTTAGTGTTTTTGTTTTCTTTGAAGATTTTTCTTTTCTTTTAGTCAATTTGTGACAGTAGATTGGTCACAGTGACATTAATTTTGATTCCAGATCCATGATGGACCCGTATAAGAGAATTAAATGAGGCACATGGAGCTGTGATGTCGTTTTCTCAAATTAAGAAGGCTGACATCTTCAAAGTAAGTTATTTTTTTTATTTTTTTTTTTTTTTGAGTATAATAACTATATTTGGGATAAATTCATGGGATATCCAGGATCTCGAACTGAGATATGACACTGGTATGATCTGGGAGACGACTCCCAATTGAAAGGATCCACCCATATGAAGATGGGGGAGAGATCCATACTGAGATGAGAGAGTAACCCACACAAATAGTAGAAGATTAAATATCAAATAGTATTATTATTAATATAATTATTAATTATAGTATTATAATATTATATTAATATTAGAAATATATACATTGACGGGTGTCAACCCATCCCCTTACAAAGGAGGTATGGGTTGGTTGCTGGCGCTACCAAGGGCGCCAGCAACCAAATGACACATTTTCAAAGAAAGTTCCTGCTGATACTTATTTTATTATCAACATAATCTCAACAACCAAAGTTAATCGAGATAGATTTTACCTTCAATCATACCATTTGATGTGACCAAAATGAACTTGTTTGTTTCTAGTCTTTTTGAACATTTATTTACTGGCCCATTAAATAGAACATGTTTTTTACAGTGTAAGGCACTTGACATGACTTAAATTACATTTTTGATGGTCTCATTCTTTTGTCAACTTTTATAGGCGGCACTGTTTAACACAAAGTTAATTGACTGGATCAAATTCAGATTTGAACGATTCTTCCTGAATTCAACTGATGTCTCCAACAAATTCATATCTCCAACCGATAACCCTAAGAGATAATTTGTTAAAATATTTAGTAATTTGAATTTGAACTTATAATTAAACTTGGTTTCATCTAGTTCAAAGAACTTCTACAAAATCCATAAACAATAGTAAACAAAGTTCACAACTGAAGATCATGATCAACAAGAGGTTTCTTCATGCCAAACTTGAAAGTCTCATTCAACCAGGTAATTAATTTGAGTTTTTTTTTTTTTTTTCACTTAGAAAGGAGAGATTGAATTTGATATGTCAATTTTTCTAAAAAAAACTGTTACTAATCAAATTATTTTTTTTGAAAAATTTGAGTTCTCTGTTATTAATTTACTAGTGTAGTGTATTTTTCAAAGCATGAACAATATAATCAGTTGCACAAATTTGACAATTGTTACATCTCCAAACATATATAAAACATGTAAGCAAGAGATGAGTTACCAATTCAAGGCTCTAAGAAGTTTGAACTGTTATCTAATTATTAGATTATCAACCATCCTCTCTGAAATAAAGGAATCTATGCCCGAAAGAATCTCATATTATCATGGATATTTTTCTTCCACTTTTTATGAATTGACTCCTATATTTGAGAATTACTTTCTAAACCGCATTATAATGTCTAGTCCTAATCGCATTCTGAATTAATCTCAGTCATTGAAAAAAAAATATATTATGGCTTCAAAAGGAATCTGCATTTTAACACGTGGCCCCCACTTCTTCACCTGTTTGTTATCGGAAAATATTTAATGCAAGTTTCCCACCAGTTTGCATGAACAGAGCACAGTCCTCAGTGTAATTAAAAAGAAAAAAAAAAGGCCTCGTGGTTCACACCCATACACTTGGACAGTTGGACCCCACTTCACATTATTCTTTTTTTTTTATCAAATTTTTTATTGGTAATAAATGAAAATCAATAAGAAAAAATTGTAGTAGGACCACTGATGACGAGCTGGAAGAAAAGAAAGAAGGAGTCAAGGACAGCGACTGTTCCGTTGTTGCCAAGTTTATGGGATTGTCATGTCTTCACTTGACGTGGAATTTCATTTTTTTGATGACTGGACGTAGAATCATTTCAACTAACCAATGTAAAAAATCTCATGCTCGAAAATTTACCAAAACAACTAGGAATAAAATGAAGTGGGAGAAGTTTTAGACCCAAAATAAAAAATAATAATTAAGAAAAAAGGAAGAATAGGTTCATAGACATGACAGAGTGAGCGAATGATTCTTTACTTGCTAACAAGACTGTTTATTGTTAGCTTTGAAGCCCTCTTTATCTCGTGTTTGGTTGTTATGTGAATTTGAAGTTGTTGTGTTCTGCTTCTGCTTCTTTCTTTTGGACGACCTTATATATCTTGGACTAGACTGTTCGAAGGTAAATGATTACCTTCAGAACCCAAACCACTTCTTAACTACTTGTAGGTTTGTTAGTTTGTTGTGTTTTGTTTTTGTTTTTTCATTTTAATAACTTCTTGCTTGTGGGGTTTTGTAGTAGACTTGAATATTTGTTCTCCAACTTGTTCATTTAGTTTATTATTTTTGTTTCTCGTTAGTGTACTATCACTACCACAATAATGCCAATATAATATGTGGGTTGGGGTTCTTGTATATGTTTTTTGGCTTGTTTCACATGTGGGTTGCAATATCTAGCGTCTAAATTGGTCTAGTCTGGAAATTGTATTCACACAGAACGTTGGTTGTGTTAGATAAATGAAAATTTGTAATTTCATGATTTTTTCTTGTTCTTTTTTTTTTTTATTTTTATTATTTGTTGGCTTCGAAATCTATATGTTGACTGTTTTAATGTTCTTCATGTTCGTTTTGACATTATTGGCAGGTGATTTTTTGTCTATAAACCCATGCTAATTCGAGCAGAGGAATAGACCAATTGATTGCAGGCTGTTTGGAGACATGTGGGGGGTGTTTTTGATTTCCAGGCCTTGCCTTACAAAAATGGCAAGAACCATCTTGTTATTGATGGTTTTCTGTATCTTGGTGCTCATGGAAGTCGCGGGAGGAGCTGGAAATGCAACTGGTTCTTCTCCAAGACCGCGGTCAGTGACCTTCGGAGCCATGTTTACTTTAGATTCTGTTATAGGAAGGGCTGCGGCGCCTGCCATCGCCGCTGCTGTTGATGATGTTAATTCTGATCCAAACCTTCTTTCTGGGTTGAAATTGAATGTTACTATCTTTGATACCAACTGCAGCGGATTTGTTGGAACCATGGAAGGTAATTCCTGAACTCAACACTTAAATTGTTTTAGAGCTGTTTCTCTTACGAATGTAAATCTTGATTTTCGAATGTCCGGTTAATCATAGTATTTCAATGTTCTGTGCTGAATTCATGGATTCCATATCGTTTCTCATCATGTGCCTTTCTGAATATTGTATATGGAGTAATTGCTATCCTTGCCGTGGAATTTCATTTTGATAGCTTACTGAATACTGACCACACTATAGTTTTAAATTATCGCTTTTGTTGCTAATCATGCTAAATGGATTTTGCTGTTGCCAAATCACATTTTTAAGTGGTCCAGATCAACCTATGGTGACTGAAGGAGAAGTCACCTGATGTACTATGGCCTTTTCATGCGTAATTATGTTTTAATACTGCCGACTTCAATGGAATATATAAAATGCTTCAGTTGCTTTGCTGTTTTCTAGCTTCTGTGTCTGCAAAATGTTGATAGTTTAGTCTTTATAGCCATAGATAATTCAAGTATGAATACGAATCATAAATATTGTAATTTGTGACTACTAGTAGAATCATTGATTAGTGTTGCAATTTAAGTTAGAAGAAGTTCTGGATTTTCTTGTTTGTTGTGGAGCCATCTGCTTTCATTCCAACTATTCTAGAAAGTGAATTTTAAACAATTAAAGAGTTAAGTAGGTAAAAACTGAAGTAATTCTGCTTTACTTCTATTTCTTACTCTCTAAAAACGAATAGAGAGGTGAAAATTTTAATGGGAGTGTCCTTACCTTGTAGCTTTGCAGCTGATGGAATATGAAGTGGTGGCTGCAATTGGTCCACAGTCTTCTGGAATAGCTCATGTGATCTCCCATGTTGTCAACGAACTCCACGTACCTCTTCTGTCATTTGGAGCAACAGACCCCACTCTCTCTTCATTGCAGTACCCATATTTCCTTCGCACAACACACAGTGACCATTTTCAAATGTATGCAATAGCTGATTTGGTCCAGTATTATGGATGGAGGGAGGTGATTGCTGTCTTTGTAGATGATGATTACGGAAGAAATGGGATTTCCGTATTGGGTGATGCTCTGGCAAAGAAGCGTGCCAAGATCTCTTACAAGGCTGCCTTTACGCCAGGAGCCTCCAAAATTGTGATTAATGACTTGTTAGTTGGTGCAAACCTGATGGAATCTCGGGTTTTTGTCGTACATGTTAATCCGGACTCTGGTTTGTCAATTTTTTCCGTCGCTAAAAGTCTAAACATGTTAACTACTGGCTACGTTTGGATTGCTACAGATTGGCTCTCTTCCCATTTAGATTCAATAGAACCAGCTGGTTCCGATACAATGAACCTCTTACAAGGGGTTATAGCTTTTCGTCATCACATCCCGGATACTGATGCCAAAAAGAATTTCATGTCTGAGTGGAACAGCCTCAAATACAAGAAGACTGGTCCTGCAGGATTAAATTCTTATGCATACTATGCTTATGATACTGTTTGGTTAGCTGCACGTGCTCTTGATGTTTTTTTAAATGAAGGTGGAAGTATATCTTTCTCTAATGACCCAAAGTTGCATGACACGAATGGAAGCATGCTGCAGTCAGGATCACTCCGTGTCTTTGATGGAGGCCAACAGTTCCTCCAGACTATAATGAAGATGAATTTCGCAGGCGTAAGTGGTCAGATTGGATTTGATGCCGATAGGAATTTGGTTCTTCCAGCATATGATATTCTTAACATTGGGGGCACTGGATCCCGCAGGATTGGGTATTGGTCAAATCATTCTGGTCTGTCAATTGTTGCTCCAGAGACTTTATACTCGAAGCCCACCAATAATTCTACTAGCAGTCAACGTCTTTACAGTGTAATATGGCCTGGTGAAATTGCTACAACCCCTCGGGGATGGGTATTCCCTAACAATGGGAAGCCTCTGCGTATTGCTGTGCCCAACCGTGTAAGTTATAAGGAATTTTTGGCTAAAGATAAGAGTCCCCCAGGGGTGAGAGGATACTGCATTGATGTCTTTGAAGCAGCAATAAACTTGCTCCCTTATCCTGTCCCACGTAACTTTATTTTATATGGAGATGGCAAGAGAAATCCTGAGTACAATGAACTCGTGAATCAGGTTGCCCAGAATGTGAGTATCTCGCTTCATATTTGCAACTTTTATGGAAGTTTAAGTCATTATTCAATAGCTCAAGAGTGGTCTAATGAGTTATTTTCTTCCACACATGTACAGCTACAGTCTAGATTTCCTTTTAGCAGTGTTCGAGTGTAATTTATTTTAAGATGGGTTAGCTTCTGGTTTCAGAGCCAGCCTTGATTTTATGTGTGTGTATTTTGTTTAGCCTTTGGCCATAGTTGGATGATTAAGTTCTGGTATTATCTTAATTTTACTTCTTTCCATCTTCAGAACTTTGATGCAGCTGTTGGCGACATAACGATTGTTACAAATAGGACAAGGATTGTGGATTTTACGCAGCCTTTCATGGAATCAGGTCTCGTTGTTGTCGCTCCAGTTCAAAAGGAAAAGACTAGTCCTTGGGCATTCCTCAAACCTTTTACAGTGGAAATGTGGTGCGTCACTGGCGCCTTTTTTCTCTTTGTGGGAGCCGTAGTTTGGATTCTTGAGCATCGGTTCAACAATGAATTCCGTGGTCCTCCAAGTCAGCAACTTATGACAATATGTTGGTTAGCATGCTTTATCTCATCGAAAGCCATCTGATTTAACTTGACCATCTGATGTTTCACTAGCACACAATGTCATAGCTTCTAGGCTGTAAATCAGGCTATTGACTGAGAACCTCGGAAATTCTGTGGTTACATCTTACATGTGTTAATTCACTGTGAAAATCATATTTAATTTGCTTGATATGCTTTTTATACAATGTCAACACTTTGCAGTTGTTATTTTCACTATATTGTGCTAGATCAAAAGTATAGCTTTGAAATTTATGACTTCTGATTCATTGCATGACATGCCCTTGTATTGTAGCATCGATTTACAAAATGTTGTGATATATATTGTCTCTATAAGTCCCTTCCGAGTTCTCCTAGACCTTAGCTTTGCTTTATGAGTAATACTGAATTTACTTCTACTCTTGCAGGTTTAGCTTCTCAACAATGTTTTTCTCACACAGTATGTAGTTCATGTCTTGTGCTTTCTCTGTCTAAACATGACATTCTTCTTCTTGTGGGTGATGTCTGATATTGCGGGAACTGTTTCACATCCTTGCTGCAGGGGAGAACACTGTGAGTTCATTGGGACGGTTGGTGCTGATCATATGGCTGTTTGTGGTGTTGATCATCAATTCAAGCTACACAGCTAGTTTGACTTCAATCCTCACAGTGCAGCAGCTGACATCACGAATTGAAGGGATTGACTCCTTGATTTCTAGTACTGAACCAATAGGCGTTCAAGATGGGTCATTTTCATGGAACTACCTCATTGACGAGCTCAAAATAGCAGAATCTAGGCTCATTAAGTTAAAAACCCAGGATGAATATTATACTGCCCTCATGAAAGGACCGAAAGCTGGTGGGGTTGCTGCAATTGTTGATGAGCTTCCTTACATTGAACTCTTCTTGGCCAAAACTAACTGTGCATTCAGGACAGTGGGTCAGGAGTTCACGAAAAGTGGATGGGGATTTGTAAGTATAGACATTTTGATTTACAAATCCAGAAAGAACTAATAATGCATCCAGCGGTGTAATTCTCATGTTCGAAATGTTCTTGTTGTATCTCTCAGGCATTTCAAAGGGACTCTCCTCTTGCAGTTGACTTGTCAACCGCCATCCTACAACTCTCCGAAAATGGTGATCTTCAGAAAATCCACAACAAATGGCTGACGTACAACGATTGCTTCATGCAACTCGACAAAGATGAAGGAAGTGGTCGACTTTCTTTGACAAGTTTCTGGGGCCTTTTCCTAATCTGTGGTGTTGCATGCTTCCTTGCTCTCATTGCTTTCTGCTGTAGGGTCAGTTTTCAATACCGCAGGTTCCCCCCAGACGGTGAGGAGAGTATGGAGGTTGAGGAGATTGAAACCGCACGTCCTAGACGCACACTCCGCACAACTAGCTTAAAGGACTTGATTGATTTTGTAGATAGAAAAGAAGCAGAAATCAAGGAGATACTCAAGCGGAGGAATGGTGATAACAAGCAACAGACCAGCCACTCGCAAGCCAGTTCACCTGCTTAGCAGCTAAGTGTAGTAGTGGTTAGTATAATTCAGAGCTCATCATTATCATCTACATTGTTAACTTCTCAATCAAAATATACACATTTTCTCCTTAGCTATACCAATATATTTGCCGCTCCATTTCTCCATTCAAAAGCCAAAGTTTAGTTTAATTAGTAGATTTTGATTATAATTCATATACTTTGATAGATAAAATCTTGTCTCATCATCAATCTTTTTGTATTTTTACACAAATGATGTTTGTAATCTTTATACAAATTGAAGGAATGGAGCTTCTCAATATACTTGTAGATAGTTCTTCATTGTGGCATTTGAAGGAATGTTTCTACTTAAATGTTAAGCTCTATGTTTTAACCTTTATGATAACATTTTATAAAAATATGTGTTTTAATTAAAAATAATATAAATATTAAAAATCATGATTGATTGTACAGTTGTCTTTACATCGTTTGGAATTCATTTTAAAAAGAAATGATGATAAAAAACAACAGTTTTCTGCAAAAAGTCTGCTGGTGCAGTCGTACTAAACCTATAAAAAATGTGGGTAATTTTTCTACTAAATATGTGGACAATCTAATGTTAGGATGTAAAAATAATAATAATAATAATAATAATAAGAGAATAATTACCTGAAAGTGACCCTACTAGGATTGAAATTTGCATAAAAAATTATTATTATTTATAAGGAAAATCCTAAGCAACCCCTGATTTTTGACAATATATCTTTTTTCAATAACGTAATTTTGTTTTTATCCGAAATACTGTCTAACGTTAAAATAAACACCCAAAATATCTCTTAGGTGTATCAAAGGACAGTAATGCCCTTGATGGTCACAAATTCCGTTAGGGTGATATGATGGGGTAAAAGCTACAATGCAATGAAAAAAGAAAAAATCGTTAAAAAACTTTCTCACTTTTGATAATATGTTTTTTTTTTTTTTCCCTATCACATGGTTTTTTTTTATTCGAAATACTATCTAACGTTAAAATAAACATCCAAAATATCCTCAATGTATGAAATGATAACAATGCCTCTAATGGTCATAGGTTTGTTAGATTGACTATTTGACTCCAGAGATAAAAACGTTAATGCGATGAAAAATTAATTAAAATATAAGAAATCAAAATAAACAATATTAAATATAAAATTATAAAAAAATAAGATATTTTTATTTGAAAATAAAAAATAAGAAAAAATATATAAGAAAAAAATATTTTTTCCCTCTCAACTTCTCTCTCTCTCTATCCCTGACGGATTTGCAGATGGGTTGGATAGCAGTGGCATAGTGGGTTCGATGGTAGCAGGATGGTGAGTTTGGCGTAACGGTGGTCTCTAATTTTATCTCCACCATGGAGACTTAGTTCTAGTCTCTACCATGGAGACCTAGAACCGGTGATATCCATCGCCACTTTTTTTTTTTTCTTTCTATTGATTGGGTTTTTTTTTTTTTTTTTTTTTTTCTATAGTGTTTGTTGTTGGTTGTGGGAGATTGATAATTCTTGGTTTGATGATTAATGATTATGAGAGATTGATGATATGAAATCTAAGTTGATATTATGAGGTTGAAGATTGATGATGATGATGGAGTTCACAGTAATCTTCACTTTAATTTTTTAATTTTGTTATTATTTTTTTTAAATTTTGTGTGTTGATTTCTATTATCTATTTCATAGATGAACGATGAAGATCAATTTTTATTAGTATATGATTTTTTATTTTAAAATGTTATTTAATTTTTATTTTAGAATATTATTTTAGAATTATTTATTTTTTAAATAAAAATCTTAGGGTTAAAAATGCTTTTTGTTCCCTTGTCTAACTTTTCCATTAATTTTGAAACAAAGAGGATATTTTTGATAAAAATGAAATTATTGTGAAAAAAAAAAAGACATATTGATAAAAGCCAAGGATCTTGTTTTTGGATTTTTCCTTTATTTTTAAAATAAAATTCTTAGGATTAAAAATGTCTTTTACTCATTTGTCTAATTTTTCCATTGATTTTGAAATAGAAGGGAGATTTTAGATAAAAATAAAACTAATATGAAAAAAAAGATAAATTATCAAAAGTCAGAGATTGTTAAGGAGTTTTCCTTATTTATATAGTGGACACTAGGGGTGGGCATTTCCAACCCAACCCGACCATTTTTTATTGGGTTGAATTGGGTTACATCTTAAAAAAAAATAGATGGGTTGAGTTGGGTTGAGTTGAAAATTGAATTGGGTTGGGTTGGGTTAAAAATTTTCAATCCAACCCAATCCGAACCCGACAAACGTCTATCCCTAATTCTAAATCCAAGATTTTTTTCCCTCTTTAGAAAAATATTTGTTCAAGATAAAGATTAAGGACAATTTTATGTCGAATTTACTCTTTTATTTACAATAATTGGATCTTTATTTGTATTTATTTTATCTGTAATCAAATTACCAAGACTAAAAAAATTATCAACTAAACCATTTATACTTTTGTTGTAAATTAAATCTAATTCAATTAACTCAACCCAACCCAACTATTATTGGGTTAGGTTGAAGAATTTATTGGGTTTGGTTGGGTTGAAAAATTTTCAACCCAACCCACGTTGCGTTGGGAGATTTTCAACCCAACCCAACCCGAACCCAAAAACGTCCACCCTTACTTTTAAAGACTTTAATGATAGCAAACAAGTTGCATTGACGAATTTTATTATGATTATTGTCCTATATTTTATTTATTTATTTATGCCTTTTGTGGTGAATTGAATCTTTTTTTTTTTTTTTTTTTAAATTATGTAGTGGCTTAAACTTTATTTGTATTAAATCTATTATGTAATCAATGAGAATGTTTTGCATTTAAACAAGTTGATTAATAGGAATGTTTTGTATTTGAACGAGGTACTAACCCGATCGACTTAACCTAACCCAACTCGACAATTATTGGGTTGGGTTGGGTTGAGTTGAAGAATTGATTGGGTTGGATTGGGTTGAAAAATTTTCAATCCAACCCATGTTGGGTTGAGGTATTTTCAACCAACCCAAACCCAAACCCGAAAACGTCCACCTCTACACCTGACACCTAATATAAATATCTATCTATTCCATAACAATGGATATTACATATTTGTTTTGAGAAAACACTTGTACGATTATACGAACCATGAAAATTAGTGCCATCTGAGTTTGTATTAAGTAGAAAGGTGCCATTATATCATTACAAATTACTATCAAATATTATAATTAAAATACTTACAAAAGGCATTGCTTTTTATAACCCACATTTTATCATTAGTTAGTTAAGTACTAAACTTTTCCTTCTATCATTTTAATTACTTTAATGTTTGGGTTTGTTTCATATAGGTTCCTTGTTCTCATTGCATCACCAATCAAGATTCCACGTTATTATAAATAAATAATAAATAAACGCGTCATGAGTCAATTGCCACCAAGTTGGCCTGCCACAAACAATAATAAATTAATAGTAATACTACTATACATAATTTATAACCATATAAGATAATTGAAATTTAATACATTTATAACTTTTTATAATTATAACCATGAAAACACATCATAGATATTTTTCTCAAAAAATAATTGATTACATACAAATCCACTCCAAAACGTGACAATAATCATGAAAGTACGGGTTGTACCCACATTACGTAGACAAATCATTTGTCAATATTTGAAGGGCTAATTACATACAAATCCCCAAAGAAACAAAGACTTTTGTTAAATTACAAGTTACAAGCGCTCTGGGTGCATTTAGTGAAGGCCTTGGCAATGAGGAGCTTCCGACTACTCAAGGTGTAAATAAAGCTGATAAAAGGACAAGATGTGAAGCATCCTCTAAGTGCTGGATTCCATTCGCTTTCAATCCTGGTTCATGTCCTCTTCGATTGCTCATATTTTGCACGTAATCTTTCAAATCATAACCAAAGCAAGGAGATTAAGCATATTAACGACTGAATAAACACACTGACTTGCATCAACCCTCAACTCGAAGTCAACAGAAATAATGGCTAGCAAATTGTTATGATATTGCAAAGGAGAGAAAGCCGTATTTTACCTGCTAGAGACTATTAGGCACACCCCTGATCTGATAATTGACAACCATATCCATATTAAAACTGCTCTACTTAGTAGCAAAGTCTAGTGAAGCCTTGAACTTGCACAAAAAGCACCTGTCAGAAATATTCTCATTTAGTCTAAGCAATTTTTTAAGCATTAATACTAAAGCACATAAAATCTACGGGAAACATACATACCTTGATCTACTCAAGAAGTTTGTGAGCATGAAAATGTGTACAAGGAGGATATTAATCAACCATATTGATGTCTTCACAGTAAAATGATATACAAACATTTCCTTCTGCTCTGTTGTGAAATAGAAATGATGCTTTCGGGTTTGCAAAAGCATTTAGCTACAACACCTAGTTCAACTCCAAGATGAACAACTAAGTCGGACAGTAATGCCTTTTCAATGTGGCTCCAAGAGCAAAAACTTCTTCTTTGTAGACTGCAGAAGGCTGTATCCTGGGTTCTTCCTTAAACCTCTCTCTTCCATTAGTTTCCATGTTTCCCAAGCATTGTCCCATGCTCCAGCTGCAGCATATATATTTGATAAAACAACATAATTAACTGACTTTTCTGGTTCCATTTTGAAAAGATTCCTGGCCGCTACTTCTCCAAGAGTCACATTGCCATAAATATTACATGCTCCCAGAATGGCACTCCAAAGTGATGCATTAGGCTTAATGTTCATTTCATGTATCGTATTATAAGCTGATTCTAAATGACCTCCGCGAGCAAACAGATCTACCATACAAGAAAAATGCTCAGCTTGGGGTAAGAGTTGGTGTTTGCTAATCATATTATTGAATAAGTCCCATCCTTCACTAGTCAAGCCAGTATGACTACAAGCAAATAGCAATGACAAGAATGTAACCTCATTTGGCTTCAGCCCTTCACATTCCATTTTATGATATAGTTCAATTGCTTTATGTCCATATCCGTGCTTTCCATATCCGGCAATCAAGGATGTCCATGAAATCACATTTTTCTCCCTCATCTCATGAAAAACATGGTTAGCATCCTCAATTTCTCCAGATTTTGCATACATATCAATGAGAGCATTACCCATAGCTATATCATATCTTGGTTGATATTTTAAAGCAAGAGCATGGATCTGTCTTCCCAAGCTCGATGATGTCATGTTGGCACATACGTTAACCATAGAGCATAATATTACATCATCTATTCCCACTTTCTTTAGAATCATTTCTTTTAAGAGATCAAAGGCCTCTCTACTACGTTGGCCTTCACGAGCAAACCCCATGATCAGTGCAGTGCAAGAAATTACATCTTTTTTTAACATATTCTTGTATAACTGATAAGCACTTACTACACTTCCACATTTTGCATAAGCATTGATTAGTGATCCAATCAATGGATTCGATGACCCAAAACCTAGTTGTATGATCAATCCATGAATTTGGCTAACCTTTGAAAGACCAATATCTCCAATTGAGGCTCTTAAAACACTCCCCAAGGTGAAGCAATCAGGGAAATTTCCTATCAAAGTTACACGTTGTAATCATAGCATATGCAATACATATGGAAAAATAATTTCATACAACATCAGTAAAGTCAATAATTTTCCAAGATGGAATAAAATTCAGTGAGTAAACATATACGAGAAACTTCAGAGCTGTGAATAACCCATGCTTATCAAGAGGAAACATCCAGCCAATTCGCAGTTTCATATTTACAAAGACGGAAATGACATGTCTAGCCTTTTACTTTAGATTTTCATGTCAATGAGCTCATCTCACTACAATGAAAAGCAATCTACCTACCATTACCAAAATGAATTTTGCATAAGTCATTACAAGTACCCTCAATTTGTATGCAACTATGCCTTAAAGCAATCACTATAAACTTTTGATCTACAGAGACATCTCTTTCTTTATAAATTATGTATTGCTTCAAACAATCATGATGAATGCTCATTCTAGCTTTTCGTAACCAAAGTACCTCACTTTGCATATCAAAGTTATTATTCTCTTGATAATATTCTACATTACTCATGAAAAACTTGAATCATTAATGCATGATATTTCACATAACAAAGTTATTTTTTTACATAAAAAATTCTAATAGTGAGTAAACTTTTGTCTCGATAATATAGAACACACACACACACACACTTACAAAAAGTTCAAAAACCAAAGAAGAATTACCTTCTCTCATCATCAATTGAAAAACCTGAAACGAATCATCAACAAACCCCTGGACAGCGAATCCACCAATCATAACATTCCAAGAAACCACATCCCTCTCTCCCATTGAATCAAACAAAAACCATGCATCCTCAATCCTTCCACATTTGGCATACAAATCAAGCAGTGCACTCTTCACAAACAAATTCTCCCCAAACCTCCCTTTCACAGAACACCCTTGTATCTGCATCCCACCCTCCAACCACCTCATCCCACTGCACGCCCTCAAAGCGCTCCCATACGTGAACATATTCGCCCTTACACCAGCTCTACGCATCCCTGAAAACACCAGCACTGCATCCTCGTAAAATCCCTTCTGGGTATACCCAGAAACCATCACTGTCCACGTCACAACATTGCTCTTAGGAATTTTATCGAACAGCTTGCGGGCTGAGATCATGTCACCAACTTTCGCATAGAAGTTGATCAATTTGGTCCCCAAATTCATACTCAACTCAAACCCATTTGTTATAATGTGGGCGTGAATCTTTCGAGCTTGTTTTTCAGCTCTTGCATCGATACAAATCTGTAAAACTGACTTGAGCATCTGAAAGTCCAACTGAGTTCGGGGGTTGGAGATAATGAGGTTTTGAGTATTTTTAACATTTCTAGTTGTGCATTTTGCACGAACAGCGTTCATAGTTCATGCCAAAATGAATCGATTAGTGGTTCCTGATTCAGAGAATTAAAAAAATCGAATTTTGATGGGTGGATAAATTAGCCAAGTTCGAATATTTGAATGTGACAAAGCCAGCTCAAAACAAAGCTATTTGCCGGGAATGATTGGCATAGTCGAGAAAAACTTGTTTGCAACAGACAATTTCATTGTGTCACTGATGAGATCGATCAACAAAGTGGAGCCACTTCCAATTGAGGTATGGTTTTATTTTACTTTTATAAGACAAATTACAAAAAGTGGTAAAATTTAATTGGACCCTCCCACATATATATATATATATCCACATATATATATATATTTTAATAGTTGATTTTGTGATATCATATCATCTAATATGTTTATACAGAGAAATATTTTAATGGATCAAATATAATTACCAAATCATTTAAATAATTTCTATAATCGGTTACTCATTTCATATGATATAATTTCAAATGGTTTGAAGGTTTTTACCAACTACTCTAATTAAATACCTATGAAACTAATTATGCATTTACTTGCACGTATTGGAATGATTTAAAATTGAAATCATCTGTAATCGAATTGACTTAAAATCGAATTGATGTATCAAAATTATATTAGATTGTTTATTTAATTATAAAAATCGTAATTAAAATCAACAACAAAAGTTTAGAGATGTTTTTTTTTTTTTTTTTTTTAATTTGAAATTAGAATTGATTGTTTGCAAGTTATAAAAATGTTCTTGATTAAAAATATGTATTTCCTTTTACATTTTTTAAAGAAAATAATGTATTTTTTTTGTCACCAAAAAATGTCTTGTTATTACAATAATATTATACTTAACAAATTATTTTTTAATAATAATTGGTTTTAATAATGATTTAATGTCATTTACTATACTATTGATAAATATAAAATAGGTTCTTTATCTTTTTTAAATTTTTTTAATTTTGTATTTTTTTTAAATATATATAGATATATAAAAAACTTTTTAATATTTAAAAAGGAATGTGAATAATAATACTAAGAGGAGTAGGAAATGATAATCTCATTTTATAATCTCAAATTTGTATGACATCTAAATTATTCATTCTTATTAAAAATTAATTTAAAATAAATAATATAAATTTCTCATTCCATTCCCTAATCACCATTTAAAGTTTATTTTTCTTTAATTTCGTCATGTTATTTTTCTGTTATAAAGTGGCTACGTTCACCACGTTATATTACTGCGTGGTGCAACCGATCTCACTCTTCAATCTTTAACAATGCTCTCAAATAAATTTAATCATTTGACCACCTAAAACAACGCAACGTAACCTAGCCTTAACATTAAAATACAATTTTACCCTTCAAAACACCACCTTATTCCAACAAACACCAATTAAGCCCTTCCTCTCCCAATTCAACCCCCATTCCACTGTATACAACTACACACAATCTCCATAACTCTACCCATCCTCCTTCCATGGGCTACGCTCAGCTAGTCATCGGCCCTGCCGGCAGCGGCAAAGTGAGTTCGTCAATTCCAATTCAAACGCTTCAATTTCCAAGACAATCGTTGCTTTTTAAAAATACATATATTTATTTATAACTTTTTTTTTTTGGTCAAAAACAGTCGACTTACTGCTCAAGCCTGTACCAACACTGCGAAACCGTTGGGCGCTCCATAAACATCGTCAACCTTGACCCTGCCGCCGAGAATTTCGATTACCCTGTTGCCATGGGTGAGTTTCCAGAGCGATTTTGAGTTTTTTTTTTGGTTAGTTGGGTTGCAGAGCGATTTCAAGTAATTTGTTGTTGTTGTTGGTGGCGGTGTTGTAGATATTAGGGAACTTATTTCGCTGGAAGATGTAATGGAGGAACTTGGACTAGGTCCCAATGGCGGTCTCTTGTATTGCATGGAGTATCCTTCTTTTCAGTGTTTCGTTTTCGTTTTTATGACTTTGTTTGTTGTATTAAGTTCTATTTGATTACTTCTTTTCGTTGTGTGACCTTAATTTTTGTAATTAGACACCTGGAAGATAATTTGGATGATTGGCTGACCGAAGAATTAGACAATTATTTGGACGATGACTATCTCGTTTTTGATTGTCCAGGTAGCTATTATCATTATTATTATTATGTGTGAGCATGTTTACGCTTTTGCATGTTTTGATTGGAATATGGAATCGACATTTGTGCATTTAAAAAAACTTTGTAGGCCAGATAGAGCTTTTTTCACATGTGCCAGTGCTTCGGAACTTTGTGGAGCATTTGAAGCGTCATAATTTTAATGTCTGTGTTGTATACTTGCTTGATTCCCAGGTTCGTACAAGTTCTTCCAATACCTTACCTAGTTGTCGTGCAGTTATTGTATATGCAATCCAGTTATGGTTGCTGTGTGTGTTTTACTTGTTTCAGTTTATCACGGATGTGACCAAGTTTATAAGTGGGTGTATGGCTTCTCTTTCTGCAATGGTTCAACTTGAATTGCCCCATATTAATGTCCTGTCAAAAATGGATCTCGTGCAAAACAAAAAGGAAATCGAAAAGTGTGTTCTTTAATCTTTTGCCACGCTCCTACTTTTATATGTTTGTTTAAACTTTTTTGAGTTGTAAAGTATTTGTTTTGTATGTTATGCTGCCATTAGGTACTTGAATCCAGAATCGCAGGTTTTGTTGTCAGAGTTGAATCAATACATGGCTCCTCAGTTTGCAAAGCTAAATAAGTCTTTGAGTGAATTGGTGAGTAACTAAGCAATCCCTGATCAGATGTAAACTTTTGATTCAATCTACGATAAGGGTCTATAGATCACTTTCCATGATTTTATCACATAAATTAACAAGAAGAAACTTATAGTGTTTCATTTACTTTTAATCATCTCACTGGTCAGACAATGAAAAGATGTCTATTTTTAAGGAGATAAATTACTCTCTCAAGCTAGAATTATTTGACTGGATCACCATTATTTACATATATTGTAATTGTTATTTAATTTTTTTGTCATTTCAGGTGGATGAGTATAGCATGGTGAGTTTTATACCCCTTGATCTGAGGAAGAAGAGCAGGTATTTTCTGTTTGTCTCTCTTATGTGTGTACATGTCTGTCTCTTTTTTCCCCTGTTTTCTGGACTTGTGTGTAATATGAGACTTTAATCCTGAGTTGCCACATCTTAAACCAAACCTCACATTGGGGTGTGAAATCATTAATAGTAGGTTTTAAAAGGATGGAGATGAAATAGATAAAGTTGGAATGAAGACCTTGTGGATGATAGTTGGAGGCTTTGTTTAATGTTACCATACCTTGAAAGTGTATCAATAACAAGGATGGTGCACATGGCTTCTTCCTTTTAGATTTGTCTGCATCTGTGTGGTTTATAGTTCCCAGTTTCACAAGAGGCTATAGTCCTATTAAAATAATTACTAGGATGGTATACATTGCTTCTTTCTATCAAATTTGCTCTTATGTGATCGGTGTTTCATGATTACTTGCGATTTATGATAGACATCCATATATCGGCTTTTACCATTTTATTTATTACTGATGATAAGTCCAGTCTACTTTAATGGCTGTTTTCTACTATCCTTTTAGCTTCTTAGTTGTCTAGAAGTTCCTACATGAGGCTTGATGTTATTTTAATTACATTTCTGATACTAAAATGCTGTTGGCACAGATTAAAACAAAAAATTTATCTAGTGTAGAAATGTAGTCTTTTAATAGGTGTTTTAGTATCAGAAGATGGTGGTTTTGTGCTTGTTTTAGTAAATTTACCAAAAATGGGAAGAATGAAAGCACTGAATTGATCTCTTTCGCTTTGCTTGTATTTTTTCTCAGCCATATTTGCTCATGCTGTTTCATATATGCTGTAAAATTTCATTTGTGCAAGTTGTTGATGCCATGACACAGAAAAATACCAACATCTCATATAATCAGTGAGTAGCACTGGCTTTCTTCTTGTTTTACAGTATACGGTACATATTGGGTCAGATTGACAATTGCATCCAGTTTGGCGAAGACGCGGATGTGAAGGTTAGGGATTTTGATCCCGCAGATGAAGATGAGTAGATCCGTTAATAGTTCAAAGATTGTTTCCGGTGTTGCAGGTTTTGAATTATTTTCTCCGTCACATTTAGTTAAAACAATGGCTTATGTAGATATCTTAACGCAAAGACGGCAAGTTTGTAGCATGCCTGAAAAGAACTTTTGACTGCTGATATTTCTAGCTTTCTACTCATCTGGGTAAAATTAATTGTATTTTAACAATTAATTTTAGATTTTGACAATGAATGATAAAAATTAATTGTATTTTAACAAACTATTGGAAATTTAATTGGTCATGATGTTTGAAAATGTTTGGTTGGTTGGTTGTATTGAAATTGAACTATGTATGAGCATTATATTGTGGAATTATGCTATGGACTATATATTATTATGCTTTTACTATAATCTATCATGGAATTTGGTTCTATTTTGAATCAAGAGTAGTGGAAGGTATTCTAACTTTTGGGTGATGAATGGTCAATGAATTTTATCTAAGCATAAAAATAAAAAATTTAAAATTTAAGAAAAATGTTAAAATTGTTATGAAAAAAACTAGATTAATCATCACCTAATTGAAGCATGATGTGCCTTATAATGGATCATTTGTTGACTCATGCTTGATGATGGTAATATTTGATTAATTAAAAAGCGTGAAGTGTTAACAAGAGATTACCATGTTGACACATGGTATTCATGGTGGCATATATAATACATGTGTCATCCAAGCTTTTGCTTAAATATGCCACTTGTCATGTTTATAGAATATTTTATTTGTCATGGATAGTAATAAGGTGGCTTTCTTGCCACTCAAATATCTTTTTTCACTGCATCTATTTTTTAATAGAATCTTTTATTACTATTATATACTTATGTATAATTCCTTCAAAGTACAAAATCATATGATGGAATGATTCAATCATCCCATTTTCATTTGATATAATCACTAATTATATTTTTGTAGTTTCAAAGAATCTCATTTTACCCCTATCATTATTATCGTTGTCGAGATGATCGAAATTATCAAAGTTTCTTTATAATTTTATCCTTCCACATTTATGGTAAAACTATAATTGTTAACATCAACTTTAACAACAAGAACTTTTTTTTTAATATTTTCATAAACTATAAATGATATTTAATCTATTTCATAAATCAATGAACATATATTAACGATTTTTAAAAGTATAGAAGAATTTTGACATTATCTCAAACTACAGGGGAATATGGAATTACTCCTTATATAATTAAAATTTTCAATTGACTTTCTACACTCGATATAGTATAAATCCTAATATCATATACAAAATCCAAAGTAATATGATATTAAAAAATATATATAATTTTTACAAGTAATTAAAGAGTGGATAAATAATGAATTAATTTGATAAATTCTGAATGTATATATATATTTATTTATTTATTTTAACCTCTAGTATATTTGATATTGATAACTTTTTATAATTACTTTTTATCATAAATAAAAAAAATATTTTTTATTTTAATAAAAAGAACTAGTTTCTCATTGAATAAAATATTGTATAAATAGTAATTAAATCTGGTCTCATCATCAATCATTTTTTATTTTTACACAAATGATGTTTGTAATCTTTATACAAATTGACGGAATGGAGCTTTTCAATATACTTGTAGATAGTTCTTCATTGTGGCATTTGAAGGAATGTTTCTACTTAAAGGCTAAGCTCTTTGTTTTAACTTTTTTTTTTTTTTGAATACATGAACACTATTGTGACAGGTCCAAAGGATAGCCGGGACCAACCGAGATAGAACATTAGTGGCACGGCCCGGAAGACTACTTCCAATTGGGAGAGAACTACCACACGGAGGTGGGAGAGACAACCCACACTAGGGTGGGAGAGCTACCCACACAATTGGTGGGACATCAAATACTATTATAACATTAATATTATTATTATAGATATTATTATATTATATAATATTAGTATACACAAATTGGACCTAAGGGGTGTCGAACCCATGCCCCCTTACAAAGAGAGGCATGGGGGCTGCTGGTGCTTATCACTGCGCCAACAGCCAGTAGACTCTTTGTTTTAACTTTTATGATAATATTTTATAACAATATTTGACAGGACCCTAATCAGATCTTCTCTAGGCTCTTATTTGGAAGATTCTGTCGGGCACTTCAATGGATTTCCTGAACCCGACTCGTCGGATTGAAGAAACTCGAGAAGCGAACCCCTAACTTTTTTAGCCGGTTTACTCATTTTCGCTTAAGAATTCGGTTTTCTTTAAAATGGTTGGGAGTGATAAAATTTTTCGCAAATCCGTTGAAAGAAATTTTAGAAAAATTTTGACAGCATGATGGCTGCATTTTTGACAAATCCAGAATTTTACCTGTAAGGAAATTACACTTCGACTATAATTCTATTTCCTTCCAACTTCTTTATCCACAAACATACGTTTAATTATTTCATTTCCAACATTCATGCATTTTTCACATGCAAATCATATATATATATATATATATATATCAAATCATATAAGTATATTGTGTGCATAATGTGATAAGGTATCTCAAGTGTAAATGTTCCAACCATATATACATATCAAAATATAAGTCTACAATTCATTAAGTATTGATATGTTAAACATATGATAACTTTATCAAATTATATATAACGCCATCAAAAATATAATTGACTTTCGTAGAGTAACTCTGATTGTTTCTCCACCTATAGGCAAAATGTCAACTTCTCGGCCACAGAGTCACCTATAATAACACCTGATGAGATAAGCAAGCTACACAATGAAAATGAAAGGTTAATTCGTCGCATAATAATAACATATAATAATATTCTACCTCGATACTTCACTTATATAAATATTAAAGTTTTTCAATTTTTAAAATATTTATCATAAAAGGACCATGTGTATATCTTAAGGTACTCTAGCCATCACGTGACGATTTTTCTACTGACGCTAACGTGAAGCTTCTATAGTATCTCGATCACTACGTGTAGAATTTACTACATCGCAACGTAAGGTGACACAATTTTAACTCTTAGCAACTATAACGCGGAATTTTCTACATCGCAATTGTAGTGCTAATGAACTATACTTTGTATAACCACATGCGTAATTTTCTATATCGTATATTATGGAGCAACTACTCACTATCATTTGTAACTAGGTACAGAATTTTCTACATCATAGCCTATTGCAAGTGATTATAAATCTAGACAACTACAAGCGGAATTTTCTACGTCGCCACATAGTGCCTAATGCTTTGATACTACAGTATACACATGGTTCTTTAACTCAACTTGCATCAAACTTTAAAAAGCAACTTTTGCCTTCAAACCTTATTTCTTGATTCAAGACAATGATTTTTATTTAAAATCTAACTTATATTTGGAAAACTAATTGAAGAATGTGTTGAATACAAGTAAATTACAATGTAAATCAAAATTGAAATAACGTAAGCGAAATACACTTACCTCAAAGCCGCGCAAACCCGAGTCAAGCGTCTCGTCGAGTCTCTCAGACCTCGCTCGCTCGCTCGTCACCTACATGATAATTTCTTATTATCACTTGTGACAATCTCATAATTCAAACTTTAAAAATGACATTTCTATAACAACTCTCTCTCCAATAACTACCATTTTGCACTATAACTTTCCAACTTGTTTCTAACTCAACCGAGACTCTCTAATTTCAATTTCTTCACAAAAGTTTCGGTTATACACCCCTAGGGATACTCTCACGTAGTTCGTATAATTTTTAGAGGTCCGAAACGAAAAATCGAAAATTTAAGCCTCTTTTGACACCCCATAACAGAATGTAATGCGTAAGTCTGCTTGGGGCTCCGTTTTCTTTTGTTCTTTTTCCTACGGTCCTCTTATCTCATGTTCTGGTCACCTATAAAATTTCATTGAAAAATTCTATCATTTGCTATGTTAAATCTAAGAAAAATGCCTTATTTCGAGCACTTTTCTATGTACTTTTTCGCATCGGACAAGCGACGATGGTTTTTCTTTCATATCTAAGATTCTTTTACCTAATTATGATTAACTAAATTCATTCCATACAATAAAAATTATATTTACATAGTTATTTCACTTAACGTCTCTCTAACGATACTATTTTGAGCATAACTTGCGTAATTTTTATCGGAATCGTTTCGTTCTAAAACCTATGATTTTTTATGACTCTTAGACATGATTTGAGGTATAGAAGAACCCCAAATAAGTCAAACTTCTGCAGGTTGTCTCTATCCTAGTGTTTGAGCTCGAGATTCCTAAATTACTTAAGGCTATCTCTTTGACAACTCTATCATTTCTAGATGTTTTCCTACCCTTAATTATGCTCAAATTTGAGTTCAAATTCATCAAACTCAGAGGTTATCTACTGTCTTTCATAGCCTTGACATACATACACCCACTACTTTTTCATTTTAACAATCACAACTCACTCACAACTTTTGTCAAATACTTAGAGTGTATGAAAATCAGTTTTATTTTCACTTTTATCAAGTTTATAACAACCCTTTTATACAACTCTAACCTATCATTCACACACAATAACATGTCATTTAATCCTCCACATCATCTATTTAAGATTCCACACTAGTTTTAGGGGTAAAATACCCCACACAACTTATTACAATAAGATAACTGTCGCATAACTATTCTACTTCCAATTTCATCAAGTAAAGAGAGAGAGAAGATAATATCTTACTTGGACTCTTGTTTAGAGGGATTAGTTTGGCTTAAAGAAACCCTAAGATTGTGCTTTGAGCCTTGGAAGATTGCTTCGATGATACCTTTTTCTCCTTTTTCTCCTTGCCGTCCAAGCTTTCCACTCTCTCCCTCTGCTGTTCTGTTTTCACGACAGCTTCTGTTGTGCTTCTTAGTTCACCGCTGTTTCTTGTTTTTGCTTCTTATATCTCACGACCACTTTCTCTTCCTTACTCAAAATGTGTCTAAGTGTTCAATATATATATCATTAACTTTTCTCAAATGACTTCCATATCCTCATTTCTTTTCCTTTCGTGCTAATCCTTCACTTTTCTGGTATGTTATGGCAGCTTGCATTCTTCCTTCTTAATTTTTGCTTTAAATGTTGTTTATTCACCTCATTAACATTTCATAAAATGTCAAGCTTGTCCCTTGACTTGTTTTGACTATCATCAATATTTTTTTAACTTAATCTAATTAGTAATTGACTATCTATTCTAAATAATAAATGTTATAATTCTTAGGTGTACACTTAATCATATTATCCTTTATAATTTATCACCTAATTGTAGACGGCTATTTTATCCCTCATCGACTTTATCGTACTATACGTGTCCAACACTTTAATATCACTTATAGGGTTATTAGTATTATTCATAACTTAACTTACACATTTCCATATTCTAACTTCTAACACTAAAACACTAGGAAATAAAGTATTAAGAATAGGGGTTTACAATATTTGTTTAATTAAAAATAATATAAATGTTGAAAACAATGATTGATTTTACAGAATTAATAGAACTCTACATCATTTTGGAATTTTTTTTTCTTTCTATCATGCGACTAATTTGATAAAGTTATTTATCAATAACAATCTCTATAAAGATAGTTATTGAAGAATATCAAATTATTGTTATTAATAGATAACTTGATCTTATTGAAGTCTACTTCAAACATTATTATTATTGATATAGGGAATGTGACACCTAATATAAATATCTATTTATTAAATAAGTATTGACATTACAAATTTGATTTGAGAATACAATTATACAAACCATGAAAATTAGTGCCATCTGAGTTCGTATGAAGTAGAAAGGTGTCATCGTATTATTATAAATCACTATTAAATATTGTCGACGTCTGAATCCGATCGACTCAAGTTCTTGATCCAATACTGCAAATTAAACAGAACAGAAGCAAAAAACAAGAGAAAGAGAAGATGAAGAACTATGAGTACACAATGATTTTTATGTGATTCGGCCAAAAACAATGTCTACGTCCATAGTTATGTTCTCTAGTTGATTTGACAGAGTCACGGTATGTTGACGTTCGGAAACTGTCAACCCAAAGATTCAGAGGCCCAGACTGTGAACGAGGTAATTAAATGTCGGTAATGATAATGAATATGTAATAAATGAGCAGTGAATGAGGTTTAAGGTTGGCAGGACGTAATTAAGGTGAAGGAATGTTAGTCGCGGTAGCTGGTAAAAGCAATGAGATGATTAATGAAGAGAGGAGGAGGGAAGAATGAATGCTAACACAGATTTTTACGTGGTTCGGCGATTGCGTCTACGTCCACGGGCCACTCTCAATCAATTTCGACAGAGTGACAGTACACTGGTATGCTTATCTTTTTTTTTTATACAGTAAAAATCTCTCCTATTTATAAAGGGGAGAGAGATACAAAAAAGATACAAAGAAGTGTAATACACGTTACAAGAGATGATAATTTCAACTAATCCTGACATAACCATGCTGCATTTATTGTAAAAATAATGATTATCTCTCTCGTGCGCATGTTTGCATTTAATGTACCAAGAGAGGTCTATTTTTCATTAAATGTTTGGCTGCTGCATTAAATGCTTCTCGAAAATTATGTATGTGGCTTCTGTGTGAAGTCAGTGGAGTTGGTGATTCGGCTGACTTGCTATACAAGGTACCTCCTGGCACAAACTTCCTAGTTTGTCGAACCATGCGAGCTGAACAGGCGTTGATGTGGGCTGGAGGAGTGCTTCTGGTGACTTCAATGTTAGGCGATCTCACGGGCTGGAAGGTCTCGCGAGCAGGTCGAGCTCGTGGCGGCGATCTGAGGCTCGGGCCTTTTGGGCCCTCAATTCTGTTCATACTTGCTGGGCCTATCTCGGCTCATTTGTCCAGGTCGAGAAAACGGGCATAACACGGTATATTATTACTTATTATTTAATATGGTTACAATGAATTTTTGATCCCTATTTATAATGTGGAGTGTTACAATTTGAGTACAAATAAAATAAGAAAAAAAATTCACATTAATTACATCTCCAATACTGGTATCCACCATATTAGGGATAAATTCCACCGACGTAGAAATTTGAATTTACTTCCAACTCTGATAACTACTTTTCCTCAATTTCGGCTGTTGCCTTTCTGGAAGATTCCCTTAATAAGCGCTTCGAACTACGAATTAGAGCTTGCCTTGGACGACTTGAGCTGAGTATAAGACAGCTTTGACCATGATTGATCAGCGACGTGAGAATTATAGCAACGATCTAAGAGCTCGACCCTACGAACTAGGTCCTGGTGAACTGAATCTTTGCTTACTGGGTTAGTCCATTGGATCAGTTTCTTAGGCTTTTACTAGTCTCTATTGAATCAGTCCTTTGAATTTTTACCAATCCAATTATGCTATCCTAAATATACCCACAACAAATATTATGATTAAAATACTTACAAAAGGCATTATTTTTGATAACCTACTACATTTTATTAGTTGGTCAAGTACCAACTTATTCCTTTTATTATTTTAATTACTTTAATGTTTGGATTTGTTTCATATAGGTTCCTTGTTCTCATTGCATCACTAATCAAGATTCCACGTTATTATAAATAAATAATAAATAAACGTTGATGCGTACATCATGAGTCAACTGCCCCCAAGTTGGCCTACCCCATAAATTATACTACTATACATAAATTATAACCTTACAAGATAATTGAAATTTAATATATTAATTTATAATTTTTTATAATGATACAAACCGTGAAAACACATCATAGATATTCTTCTCAGAAAATGATTGATTACATACAAATCTACTCCAAAATGTGTCAATAATGGTGAAAATACGGATTATACTCAAATTATCTAGACAAATCATTTGTCAATATTTGAAGAGATGATTAAATTGGTAATCAAGCAATCACAATTCGAGAAGCAAAAGATCCTATATTTGATTGCTTAATAACTATTGAAGACATACACACGACATCTCAATTTGATCATTAATTTGAAACCAAAATTATGAATTTAAAATCAATAAATATATATATCAATCATATATGTATTTTATATCACAAATTATAATGCTGTGTTTATGAACTCAAATTTGAGACTCAACTATTAATTCGATAGTATAATATATACTCTCTTCACATTTATGATAGGAGACCCTACATACATACCAATATGTATAGAGATTTATTTTAGTATTATAAGAATAAATTTTTGGACTCTATATATATAATGTTTAATCTAAAAAGTTATACTAGATGTTTATTGATTACATTCCCAAGATTATACTGGGTAGTTATCAACTCATCCAAAACTAAAAATGAAGTTTATATAATTAATATATCCAAAAACGGGTCAATAATTCCGCTAATGTAGTCATTTTGATAGCAATAGTTCGTTGTAACCGAAACAAATAGAATATGCCGAAAATACCCTTGTGCTTCAAATATTGATACGCACTGGGACCCCAGCTAGCATCTTTCCTTCCATGGCCTTATAGTTTCCACACACACACCCAACTTTCACTGATCTTCACAGAGGCCATCATCGTCTTCATCAATTACACACACAAAATCCAAATCTCCCTTCTTTTAATAAAAAAAAAAAAAATTCAACGAGATAATAAAAACAATGACAAACACGTCACGAAAAACGGTGCAATTCAATCTGAGGCGGAGAATGCAGAGGAGCGTGTTGATTCTCAGGCGCTGCATTCGCTGCTTCTGCGACCAAGTCCTCATGTGTTCTCGCGGCAGCAAGCCTGTCCACTACCGGATGCTGCCACGTGCCACCAGGACCATCCTGCCTCCTTCTCGTGCCACGTCGACAACCACGACGTCGTCGGCGCCTTCGCCTCCGACACCTTCGGAGAAGCTGACGTCAGCGTGCGTGTGTCATGAGCGCCACCGTGTCGATTCCGATCATAATAATTTGGTTGCATTGAAGATCAGTCTGTTGGGTGATTGTAATATTGGAAAGACCAGTTTTCTGGTACTTAAATATTTCACTCTTTTTTTTTTAAAAAAAAAAAAGAAATTATTTTTCGCTTACTTTAAACTTTTTTCAATTTAAGAAAAATTGAATTAAAATCGTTGTT
Source organism: Litchi chinensis (assembly GCA_019925255.1). Lineage (NCBI taxonomy): Eukaryota > Viridiplantae > Streptophyta > Magnoliopsida > Sapindales > Sapindaceae > Litchi > Litchi chinensis. Next base: position 21,266,637 of record CM034472.1, on the reverse strand, counting down.
TGGTTTAAAGGAAAAATATGTAGGTAATGAGAAAGAACAGGGAAGCATGGAGCTAAAAGAAGGATTGAATTTGATGGACAAAACCTTGAAAGTTGGAGGGGCACGTATTTCTTATTCGATCTGGGAGGTTTCAGGTTTCTTTTCTTTTCTTTTATTATTTTTTTTAATTCTCGATTTGAGGTGACAAAAATAAAAACCGATTTTTTTAATGCTTTTTAATTATGAAATTACGAGTGCAGGTGATGCAAAAGCTCAGGATCATCTTCCAATTGCCTGCCAGGACTCGATAGCAATTTGCGTCATGTTTGATTTAACTAGTCGGTGTACGTTAAACAGGTTTGTGTGAAATTGTGATCATCAGTTTTTGCTTCCATCAAATGTTGATTAATATAAGTTAAAAATTTTATTTCATTATCTGTCACTGCAGTGTTGTGAGATGGTTTCAACAAACAAGGAGATTCAATCAGGTATTATATATCTCATTATATTATGTGTTTTTCAAGTACTATTGTTTTGCCGCTGATTTAATTATTCTAGTAAATCGCATTATTACATGATTTTTGTAGACTGCGATTCCAATCCTGATAGGAACCAAGTTTGATGATTTCATTCAGCTTCCCATAGATTTGCAATGGACAATCGCTAGTCAGGTAATTAAAATTCCACAAATCATCTCATGTGTCTTAATGACAGATTATATGCACAGCCATTCTAGAATTAAACGTCTCGATTTCATAATTCGGGTATATTAGATACATAACAAGTTAAACTTTAACTATCAATTATGTCTAATTTAATATTAAAAAAATTTGAAGTTGTAGTGACTGTTAAAACATAACATAGACACTTCGACGGATGAGACAAAAGATAAGGTTGGCAAGACTTTTTTGGATTTTATTGCTTAGTCTAGGAGTATAATAAACGCGATACGATTGAGAAACGTGGAGGCAGTAACGTCATTCCTTTGCAGCAATGACTTTTATTAGGGAAGACTTTATAGTAAGCAATGTTGCTGAAATTAGTGACAAACACGACTATCCTTTTAAAAATGTGATGGGGCTCAATGATTGCATATATTAAATGTGTGATAGCAAGCTTCACTTACACTTTGGTTCATACTTGGAGTCTAAATAATATCCTAAGAGAATAAGAGGAGTTGAGAGTTGGTCAGTGCCCTAGATCGTAGGCCAACTGACTTTGTTGCTTTTGTGGCACGAGTTCAAACTTTCACTAAGAATAAAACAAGTTTTTTCTCACCTTTTAAAATGTCATCTCACCTTATGTGGATTGTTCTTTCTTACTAAGTCACAAAGTTAAATCTCACTTGATTCTAATTCATCCTTAGACGCATCCCAGTCTAAATAAAAAAAAGGAATATGAGAAATTGAAAAATAAATAAAATTTTATATTATCATTCTTTATATGAGTTTATCAGTTTCTTCTTCCCTATTTTTATTTTTTTACATAGTTTACATTCTGACTTCATACTTGGGTCCTCTAGTTTTCTCATTTTGAGACGTAAAGAGTTTATCAGTTTTGTTATGTATTCGATTTTATTTAGCAATTACTACGAGTTGTTCATTTTTTTTTTATCTGAAGACTGAAGATTGAATAGTAACTAAAATATGAAATCTACATAACATTTTTTTTTCCTCTTATCTATAAATGTATAGTAATCTTATTTATTTTTTAAAATTAAAATTATCTGAAAATTGATAATTTGATATTTATATCATTTTATTACTAATTGTTACGTAATTTTATTTAATATAAACAATTATAATAAATTATTTAGTAGATACTAAAACACTTTTATATATATATATTGATAATATTTTTATTCATAATTAAAATATGATTAATTATTATAGTACAATATTTTTTTTTTAAAATTATATATAGTAAGTTATTATAGTAATGTAAATTAAATTTATATATCTTTTATTAAAAATAAGTAAAACAGTCTTAAGTTGAGTTACTATTATTATATATTTAAATAAACATAACATTTAAAGAAATATTATTAAAATGAATCTATATAATTTAAAATTAGAATAAATTTGAAGATATTTTATTTTAGAAATGATAGATTTAAAATAATATATTTAAAAAACTATTAAATGATTTGACATTTAGGTGAAAGTTATAAATTGATTTTTTTTTTTTTTTTTTTTTGTGATTTTTTAGTAGTTTTAAGTAGTTTGATTACTTAAGAAAACAAATAAAATTACTCAATAGAATAAATTTAGATCATTAAAAAAAAAAAAGTGATAAAAACAAATGATCTTTATAAACCAACCCAACTTGCCATTATTAATGGCTCTAAATAATTTCCAAATTCAAAGAAATGATAGGCATTAACCAATAGCCCAACCACCGAACATAAATGACTGGCCTCATTAGCTATGCTTTTAGAGAATCGATATTTGTACAACTCTAAAATTATATGTACAGTTTATCCCATTAAATGATTCATAATTACAAATCATAATTTTTTTAAATAATATTTAATAGGAGCGTATTTACGAAAGGGGTGCACATACAGCTTTAGTGGGGTGCAACTACAGCCACTCAAGCTTTTAACAACAAAATGGGCCTTTGACCCACTAAACAATCCGGTTTTAATTGTACCGGTAACACTCTTCTAATCGGTTCTAAACAAGGCAAAATGCTGTCCATCAGTATCTAACTACTACACCCACTAAATGATTATAGCTTTGGTCTCTTCTAATCTAACCATACTGTTAATGTCTTACCGGATGATGTTAATTTGATCTTCTTTTACATGTTGTTCCATGACAGGCAAGAGCATATGCAAAGGCCTTCAACGCGACACTCTTCTTTTCGAGTGCTACCTACAACATTAACGTGAACAAGATCTTCAAGTTCATCACAGCAAAGCTCTTTGACATACCCTGGACTCTGGAGCGTAACCTCACCATTGGAGAGCCTATCATTGATTTCTAGAGTTCTTTTTTCGTGCATAGCAGTATAGGGGTTTGATCTGATCCTGACTCAACCGCTTGCTAGAAATGTTATTATCGTCACGCTGGTGGCATGACTTGAGTCAGTCTCGTTGGGGAATGGTGGAGGCTCAGAGCCCACATCTCCATCCATTAATAACATTTCTGTTCAACAAGAGTTACAAATACTCGCAACTCTCATCACCTCGCTCACATTAGTTTAAATCTTATCATTGGTGATTCTCACGCACAAATCTAAAAAGAAATGCACAGTCTGTGATTAAACGTGTGGTAGTGACAGTTATTTTCTAAGCAGTGACAAAATTGGAAATCGAAGAAGTGTAAGATAAATAGATAACCTAAAAATAGAACAAAAGATACAAGCGATAATGTAATTGTAGAAAGCACTTCATGTCATGGCTAGAGAAAAAATGTGCAGAACCAACTTGAAAGGACAAATGTATTTCTATGAATCTGTGTTCCTAGAAAAAGTGAAGTCCGAACTACTCTTTAAGACAAATTTTATGATCTTAGGACTTTAAAATAAGCATAACCCCTGGTTCAAATGCAACCTCCATCTCCATCTATGAGGATGAGGAGATAAAAGGAAGGGACCCACGAGCCTGCGCTTATATTCACAATTCAGATGTTTTGTCTTCTCTGGTTTGCATGCTGCTCAAGAAGTAGTTGTAACCATGGCAATTCCAGAGGTACATCATCAGCAAACATAGATTAGAGACACATTATCCAAATTCCAACTATTGACACAAGGCTATTTTCTTACTGAAGATAAACAGATCTAAGAGGAAGCTCATGAATCATAACTGTTGATGTTTGATGGAATAAATTCTAGGATGTATGCAACACAGTTTTATAATAATACAAAATTCATTTCACAGCCAAATGGCAAATACGTAACACAAAAAATATGATGGAAATATTCGTCATTGATAAAAATTCCAGTGAAAGTTATTCTGTTCTCTTCATTGTTTTCATTATTTAACATAATGGCAAAGACGATATATTGGAGCCACACAAACACAACAGTCTAGAAAATCGTTAGAGACAACAAGTTTATCAAAAACTGCAAGACTAAAAGACCAACAGAAGGCCCTAACCACAACAACCAATAATTTTAAACTGCATTTGAAAAAACAATTTTACTCTAGTTTCACCTCTCTTTTTGGGGGATCCAATTGCAAATAGGTATATGGCTCTGTCGGTTCCTCCCTGCACCATCACAAACACGCTCATAAATCCCCAAAAAAAAAAAAAACAAATCATGCATTTTCAACGAGCCATACAACATAAACAAAGATATATCACAGAGGTTCGGCCAATAAAGCCAACTTGAACTTCATTCTTGTCAATTTCACCACTAAAAATTATCAATCAATAAAACCAAACTGATACTACCACAGCAACCCAGTATCAAAAGCTTAACACTACATACCCTGGTTTTGATCTCATGCACCTCCAAAAGAGCTTAAAAGGACCCGGAACAGTCTTGAATGGATTTCCCTCAAAACAAGCCTACAATACAAAACACCCACCGACAATATTCAATTCAAAACACAAACAACAAAGTAAATTTACTAACTTGACACAAAACACACACAAATCCCAGATTAAAATCCCAAAAAAAAAAAAAAAAAAACAATAGAGGAAGAAACTTGACATACTTGGATGACATCCTCCGCTCTATCATTGCATCTGTGCGCCTTCGGCTGCCGGTGCTCTCCCTCCGGCGTCCCCCATGGACTCTCTCTCCTCGGCACTGGCCTCGTCTCACTCATTTTTCTATTTTCTTCACCAGCGAACCCCCACGATGCTGCTTACATAGACGACTCAAAACGACGTCGTTTATTTCGATACTCTTACAATCAATACGGCGTCGTTTTTTAATTCAATCCCTGATATAAATATCAAAATTTGCCCGAGTTTCTGTTTTCCTAAAATCGCAGATTCTCATTTATTATCAGATCAAAAAACACAAAAAATGGGAGCTTTGTTGAAGCTGATTGATGCGACACTGTTCCTGTTCTTCGCGTTGATGGCGGTGGTGGCGCCTCTGATCGACGGTCAGACGTTGCTACCACGCGACGTCTACCCGGTGTTCCTCGTCGATCTGAAGGAGACATACACGCGCGAGTACGGCGACTATCTGTTGGCGGAGAAGCCACATTTCTTCGTCGGGCTCGCCTGGCTCGAACTCGTCTTCCTTTGGCCTCTCTCCTTCGTGAACATCTTCGGGCTCCTCGGCGGCAAGCCCTGGTTCAACACCACTTGCTTGATCTACGGCGTCACCGTCTTCTCTTCCATGGTAAACACCCTCAATTCTCCAATTTTTCTCTCATTTTTTAGATTATTATTATTAATTTATTATTAATTGTAAATATATATAAAAAAAAAAGGCGGCTGTGCTGGGTGAGCTGGTGGGGTCAGGGAAGGCATCGGAGAAGCTGTTAAAGGTTTATTATCCGTTCATGGGTCTTGGTGTCTTGGCGTTTCTTCGTGGCTTGGTTTCGAGTTCTTCAAAAGCCAATTTGACTCTTGGCAAGAGACCTGTTTTGGCTGCTAGGAAAAAGAGAGCTTGAATTTTTCACCTTATTAGACCAACTTTTCTACTTGTTTACAGTTCTGTTGATTGAGGTGTTTTGATTGGAATCTCTGATCTTGTTGGACATGTAATGATTAGAGAGATTGGTTTTTGTTGACGCCAATTGATGGTTCCTTGTTTTAGTTCCACTTCATTAAATTTTTCGCTTCTGTTATTTTCTCAACAGATCATTAATTGTTTATGCCTAATAATTGTCTGAGAATTGATTATTTTTTCTAACGATTTTGTATTGGATTTTATTTGATTTGTGTGATTACAAAATTCTCACCCTGGACGAGTACGATAATAAGAAACAGATTTAAACTGATGCTTTAAAAGAAATACGGAGATTAAAAATATACGAAGAGTAAGAATCTGGAAGATATGGAATTTAAATTAAAAGGAATGTTTGATCCCCTTTTTATCACTATGACCGTCAATAACGTGTCATGAATTGCTGGAATTATAGAAATTCGAGTTTCTTTTTTATTTTTCACTAAAATTTTGAAGTTTATATTTGTAACGATTGAATTCATTTCTTGACCGTGTTCCGACGATTTAAAAATTAGAAAGAAAAAACTATGCCAAAGAAATTGATAACAGAATTTTTAATAATTAGTAATCAGTAATCAAAATAAAACGTCACAAAAAGTGACATTAAATTATGTCAAAAATAAAAAAGTGCTATTAAATGGCTGGGTGGGCTCGGGTTACAGAAAAAGAGCCCTTAGTCTGTTCCCTGAACCCAATAGGAGTTTTATTATTGGGTTCCAATTACTAAATTTGGCCCATTTTTCCGTGGTCGTGAGTATCATGAATTGCGCACTTGTGAATTGTAATCTATCATTCTTATGTTCTTTGTCAACTTGAAGCTCAGAAGTTAGAAATTATCCGGAATTTAAGCAATGAGTGACATCTTCTCTTCAATTGAAATGATCAAACCATTCCGTTTCCATTCTTCCCCGTCTTTTGGATTCAAAATTTTCAAATTTATTCAATTTTAAAACTAGGAAAATCTTCCATGCCCAAACCAGGTCACAATTTGCTACATCGTCCACCCAAACACACACTTATAATAATAGTTAGTCATCTCCCTGTAATTACAGTTGCGATAATGTTGTTGTCAAATAAAAAATAAATTATTAAACAGGAAACATTGCCCTCCATTCTGCAACTTCTCAAGTCTCAAAATCTACTCATTTCATATTAGATTATTCTTGTTTTATCAATGATATTCATGGAATTTTGCATACATATTTTATAATGTTTTAAAGTACATATAATAATATAAATAACAATTTAACTATACTGTCATAAATGGCCTTTCTCGTAGCTGCCTACCATACAGCAATGTTAGAACCTACTACTCTGTAATTATTTGTCTAAAGTATCCAAACAATACAATTACTATTTTGTCTTGAAAATGTTTCTTGAATCAGAACAGTTGTTGAGGTTTCTTGCTCTGGAATGAATGATGGGAAACTCGATTTTGTCTTGGAATGAAACGTATATCTTAGCATTCCTATATGTCTCAACTGTATCGACCGCTCTGGTTTGCCGGCATGGAGCCAGTATTGCCTGTCGGTAGTATAGTAGTGGTCGATCGCATGGAAGTCAAAACAGTTGCAATGCAACCAGAGAGACTTTTTGTATCAGTATTTTCTTGATGCACAGAAGCGATAAGATTCTTTGAAGGGTAAAAGAGAGATTATTGAGATGGTGGGTTCATCAGAAAGATGGTGAACATTCTTCTAGCGTTTTTATGTTTTAGAAAGAAAGTGAGAGATAGAGACATATAGAGAGAGAAAGATTAATGGATGAGAAGAAATGTTGGAAATGCAAAGGTTAATTTGTGTGACAAAGGCGGTGGGTTTGGTGTGTTAACGTTATTTGTAGTACTATGTGAGGGTGACATCAAACGCTACAACAGCAGTGGTTTTGGTGAGACCAATTGGGTTCATGACATCTATACCTGAAAGTGTTGAGTTTTATCTACACATTGAAAGTTCTTTATAAATATATATATATATATATATATATATATTACATTACTTTTGATAATACAATTGTTGACGATCGGAATCGGTCAACATCCAGGGGGTCGGAACCACGCCTATGGAACGATTTGTACGGGGCTCGCGGTGAAGACCGCGCCGAGCCTGGGGTGAAGACTACCCTGGGCAACCCCTTTTGGCCTCTCACTTGGTCGCGTCCGGAGTTGAACTCGTAACCTCTTATAAGGTTTTTAAGTGCACAACTCTTACCACCAAGCTGAGTCAGCTTGGTGGTAGGAATTGTGCACTCAAAAACTTTATAAGAGGTTACGAGTTCAACTCCGGACACGACCCCAAGAGGTCAAAAGGGACTACCCGGCGTGGTTTTCACCCCCGGCTCGGCACGGTCTTCACCGCCGGCCCCGTACAAATCGTTCCGTAAGCGAGGTTCCGACCCCCCGGGTGTTGACGGATTTTGATCGTCAACATTAAAACGCGCGCGGGGTGTACTTGGTGGTAGGAGTTGTGTACTCAAAAACCTTATAAGAGATTACGAGTTCAACTCTGGACGCGACCCAGTGAGAGGCCAAAAGGGGTTGCCCAGGGTAGTCTTCACCCCAGGCCCAGGCGCGGTCTTCACCGCGGACCCCATACAAATTGTTCTGTAGATGTGGTTCCGACCCCTTGGGTGTTGACCGATTCCGATCATCAACAACAATTAAACTAGAGCAAAACTTACTACGTTTGATAATTTTAGGACAATTTAGGTTGGTTTCGGACACATACTATCTCAAGCAACCTTTAAATGCGTGGAATGCACACATGTCATATTGTAATTCAACGGGAAAAAAAAAATCTTGAAAGTGAGAATGAGTAACTGAAGTTTGACAAGATAAAATAAAAAAAGAAAAGAAAAGAAAACAGTCATGGGCGCATAGAGCTGTAATATTGGGTTGCAAAAAGACAGCAGTTTAATAAATTTATGTGAGAATTGAGACCATGATGTGTCATGACATTTGTGGTGGAGCAAATTACTCCAAACCCCCCCCCCACCCCCCCTCCCTCCTGAGGTTTGTCAAAAAACAAACGAAAACAGATTTATCCTTTTATTACACAATACCTCCACTCCGTTAGTAAAATTCCATTAAGATTAGTCAAATTAAGTTGACTCAAGGGCAATTCCGTCATTTAACCTTTTAAATAAAAGTTGAAAAAATTAAGGTTGAAGATCTAGGTTCTAGAACTTGAAACTTGAACATCTAGAACCCAGATCTTCCAAAATAAGAAATTAGAAAAAAAAAAAAAAAAAAAAAAGAATGAACAGCAACAGCAGACAAAACCAACAAAACCTCTACCCAGATCATTCAAAAACAGAAAAAGCAACAAAAACAAATATCATTCTTCACCAACATCATCATTATTCTTCAACAATAAAATCGACAGAAACAACAATACCACAAAACCAACAACAACAGCAACAGACCAACAAAACCTCTACCCAGATCATTTAAAAACAGAAAAATCAACAACAAATACCATTCTTCATGAACATCATCAACACAACTGGGTTCCAAAATACATCATCATCAACAAATAAATCAAACTCAAACATCTCAGAATCATCATCATAAACATAAACCCAGAATTAAAAAATAAATTCTAAAAAAAAAAAAAAAACACAACTAGATTTGACATTTGGGTTCGTGGAACCCAGACATCTGGGTTTCGTCGAACCCAGATGATGAAATATGGGTTCGATTCGAACCTAAATCTGGGTTTGAATAGAACCAGACGTTTGGGTTCAAAACGAATCCAGATCTGGGTTCGAATGTCTCTGGTGGAGGAAGAGAGAAGAAGAAGAAGAAGAAGAAGAAGATGACGAAGAAGAAGAAGAGAAGAAGAGAAGAAGAAGAGGAGAGAGGAAGAAGAAGAAGAGAAGAAGATGGTTGTGAATAGAGGAGAGAAATATAGATGAAAGAAAGAGATGGTGGTCGGTGTGCGAGGGGGGGGGGGGGGTGGTGGAGGTCTGGTCTCTGGTGGAGGATGGTGGTCGGCGTGCGGAGGGGGTGGTGGTGGAGGTCAGGTCTGTGGTGGACGATGGTGGTGCGAGGTTTGGTGATGATTTTAGGGATTTTTTTGTTTAAAGGATTTTGTTCAATTAAGGGTAAAATGGTCTTTTAATCTAAAAGTTTAGTCAACTGTTAAAATAGACGAAAATTGACTAATGACATGGGGGTTTGGTGTAATAAAAGGGTAAATCTGTTTCCGCTTGTTTTTTGACAAACCCCGGGGGGGTCTGGAGTAGTTTGCTCTTTGTGGTGCATGGCATCTGCTACAGGTCGCAAAGCATGAACTTTTAAGAGAGCTTTACATTTGGCATTACAGTGGTACATGTGTTAAGTGAAATAATGTGTCAATGTGGACGAACTATGCACCACCAGGATCCGTAGTTAGATAGGTAGATATGGTACTCCAAAAAGTTCATTTACATATATATCTCAGTGGTACAAATCTCAAGCCGTAGGCGGCACTGCCCGATTCATGAAGAAACTCTCAATTTCACATTTTATACAAAAATACGGAAATACCATCATTTAATATAGTTTAGTTACGGGAGAAATACTACATTTCTAAAAAGAGCAAAATGCACAAAACTTCCCTGAAATAAGGTTTTAAATAGACGGATACGAAGTTTGAGTTTAATAACAGATTAATTAATCCCCTGTTATCAGTGTCAATTAGTCCACATCTATTTGATGGAGGGTAATTTCGTCAATTTGTTAGGAAAAATGCCTCTCAAGTCACATTATTATTATTATATTTTTGAAAAAATTAGGCCACATTAATTGCATGTCAGATTTTATGAATAAAAATATTAAAAAAAAAAAAGAAACCATAGGAAAAATTAAAAAAAAATTTGTTCTTCTCATTCATTCTGGTCAATCTCTCTCTCTCTTTACCGTCTCTATTTTTCTCTCCGACCTCTCATTCTTCAAATTTTCTCATATGGGTTTCGATCCATTATCTGGGACGAACCCAAATTATGTTACCTCACTCCCAGCTCTCTCTTTCTCTCCAATCTACCTATAATCATTCTCTATTTGTGCAATCCATCATCTAGGCGAGTTCGGTTCATCTGGGAGATGGAGACCCTTGGGTCTCATTTATCAAAGGCCCCTGGTTTGGTCTCCGACGAAGGAGACCGAAGGGTCTCCGTCAATTTGATTTTTTTTTTTTTTTAGAAATTAATCGATCAAGTTCTGGACGTTTTTTGAAATTGATTGATTTTTTTTTGGGAGATTCGATTTGGATAGAGGGAGAAATAAAGCGGCCAGAGTTGCAAGACTATGATGGAGGATAGTGTACTTCTCTCTCTCCCCTTCTTTTTTCTCCCGGATAGTTTTGGGTATGAAAACCCATTAATCTGGGTTTTTTTTTTGGGAGTTTGATTGAAGATGATGTTTGGGGTTTTTGCAGATGATGTGTTTAAAGATGATGTTTGGGGTTTTTGGTCTGGATAGATTTGTCGTAGCTGGATGTTTGAGGTTGATGTAATGGACGATTGATTGATGATGTGTTTGAGGTTTTTACAGATTGATGTCTGGATGAGTTTTTGTAGATTGTTGTTGTAGGTAGTGGCGATGTACAAGGGAAAGGATGTGAGGAGTAGGGAAGAAGAGGAAATGGTAAAGAATTTGTTTGATGCTTTGTGTTGTTTGGTTCTGCCATTGAAGAGTGAGGTTTCTGGGTTTGGGAGATGAAGGTCTGAGTTTCTGGGTTAGCAGATGAACTGCAACTTTTTTTTTTTTTTAGTTTATTTTTCGGTTTTTTTTCTTATCTTATTACTATTGTCCATCTTTTTTAGATGGACGAGAGAGATTTAATATTTTTTTATGAAAATAATTTTTATTATTTTAATTTATTTTTTTATTGAATCAATTTTTATTCTTTTAAATTTTAAAGGAAAAGAAATTAATTTTAAAAACTGAGGGCATTTGCGTCTTTGCACTTCAAACCAAAGTTGACCATCAGATTTAACACATTTTGACTGTTAAGCTAGGGCTATTTTGTTATAAAACTCAAACTTCGTATCTAACTATTTAAGGCCTTATCTGATGGGGATTTTGTGTATTTTGCTCTTTCTAAAAAATATACTAAAAAATTTTACTTAAATGATATAACAAATTGATTTATAGTTATTACATTAATTTTGGAATGATGTATATTGATGATGTGATATTTACATATAAGTTTGCTATATTATTTAAATAATAAATTTAAATAATTTTTTAGTAATGTAGCATTACACTAATTATAAAAGAATATTAATTTAATCTAATAGTAATTTACGTTTGAATTACTCCCTTGATAAGTGATAGTTGATAAAATGAAGGAAAAAAGCAACAACGTGACTATCATTAGCTTGAAAAGTTCAGTACATTAATGTTTAAACAGATCAGAATTCATATAGAAACAGCTTGGTATTATTTCCAACCAATTGCATGTCAACTCATAATTTAGGTGATTATTGTATTTTCTTTTTTATATTTGTGACAGAAATTTGAATTCCACAATCTGATCCCCAAAAATGTGTAGGGGCTTTTATCTTTTTCTATGAGACTATGTATCTCTTAGTGTGGGAGTAAATTTTCAAAACGTTTATAATGTTTAATTTTGACAAGTTTCAGTAAACCCCTGATTACAGCTAGTAGTAGACTTTTTATTAAGGGATAATTCCAAAAAACTCCTTGACTTTTAATAGATTATCCATTTTTTCCTATATAGTTTCGTTTTTATTCAAAATACCGCCTAATTTTAAATTAAACACCCAAAATACCTCCTGAAAGCATATAAAAGGATAATAATACCTCTGACGGTAACGGATTCCGTTAGGTTGTTATAAATAACAGTTTCACTTCAGAGATAAAAAATGAAATTCAATAAAAATATTAAATAAGATATTTTTATTTAAAAATAAAAAATAAAAAATATATATATTCTGTTTTTTTTTCCCTCTCAGATCGTCTCTCTCTCCCTCTCTCTTCTCCGCCTCTCTCTTCTCATTTCCTCTCTCTCTCTCTCAATCTCCGACTGGTTTTGTGCGAGGGTTGATGGCGGCGGCGTGGTGGAGACACTGGAGACCCAGAAGGATCTCCACGATCGGAGACCCATCTGGGTCCCACGATGGGTCTCCGATCTCTCCCTCTCTCTTCTATTTTCCTTTCTCTCTCTCTCCAACTCCGGCCGACTTTATAGAGGATTTGACTGCGGTGGTGTGGTGGAGACACCGGAGACCCAATTCGGGTCTCCAATCGTGGAGATCCTTCTGGGTCTCCACGATCGGAGACCCGAACTAGATCTCCACGGTCGGAGACCTGAGACCCAGAAAGGTCTCCATCATTGGAGACCCACTTGGTCTGGGTCTCCACGGTGGAGACCATATGTTTTTTTTTTTTTTTCTCTGTTATGTTCTGTTGGGCTTTTTTTGTTTAAATTTTTTTGTCTAATGGTGTTTGTTGAAGATTGTGAGAGATTGTGGATGATTGATCTGGAAACCAAAAATGGGGAGAGAGACGAAAAAGGGGATCCAGGAAGGTTGAAAATGGTGAGGATATGGGGATTCTTTTTTTTTTTTTTTTTTTTTTTCTGTTATGTTCTATTGGGTTGTTTTTATTTTAATTTTTTTTTTTTATCTAATGATGTTTGTTGATGATTGTGGGAGATTGATGTTTAGTGATTATGAAGATTGATTTGGAAACCAGAAATGGGGAGAAAGAAGAAAGAGGGATCTAGGAGTGGAAGGTTGAAGATGATGATGGGGGCTGTGGAGTCCAAATTGGATCTCCACCGTCCATCGGATTGGATGGACCGTGGAGATCCAATCTGGACTCCAATTTTTTTTTAATTTCTTTTGTTTTTTAATTTTTTAAAACATTATAACAGGGTATTTTGGTCTTTTTACTTAAGTTTAATATTTCTATTATTAAAGTGACAGAATGAGGTTTTTTGGATAAAAATGAAATGACATAAGGGAGAATGGATAATCTTTGAAAAAGTGATTGGGTTTTTAGGATTTTCCGTTTATTAATCGATAATTTACAATATACATATGTATATGTATATGTATATACATATATTGCTAGTTAAATATGCAATGTGGTAGTGTACAGTGTACACGTCGTCATTTTACATTGGGCCACTGTCTGTATTCGTTAATATTTTGGAAAGAAAGCCCAAGCCCATCCCAGCTTCGAAAATACTAAAATATTTATAAAATGGGCCGCTATATGACTACGCTGATGTAACTATGACGTCCTATTCGCAAGGTTCATAGTCTATCGTCGTATTAACTAATTAATTAACAATTTCAAAATAATAATAATTAACAAGCTGATGGTTTCTCTGGTGATTGGTGGAGGTAACACACAACGTACCTGTGTGTATATACATATATATATGTAGAGTATATATAAAGAACTGAGTATTTTCTATTGGTTTATTTCGTTTTCCTCCGCGTTCTCGACAACCAAATAGAGATATTACTTGGTTCTTTTGGCAAGAACACCGAACTCGCCATGCGTTGGTTATTTCGATGGTTTTAGTTAACGCAAATTGACATAACTCTTTATGTAAACAAAATGTTCATTAATTATTGGGTTGAGCAATTGACTTAATATTTAATGGTTCTTGATGACACACTGTAACAACTAACAAGTTGACTCCAAGTTGTGAACTGTGTGACTGCCAAATGGTTTTCTTAAAACCTTTTGCAGAAGATCGCAGGGAAAAAATTTATTGGACTTGTCTCATTTTCCATGCACACATTTAAGGTTGAATTGACATCATAAATTGGTCAACATCTGAATCAATGCAAATTATGAATGTGAACAAGTGAGTGTGATTATGATGAAATAGTAACGCAATTATGGTGCAAGAAAGTTAAACAAAGAGACAAAATATAATTTTTAATGTGGTTCAGCTCTTTGAATGATATCAATGTCCACGATTATCATATTATTAAAAAGACTGTGATTTAACACCACAAGCACCAATTAACTTATGTAACTAACAAAAAAACATCACAATCAACAATCCACAATCCATCTACTAGTTTGATACAATTTTTAACCACAAAAAAGATAACAAAACTAAAATTGACAAAATCAAAACACAAACAAAACTTCTATCAAACAAAATTCACAGTAGTTCACAATCTACAAAACTGATATTCAATATATAAACCACAAACCAAACTTAAGAAAGACCTTCAAGAAGCTGGTTCAAGCCATGACACAATCTGGAAGCTTGGTTTACCAATAAGGGCAAGTGAAGGGAGCTCAAGACCAACATGTCAAGCTGTTGGCAAAGAAGAAAAATGAAAATGAAAAGGGTTTGGCCAATTCGGGTTTGGAGAAGAGAGGTGAAGAGAAGGGTGTGTATCGGTGAAGAAAGGAAATCCAAAATGAAAATAGAAGGAGTTTTGTTAGTCAAGGAATGTAATTATGGTTGGGTTAGACATGCGAAATTACACGTGTCATTTAGTGTTATTCGAATTTTTAATAACACTAGTGTTATTTGGTTCAATTAGAGTCTACAGACCCAAACCTAAACACAAATCGAAAACATGTAGGTTCTTCACCTTGAGAACTGAACACTCCCCTTCTTCTCCATATGAAACCCAACCACTCGAAATCGGTTCGGGTCGAGTCTGTTGAGGTCAGTTTATGTTCATGTGCCTATCCCTAGCCTTATTTTTCTTCCACATTCTCATAATTCAGTAGATGCTTCTAGAAAAAGTCTATTTATTGGTGAAAATTAATTTGACAAGTACAAACATCCTCAAAAGGCATTTAATTGCGACAATTATTAAAAAATTTGAAGACGTTAATATAGTGACATTATCAATCCATAATTTAATGAAACAAAGAACCAGCTGTATATTCGCATAATTAATAGCTTGATGAATTGAATACAAGATTTATTGTGTGTCCATATATACATATTTATCAACAGAAATTAATGTGTTTTTGACTGGTGGCTATCAATCTTCTGCATTTAAAAGATGAAATAAAACGCGGTTTTGGTCCACAGTTCGATGATTAATGAGGGGAATATTGCACCAAGCCACCAACGAATTCAATAACTTTTAGATCTTTTAGATATTGTTCAAATAATTACTTCATATTTGTAAACCGCCCATCAAAATATTAATATTTACTTATATTATATTATTAACTCAACAAATTAAACTAGTGAGAGTGAGATACTGCTGATCCTTACACAATTTTTGCTCAGAACCTTGACATACTTCATTAAGTTCATTATATTTTTAATTTTTCATGTCATCCCCTTGATTCAGTATGGAAGAAACTGATCAATTTTGTTATTTAGGTTACCAAATATTCCTTGTATTTTGTTAAAATTTACGAACAAGTTTTGTAATTGTTCCCCAATCCATTCATCATATAATCCACCAAGAAATAAACCTTTTGAAAAGAGAATTATATAAAAGAAGCATATTAACAAAGAACTGTAAACTAAAAGCAGAAAAACTAGCAGTTCATTTCAACAGCCCATAAAATGTGAAAAAAGGGAAGCTAATGTCTGCCAGTAGGTGTGAGCTTTTGCACCCACTAGAAAGTGCTTCAAAAACACAAACAACAAGAAAAGAAGGGACCAACGAAAAAACCCACAATGACGACATTACAACTAAAACCACTTAGACAAAATCCTAAAACCCTAAAACCACAAAGTCAATAAGTAAGAAGGGGATTCAAACTTCCACTAAAATGTCTTTTTTGTTTGTTTTCTGCTTTTTCTCCGTTTTTAAGGAAGTCAATTCCCGAACCTCTAATCCTTGTAGACTATATTCACTTTGTTGAACAAAAACCGCCATATATATATAGCCAAAAAAGGATCATACAAGGTGCGCTCTTGACTTCTCGCCATTGTCTATTATAAGCCGAATTTCTTTTCTCCACCTTTGTTGTTTCTTGATATTCTTTTCTTTCCTTTTTTTTTTCCCTTCTTCTGTTGGTTACTGCAACAACAAAAAATAAACTCAATATAATTTCCAATAAATAAATAAACACAATATTATCACATTAACCAATTCTACTAATAATAAATATAAAAAAAAAATAGACACAAAAACACTTATATCAATACAGAATATAGTAAGTAGAAGTAAGTTACATATACAAAATTATTGAATTTTTACGATCTCTAGATAGAAATCCTCGATTCTAATAGGTATCATGTAAGAGTGATAACACTAGTATTAAAAATCTAAACTTAGACAATATTGTAAAATTGAGGACAAGAGTTCCAAAGCAAGAAGAAATAAGTTACCTAGAAATATTGAAGCTGTGAAGCTCATGCATTCTCGCACGACAAAGAAGCCTTTATCCTCTCAACAGTGCAAGCAATCAGATTGTTGACAGTTGCAACAGACCCAAGCGAGAGTTTTGCGGTCGGCACTGAATCAACCAAAATCTGAAAGGCAACAGTGAGTAGAGATCCACCAGATGCAGTTTCACCAATGTTGCCTCCATGCACAGTGGTTCCATCAGGAAGAATCGCGAATCCAGAGGGTAGAAGCGCGACATAGTCAGGGTCTCCACCATTCAGTACTACATTCATGGCAACAATATCTACAGGAGCATAAATCACAAAAGAGGCCGTTGCATCAGTGCAACTCTCTTGTAATATCAACATGTTGCTCTGGCTCGAATTTGCACTCTACAGTCAAGTTATGAGATGATATATTAGCGAGTAATTTAATAATTTAGCAACTTATATAAAGTGACTAGAACAGTGGAATTAATTATCGGAGTACGAGGACTCACGTTCACTCGAAGTAAAGAAACACAGTTGCCTGTATCCCGGCCATTAGCAATATGTGCCATTTCTTGGACAACTCCTCCATTTGAAAGAATATCCCACTGCACTTAAAAGAAAATATAGTTAGAACTTAATTTCTTCTATACTATAACATTTAGATAATTTAATGGTAAATCACTCTATGGGATTATGTACTTAAGATGAGTTATTTTTATTTTCATACCTAACAATATATTATTTTACTCATTCTTTTAATTTGAGTTAACATTTATTCAAAGAGTGTTTTTACTTTTTTTAAATCAAGAGAAAAAAATATGATTAATTAATCGTCAAGAGAAAAATTTATAATAGTTGTGCGCATTAATCAAGGAAGAATGTATGTATATCAATTCGTTGCGTATATTTCTTGTAATGAATCAAGGGATTTAAAACTCGTAAAAGGGAATTGTTTATTGCATTTTATTTACTAAATCATTGTAGATGATTTCAAATGACTTATATTTAGAATTAAGCTTTGAAAGAAATTAAATTTCACATTACCTCATTTCGAGTATTCTCATCACGAAGGAAATCGAAAACCCTTTTTGGTGGAACAGGAAGCCAGAAAGAAGTTGCAGCACTTAGGACAATGCCAGGAGGTCTGCCTGGGTCATCTACACTCTTCCTGGTCATGACCCGCACATCATCGGCTCCCGTTCCTGATAGTGTGGTCCAGGTATGAGCAGTAGAGGCACTCACTCCAGCACAAAAACTTATCACCATTCTTTCTGCTAGCTTCAGCATGCTCTTTCTCCCATCTTGATTTGTTATCACTAAGCAATAACATAAATCAACAAGGTGTTCAAATAACATTAGTTGTTCTCCGATTAATGTTGACACGTTGATCACATAAGGACCATGATTAAATTAAATTATCTTTAAAAATAGTTTAAATGGAGACTTTAACCTTTCCAACATCATACGCAACCATAATCAATTAGATTCTAAGATTCGTAAGAAACTTTCGTTGGACACCTAACAAAGCACTGTTAATGAGACCTACAGTACAATGATTTTCATGTCGAATTAAAAAAAAAAAGGGAAATTAGTAATATTACCACCGACATCTCCGGTAGGAATGTTTGTTGCCATGACACTTGCAAGGCGTTCGCACTGTCGGTCTAGGGTAGCAACCCAACGTTTTGCCCCAAAAGCATTTCCAGAGCTAACCAGCTGCTTATACAAATTATGTACACCTCTATCATCAACCTCAACATTCTCAACCCATGTAACCTGAATGCATATATAAAAGATAAATGATAAATTTTAAATATATATATATATAGTGAATAACGCATAATTATATTTAAGTGAGTAGTAGATGAATGTCAATTATATTAATTTATTTTTTTTGAAGTAGTCAGTTATATTAAAGTTGATAATTCAAATAATTAATTATCTAATAATCACTTACCTTTGAGTATCCATTTGGCATTTCCTGAATTAAACATCCAGATGGCCTTCTTCGGCATCTAACTGCTGGACTAGGGCGTAAATTGTCCAAGGAAACATCAACGACTGCCCAAGTACCATCTCCATGCTGCTTACAATATCTCACGAAATAACTCTCTCGAGTTGGAACTAATGGTGAAGGAACTTGAAATTCAGCTGTCATCTAGAAAATCAAAGATTGAACACATATTAAGAAGCAAGTTAATTTGAAAAAGTAAGGATATTACTCACAAAATATACTTCATAATTAATTATCTTTGAAGATTCATTTGTGTAAATTAGACGTCTCAGTAACATTAATATGATGCATAAAATGTAGTTCAATTGAAATACAATTAATTAAGGTTCATATTAGGATTACACTAAATAAAATCAGGGTATATGGTAATATTCATAATACGGATTATTGGATTAGATATTTAATGTATAATATAATATAATTCAATTCAATCTTCTGTATTAAATATCAATTAATTTGGTCTTAGGGGTTGCGACTTATGAAGGTCACCTTCTTAATTTCATACAAATTAAACAAAAATAATCATAAATGCTTATTAGTGTCACATTTTAGGTATCGAAAAAAAAAATAATGAAAAGATGTAAGAAAAAATATATTACCACTTGCAGGGCTCCGTTGTAGTTCCCTGCTACACCTGTTGATAGTACTTCTAGAGTCATACCTCGAGACACAATGCCAGAGAACACAGTCGACCATTGATTCTGTAAAAAAGAAGTTTCAATCACAAATAAGATCATATACAAGATCAAAGATAACTCACTGAAAATTCTATGAAGAAACAAATCAGTAAGCACACCATATCCATCAGAATCTCCACAAGACTAATGTGGTTCATGATAACAACAGCAGTTTCTCGCGAAGCCTCGCATTTGAATCCAGCTGGTTTAGGGCCGATCCCCCGAGGAAATGTTCGAATATATTCATCTTCATTGAGTACACTGGTGGTGCCATCAAGGCTGGTCATCCACAAGGGCTCACCCATCTGGGCCATTCTAATAAGTTCTTCCATTGCTGCAACAGCCAGCTCGATTATCATCGGCTTATCAGCCTCCGTTGGAGCACTGATGGACCTAAGAAGGTCTGCAGCTCCATACATCTCTCCCCCCATTCCTGGTTGACCACCAAAGTTACCCACACCAAGTTCAAGTGGCCTAGTCGGCACTGGAGGAGACATAAGTGGATAGTTAACCACAGGCTTGCCAACATACTTTGCCGCAATAGCCGAGATGCGATCAATCTGTGCATGAATACATACATAATATGTATGATTAGTGTCAAGTAACCATGTTAATGATAATCAACATTAAAAATATATCCTTAATGCAGCTATGAACCTCTTCTCTTAGCCGAGCATTTTCAAGCCTGAGATGGTGTTCATCAAAAGACATCTCTCCTATAGCAGTTGGTCCTCCACAATTGGGACATGAGGCATTGCTCAGAGCATCTCTGTACCTCATGTTATCTGCCCTAAGCTTTTCGTTCTCGGTGCGAAGCTGAGTGTTTTCATGGCGCTCATGCTGAGTCTGTTAAGAAAGAATAGACAACATTAATTAGCAAATAAAAATTTAAAAAAAAAAAGAGAGAGAGAGAGAGAAATCCGTTAGAGAAAACAAAGATATTGTAACGGCCTTCATGATGTGAAATAAATATTACATAATATAAAACAGTAAATGGAGAAAACTAATATATTTGTAAAGAGAATGCGTTACCTTCATTTGGGTGCGCTTGTTTTGGAACCAAAATTTGACTTGCAAAGGCTCTAACCCTA
Source organism: Litchi chinensis (assembly GCA_019925255.1). Lineage (NCBI taxonomy): Eukaryota > Viridiplantae > Streptophyta > Magnoliopsida > Sapindales > Sapindaceae > Litchi > Litchi chinensis. The sequence goes on along the minus strand of CM034472.1, from coordinate 21,245,960 downwards.
ACTCACGGCTCAGCTCCTTTCTCTGCTTGTCATCGGGGTGTGGACATTCTTTGAAGAAACTATATAATAATAAGAAAAACAAAAACAAAAACAAAAAAGCACAAACTCAAGTTACAATATCTGTTTATAAAATATGTTTAACAAAATATTAAAAAGTTAATGATCTTACGATTCCATTTCTTGGATCTGATGCTGAGTATGGCGGTGGTATCGCTTCTTCTTCGGACGCTGTTGATCCTGATCGTCACCGGAGGCTCCTCCTTCATGGTTTTCGCTACCCGATTTAGTGCTGTCGAATTCTTCGTCTCTCAAACGAGCGATTTCGCTTTCGGATGTGGTGTTTTGGGTCATGTCAAGAGGGTGAAGCTGGCCTTCCAACATGTTTGGCTGGAACATATCGCAGATCTTTAAGATTCCGGAAGCTTATTGTTTTTCAATCTAACAAAGAGAATGGAAATTTCCACTCAAAAAAGAAATGCAAAACCCATCTATGTCTCATCGACACACAAGTTTGTATGAGTGAGATCGTGAGTGAGGCACACAGTGAAAAAAATAAAAATAATAAAAAAAAAGCTTGCTCGTCAGGACTAAAGTGGTGAGCAAAGAAATAAAAAGTAAAACCCTATCATGTGTACATTAAAATATTAAAATCAACCTAGTTTCGAAAATTCATGTCAAGATAAAATGAAATATGATGTGGTGTTAGATTTTATAAGAAGACTTTCTCTCTCTCTCGCTGACCTCTTTGTGTGTAGATGTGTGCAGAGTAGAAGACTTTACGCGTTTTGCAAATATCGAGAAGGATTTTCCTTCAAATAGCAAATTAGTCTCACTAAAAGTCAGGTTCACTGTTAAAATACTAATCTTAGGACCTCCAAAGAAGAAGATGAATGAAAGATCGGCTGTTTTTGTTAAATACAGAGAAGATCATTTGTTAAAATAAACCAAGAACCATATATATATATTTACATGATCATATAAAAAACATATATATATGGACGAAATAATATTTCATGAATTAATTGAAGACCAAACAAAAAAAAATCAAATCTCAAACCTCACCTGACCAAGAGTAAGTCCTGATGATGATGATCCAAGCCCACCAACATTCCCGTTCCGACCGATCAATGACGGCATATTTCTTGCCGGAATCATGACTCCGGTTGGCATATTTTCCTACCCTGAAACCCTATATTAGCCACCTACCACACTCTTGTCAATTTCAACTCTACTCAGTGGTGTCTGGTTTGAGCCCTTTTATATAGGAAATGGAGGAGACAGGGTTTGACAGATTATTACTAGTGAAAAAACAGGCAGCTGACCTTTTTTTTCTTTTCCCTTTGTTTTTCTGCCGTTACAAATCTCTCTTTTTTCTCTCTCTAGATCACTTAAATCGATATCAGAATTTTTACGTGCCAATGCACGAGAAATGGAATATGTAGAGAGAGATAGAATTAACAAATTGGATTGACGACACAAAAAAATTAAAATAAAATAAAATAAAATAAAAACCCAAAAACAGGCACAACTAAGATTACGGAGAATCCAACTATGCCTTCTCTGTATATCAAAACGATCCTTCAGTTCCCTTTTCTGGACTCTTGACTCTATCTGCAGTACCAAAAACAAAATAAAAACGTAAAAGAGAAGAGAATCAGAAAAAGATGGTAGTGATTTTGGCAACACTAAAAACCAATTCAAGATTCACTAAACGGTGGACTAGAAAACTCCACCAATTCTCTAAAGTACTAAAATTGGAGAAGAGTATAACACCGAATAATAATACTAAAAAATATTTGCTCGTACAAAGATTTTAACCTACCACGAAACAGCCACTTTAAAAGCCCTAAGAAGAGCCCCCAAGAACAGTGGACGGTTTAGATCTGTTCAGGGTCAGCTGTTTTGCCCAAAAACTACTGCTTAAGGCTCTAAAAATGGTTTTCTACTATGGTTTTTAATGTATAGAGATTTTCAGAGAGATAGGGCAAAAACAAAAGGTCACAAAGGAAAAAAAAAAAAAATTAAAAAAAAAGAGAGATGGAGATCAAAGGGAAGGGAGAGACTTCAATGGTGAAGTGAATAAAAGACGGGGAGTAAGAGGAAGCAGATGGAGAAAGATGTGGCAGCGAAGAGTTATTGCAGAGCGTATTGAGAGGGTGCAATAGCATTTAATGGTGGAGAGGTGTAATTGCTTTGGAGGGGAGAGCAAGCATTTTGTGTTTTAATTTTAATTTTCTCTTGGAGAGTGTATGGTGCAACGAATGACGGCTACCAAACACTTGTAATTTTCCATCGCTTTTTTTTCACCTTTAATAAGTTCTTGATAATGGTGGTTCATTACCTACTACAACATATTATGTTTATTTTTGTTTTGTTTTTAGTTTATGCATATTGAAACTACATAAAATAAATAGTTCATTTACTGTAAAATTAAGAGAATACATCTTTGAATAATATTACAAGTTATATAATTGTATGGGTTTGACATGCATGCACAATATATGAGCATTGCTTTGAAAATTAATGTGAAAGATTTAATGGAAATGTTAAACCTATAAGTATGATCTAAGAAAGATTAATGACATTCTTTTGTAGGTACCTTACAAAGTTGTGCAGAAAATTATAGGTAAAAGTATTAATAAGAGTTTGATTCATCAATCAGCTAATGTTCCGTATGTACATCTTCTTTGTCAATATAGCATATTTTGTAGGTCTCTATTTTGTCCACGTATTAATGAGGATATAAATCTAGATACTAGTCTGATCACATCCCTTTGTTAGAATAATCGAATCAAGAAATGTTAAACAAAAAAATGTACATGATAAAGAATGGGTTAGTATTAATTGAATCATCGAACCCTTTAGATTCAAGAATGCACAAGCCTTAATTAAGTTCCCATTATAACTTTTCGTAAATATTATTAATGTAATTTTCTCTTTATTGGTTTATACTCTCCCACTTGTTTCATTGTCTTATAATGAGTTACATTAATTCATCTCTTAATTCATTTTCAACTTTTATTAAGTTACTTTCAATTTCTCAAACTTAATTCATTTACAAGTCTTAAGTTTAGCCCTAATTTAGGGTTCTAGATCCAACATTTTATATTCAATATTATCCACACATAATCATCGATGAGTGTACAAAAACTTTTAGATAAAAAATTAATAAGAGTTTGATCCCTCGATTGATAGATGTTCTACATGTCTCTTCGTTGTCAACATATTGTAGGAGATATGAATCTACATATAAATAATAACAAACCTTTAATGAGAAAATCGAATCGAGAGACGTAAAATACGTGAGTAGTCCTAAAGTTTACGAAAGACTAAATAAATTTGAATTTTATTTTTGTATTTTCTTTTGAGGTTAGAATCAAAGTGTCATTTTTTTTTTTTTTTTTATATATTAAGATAGAAACATATGAAAATAAATAATTTGACATTTATATGCTTCATTTGTTAATTACAATATAATTTTATTTGTTACAATAAAGATCGCTAAATATAAATATTTAAACAAATCTTGAACAAAATAATTAATATTGATAAATATTTCATTAATTAATATTTTTTATTGATACCAAACTTTATTTACTTAGGGATAATTTTTTTTTTTTTTTCATTTAAGATTTAATAGTAAATTGCAACTATTAAGTTGTTTTCATTTATTTTTTTTAAGTGATCAAACTATTTAAAACTATAAAAAAATGATTAAAAAATTAAATGAAAATGTTTAACTTTTCACTTAATTATAAATCATTTAATGACAATTAAAAGTTTTTATTCTAAATCTATCATTTTCAAAATAACATAATTTCAAGTTTATCCTAATTTTATATTACTCAAATTTTCTTTTCTTTTCTTTTTTCTTTGATACTTTTAAAAATATATTTGAAAAGAAAAGCTAAATACATATCATCCTAAATTGTTTTGAAATTAAACTAATATATTTTAATTTACAATTTAAACATTCATTATTTTTTTATTTTTTAATATATTAACAAATTTAAATATATAAATATGGTTAATACTACTATATTTTTTAATTATATTTTAATTATGAATAAAATATTATTATATGTATATAAAAATTTTAGAATATTTTTAAATTATTTATTTTAAGATGTTTATATTAAATTAATTAAAATTACATAACAACAAATAGTAAAAAAAATATAAATGTTAACTTACTAGTTTTTAGATAATTTTAATTTTAAAAAAAAAAAAAAAGTTTATAACATATCAGAGGTAAGAGAAAAAAAAAATTATATGTTATTCAGATTTCAGGTTTCAGTCTATTCAGTTTTAGTCTTCAGCAATATTGTTCAGTCTTCAGACAAAAAAATAAATGACCTCTTAATAATATTTTATAATAATATTAACTTGAGATAATTCAATTAAATATGTTCATCTTAATTAATACACAATAGATGGTTACACTTATTATACAAAACCAATTTATTAAAAATATGAATAATGGATATTGTAAGGTATGCAATTGAGATATAATTGGAAATAAATTAATTGCAAGAGGGCATATTTAGAATAAAATATTTAAATATAATTAAGTGGTTAAGTAAAAAGTAAAATTTTAACTTTTATTGAAGTTATTTTCTATCATTTAACCACTTAAAACATCAACAAAAAATGAATGACCCTTTATTATCCATATAATATGAGTTAGGTGAATTCATCTCTTAATTTATTTTTATTAAGTTATTTTCAGTTTCCCCAACTTAAGTCACTGATCACAATGCTTTAGTTTAGCCCCAACCTAGGGCTCTAATCATTTCCAATTTCAATGTCCAAAGAAGCATCAGCTCATATATCACTTTGATTCTAACCTCGTTATGCATATTTACATAAGAAATATGCACATAATAACGGATATAAAAACATATGGTTTTTAATATGACGATTTGTTTTTATTTTATCTTTCATTTAATTTGTGTTTTTTTAACTATACTTCCCGTTCCTTTTAAACATTTAAATGGCAATGGAGCAAAATGGCTTTAAAATTGTAGTCGAAACAATTGTTTGATTTTTGCATAAAATTTTTAATGGGTAATAATTAATTAGGTGTTGTTTGGATCCCTTGTTGAAAGTGTTATTTATCTAAAAAAATCAGGTTGAAATTATTCGGTTGGCTATTTTGTAAAATGTGTTTTTGAAAGTGGAAAAAACAATGTCTGAAATTAATTAGTTCAACTATTAGATGTACTTGCCAAAATTTTAAACATATTACTTTGTTAGTTCAAAAAATATATATTCGTATACCATTGTCTAAAATAGTTTGATGCAAAGTATACCCATTTAGTTAAACAATGTTCTAGATTTGAGTTGTCTCTACAGCAAATCGTATCTTAATATATATATTTTTTAAATTTGTTATGATAACATCCTAAACTTGCAATGATAACACGCTTTCACGATACATATTACTTTTAATAAATACAGTATAAACAATAACATACGCATATTAATCCAATTATATGATATGTGTAAAAGGTTGTACCGTACAATTAATTTCCCCCAAGTTTTCTTCATTTCCTATTGTTCAATTACAAATATAGCTAGCTATTGTCTCATCAGTGGATGGGCATCCCAACATCCTATAAATAAAAAATTCACCAACGGTTAATTACATCCTTGTAACTTTCCGTCGACCCCCACGTTTTTGTGTTGAGATATTGACTTCCATCCCAATGTTAAAATATAAAAGTTTTTTTTTTTTTTTGGAGCAAAAAATACACGTTTTCGTAATAAAAAAGGATGTCAAGATAAAATATTATGTCATTGTGATTTGTGATGTTGTACAAAAGGAGAAAATACTGTATGTGGTCGAGAATTAATTCTAGTTCCAGTTGATGAAAAGATTGATTGATTTTTCAATCAAAAATTCAATTTTTTTCTTTAAAAACAGATTCGAGTATTCTTAAACATTAGTTGCTTTGTATGGCAAATGATTGTACTAATTAATTCTAAATTCATAAAGGTAGAGAGACAAATTAAATCCATAATATTTTGTCTTCCAGAACTTTTTAAAATTAAATCAATTTGAATGCTCAAATATTATTCCTGTAACTCATAATCTCCATGGCCACAAATAATATTTTAATTGAATGTCCATGAGAATTTCCTACTCCATCGCTAATAATAATCTCTTAGATAGGACATTGGTCCAATGATACATTTGGCAAGCCAATTACCCACGATATTCTTTTCTTCTATATGATTTGTGCAGGTGTGAAAATTGAGGTTTGCATTGATGATCACTTTAATACACACACCATTAAAAGGAAAAATTGTACCAAAAAATTGTGTGTGGAATTAAATGAACAGGAGAGCAATGATCTTTAATGTTTGATTTTGATATGAAATTTAGTCCGTTAAGTAATAATATAAATGTCAATTATAGAGAAGGAAACAAACTTGAAGGATAAGCCCTAATCTTAATTGTTCCAAATGTAATGCATTTATTAGTGTGGAGAAGGTGAAAGGAAATAAATACAACTAGAGTAACACTTGGCTGCCACGCTACACAATGACAGCGCCAATAACGACTGAGTTTTGTAGAAATAGATTATGATCCTCATTGAACATTATAAACCTAATCTTACGCTTCTAACTTTGTTGAAGAATGTCGAAACAATACCATATCAGAAGCACGGGAAAAGAATGTTTTGCTATTACTCAAACATACTACCTCTTTTAAATAATTAGAAGTTTAATTGAAAGAATCCAATTAACAACTCGCGACACTTCATTATAATATATTTAATAGTAAATGGCATATATAACCATGTTGATAAATACAATAGAAGAATTTAGATTGGCTGAGAATCAATGTCATAAGACAAATAATCATGTTGTTTAGTATGTACAATTTAGTATATAAATCTTAATAAAAATAATATTAAATTATTAATTATTGCAACTTATCACGTTATGTTATACATAAACTGATTAATTAGCTTTCCTTATTTAAAATTTTTACTTTGAATTGACTTTACATGAAAATGCAATGGCCATGTGTGGTTGGTTGACATCCGGCCACGGGCTGTGAAAGGAAGTTAATCTGTGCAGTTATTCTTCCAAAAGAGGAATATATCTCTTTCTGATGATATATATCCCTGCGAAGAAGGTTTAAAATATTGAATAGTATCCCCTGATTAAGAAAGGCAATAATGTTAGGTTGTATAATTCATGTATGACATAAACTTGCCTTTTAAAATATTTACTAGTAATATATATTCATTTTTCCATACATGGAGTTACATGTTTATCTATCCAAATTGCCACCAAAACTATAGCTAGGCCTACCGGATCCTAGAGTTAAATCTCATTTGATACTGACTAATCTTTAGGCTTATACCTACTAACAAATAAAAAAAATTGCCAGCAAAACTTGTGGGTAACACGCGGACGAAACCTTAAGTGCTTAAATAATAAACATAAATTTCGTCACAAAAAAGTACATCTTGATAAGATGCTTATAGCCTTACACGATGACATGAGGTTAGCTTGATATTAAGCTTCATCAGACCCACACCAATGTGGTTGTGAGTTAAAGTCGCATTCCCCTTTTCAATCCCCATATGATAAGGACTCTAAAGGAGAAAAATTGTATGGAAACTATAAAGTAAAATATATGTGCATTCTAGAATTAAATTTGTACAGTAAGTGTTTTCAAAAACAAAAAACATGTTGAGGTGCTAATGCAAACAGTTGAATTATCATCAACAAAAACACTACCATCGTACATAAGATTGAGAGATATGATATACTATTTTATGTGTCATCTACTTTATAATAATTACTCGAATCTAAAATATCATTAAATTGATTAGTACTCTCACCATCAAATCATATTAAACGGTATAATTATTTGTATTTTCAATAATATTTTTTTAGAATGATAATACACTTTCAAAAGTTTATATATTAGAAACATTTCTATCTACTTTCAATTAAACTCTACAGCATAAACATAAAATTACATTCCATCATTTAAATTTATCTTTGGAGTAGCACTCAACCCGCAAAAAGAGAGCATCCAACTATTATTATTTTCGTGGCCGAGAGAGATCAAATTAGGGTTTGTTTGATTGAGAAGGTGTGTGATTCCTTAAAGACCAAGTTTTTCCATAGTGCCATTATTGTAGCTTTGAAATACCATTTCAGGTGGGTGGAGTGGACCAAGTTGAGTTTCGAATTTGATTCCAAGCAGGCTATCACTACCATCCACCCTCGTATACACACAATATTTGAAAAAAAAAAAAATTATGAAGCTATCTTATAATAGATGTAATGAGAACATACTAATAAAATAAATAAATAATAAAAATATATTATTTTATTAATACATCTCACCACCTCAATTATAAAATACTCTCCTAAATAAGCTCCTCGTGCTCAAACCAAACGACCTTTTCCTCTCCCTTTCTCTCTCTCGCCATTAAATGAGTCTGACCACGCACAGGCTCTGCATGGCTCACTCCATTTACTACGTTCATGCCTCTCTCGCACACCCTCTTCGATGTCACATTTTTTATTTCTTTTTTACGAGTATAATAATTTATCTGTTTTCACTTCCAACATTGTAAAAAACTAAATAGGTCGTCCTTGGTGCGTGGGTATCTCACGCGCCTCCCCGGTGTAGTGGTGTTCTGTAACTTTCTCGGTTTGGACCAGTTCTTTTCTTTTGAATGAGGTTTGGACCAGTTGTGTGAGGAACGCGAGTCTCCCGAATGCGAGAGGTCTGTGGGTCCCAGAGAATTTAATGTCCTTACTCCTTAGAGTGGTGTGGTGTGATGGAGAGTCGACAGAGCGCGTGAGAATTGCATGGGACCCTTTCATGTCCCTCTCTTTTTGTCTTGTCTATGGTTGTGGGCCTGTGTGCCTTGGGTGTGTCCCCGTTACGTTCCTTCAAAACGCTGCGTTTCCGTCATGAAAATTCCAACTGATCTGTTCATACCAGTAAAAATAGACTAATATATGTTTACAATTATTTTTATGAGGTTCTATTTATTTTTTAATTTGATATGTTTTTCCAATTAAGATGATAGATCTCAATCAATATGTTCATTTTTAATTATTACCACTTTAAAAGTTAAAGAACAGAATTTAACTCAAACCACTGGATATTGTTAATGTGAATACAAATTAAAACTTTATCTCTAAATTATTCAAATTTTAATCTTGATTATAATTCATAATTAAGAAAATGTGATTAGTGCAACAGTATATATATTTTCACACATCACAATTATATCAATGAAGTTTGTATGTTAAAATTATATTTTTATTCTCAATCTTTATTACAATTCAAAATTGATTATGTGGGATGAATTCAATAATATACTCTTCACACTTGTATCAAAAGGTTTTTTTTTTTTTTTTTTTTAATATCATATATGGTGAATGACTTGAATACAAAACATTATTAGATTGATGAACCTTTTTTTTTTTACCATCAAATAACATTAAATAATAATTATCTTTTTTATTAAGTTATAAGTTAGGCACATCCAAATTATAATATTTGAAAAAAGAATTACTATTTTTTATCTTAGCACTGGAAGATTCTTCACATTTTGTACTCTAAAATTAGAAAAACAAATTGACTTACTGTGGGTGATTTCGAGATTAACCTTTCCTAATATCCAAAATAAAACAAAAGGACATGTAACATGAGTAGAAAATAGACACGGGGCAGCTAGCGAAAGAACTCATACTAAGAACAATTCTGATTTTGGCAGTACTTACAAATTTAACGTTGACTTTGCTCTTCCCTCTCTCCTTCTTTTTTTAAAAAAAAAAAAAAATTCTCAAACAGCCATCAAATTTATCTTGAAAAGAGTAGTGGACCTGCTAGAAGGGAAGTTACACGTGGCCCGAGAGCAGTCCTTTTTGGCCTTGACCAATGCCCTCCTCCTCCTTGTCAACCATCACGGGTCCACGCCATCAATATCAATCGTTACGTTTTATTTATAATTTTATTTTTCGCTTTTTTGCGTTTTTGAATTGTTTTCTCAGAATTCTTGAAAAAGAAAATATTGAGTTTTGAAATTTGTAGCCCCATGTGATGGCAGCTCATCATTCATTATGGGTCCTACCTATCAATGGTTGATAGTGGATGACGCGGGTTTCATGCCCATAATAAATCCGAGGACATCATATAACATACATGCTTGATTTTGTGATGAAGATCAGATCCATCGGTCCACAGGTCTTGACATTGTCATAAGGTCTGGTGGTTCCCCTTTCAAATCATCATAGCTCGTTCTAGCAAAGAAAATCTTATATGGACCGTTTTATGACATCATCAACACAATCGTTCAACCCACCTCGTGTGGCATGGTGGTAAAAGGATGACCTGTAAAAGATTAAAACCAAATGGTAAATTTTGAAGTTGTATTTGTGCAAGTTAATTTTTCACTTTTCTAAGCAGAGACCTCTGCGTGGGTATAAATGTGTAATATTGTGGTGAGACTTTGCATTTTCAATTTTGATTTTTGCGTATACGTTGCATGTCCTTCTTATAGTCAAAAAGAGAAGTTATACTGTGTCGTTAAGGTTTGGCCTTGAAACGTCTAGGTGCAAACAATAGGATATTCTACACAAAAACCCTAACACTTGAAGCTGCATGGTTAACAACTAACAACGGAACGTAGTTTAGTCTGTCCAACACTTTATTTAAAAAATAATTATCAAATTTTATAATAAATATATTAATACATTATTAATCATTTCATAAAAACACTATCTATCTCACTTATCTTTTTTGTCTTCCTTAAAAGTTTCTGTCACTTTAATACGTCTCATTTTCTCTTTCATAGTCATTTCTCTTGATCATCGTATTAATGGATTTTTTAATGTTTATGTGTCTTAAGCCTTAAATCTACATTTAGTATGAATTTTATTATTTAAATAGAGTTAGGACTCCATTTTTGTTTTTGTTTTTATTTTGATTATTTATTTATTATAAATAAATAAAGAGTATGTTGGATAAAAAAAAAACCAAAAAAAAAAAACTTGAACAATAGAGGTAAGATTTGTTAAATGCAAGTGTCTTTGTGTAGAATACTTAAACCTTTTGAACTAGGTGTTTTAATGCCAAACCTTAAGGAACTCAGTTAATTCCCCCTAATTAAAATTAGAGATTTAATCTCATAAATATTATATGTAAACATTTACATTAATAAATATACACTTCATCATGTGATAGTATAAATGAAATTTCTACTTAGATATTCACATAAATGATAACTTTTGATAAAAATTTGACGACATGGACCATATATATGTCTTGTAAAAGATGGAAAATGTTAAAAATATCGCACACATTAACTATGAAATTATTTATTATGATAAAATTGAAATAAAATTTTGGTTTGGTAATAGTACTCTATTTATGTATGCATCAAATTTTTAAAAACATTTGAGATTAAATAGGTTAAGGATCTGCTGCGATCTAATTAAAGCAACCACTACAAGTATGACTTGAAATATAACTTCGATTGTGAGAGATAAGTGTCTCCACATTTTGTGATTTAATGGGCAAATTCAAACCTATCAAAAAGGTTTAGGGAAAAACGCTCATATGCTTCACTAAAAATAGATGTATAACATCATTTATAAGCTGATTCAATACATTCAATATTTAAAATATATTCAATTAGAAATTAGTGCAGACTGGTCAAAAATCTCCTAAAGTTTTGCATAATTATAAGAATATGAGTTTATAACATAATTATATAAACACAACTTAATATTTTCGAAGTATTGCAACTATAACCCTTGCCATTAGTTGTGGCTCATTGACAGCTAGTTAAAAGTATAAAAAGATTAAACACCTTTAATTTTAAGGGTTGAAATTACAAAAAGAAGATTCTCAACATTTTAATTTGAAAAGTTAAAAAATATAAATTATAAAGCACAAAAAGAAAGGGTTATTTTAGTTTTTTTATGTCTTTGACTAATAGTCAGTAGACCATAACTAACGGTAGTGGTCAAGCTGCAATACTAATAAAACGTCACGTAGTCTTTCGTAATTATATTCTAAACTTATATATCCATGTAATTATGTCAAATGTCAGGGTTGTTGCATAATCTACCCTTAAATTAACTATTATTTATATGTTAAAATTTAAAATTTGAGTGGAAATATTTGATGTCTAATAGGTTAATTTGAATTGTTTTGACCTATTCCATGGAAAATACGAATGAGTTTCTACGACGGACTTTCAATTGCCTCGAGATAATACTATGGAAACAAAATCTATAATTTGTCCATATTTATTAAGGTTTAAATGTAGCTACACTTGTTCTAATAATAATTAATGACGTTAATTCTATGAAGTTGCTTGTAAGAGAACTTGGTTTATATTGTCACTCTAAAAATCATAAGTTTGAGTTATTTTCTGTTCTTATATTTTTAATTTATTATAATATTATTTCTGAAAAAAAAAACAGTATTAATGCCGGATTATTCAATAGTAATTAAATAAATAACAATATTAATGCTTGGAATGTGCAATTGAAACCGCGAACCATATCAGCTTGACGAGAAGTTGATATTATATAAATATATATATATATATATAGGTGGGTGTATATCTACCAAGGCAATAACGTTTCAATGAGTTTATTTTATGTACAAACCCTATAATTTTCAAAACATTAGAATATAGAAAGTAAATAGTCGAGTCTCAGCAAACACACACAAAGCGATGATTAACTAAGAAAATGTCACCCCAAACTCCTTTTTTTTTTTTCCAAAAAATAAAATGTTACGAGAATGATATAGAACCATAGCGTCTTTCACCAACCGGAAATAAAATTGTACAATTGCTCAACCAGTAGACACAAAGTGTCATTTGATGCAGTTTCGAATTAAAGTTTAAGTTCATCTGTTATTAGTCACTAAAACGAGTTTATTCAGGAATACTACAAATTAAAATATGGTAGATATATAAATCACAAAATGAGTACAAAAATACAATTCTCTACTCAATAAATTTTCAATTCTAAAAAATACGAACCTGTTCGATAATGGTGAGACCACGTGTTGTCGTGGCTATGGCCACAAGCATCACGTTCTACATCCTTAAAGAACAATAGGCAATGCCATGCTTTTGATGCAACTAATTAACAAAGCTTGAGGACGAAATTCTTTACATGTCTAGAAACATTGATGTTGAAATGGTCTGCTTAAACATTTCTCGATTTTCTGGTCCTTGTCTTACCAAATGTAGAAGAACATTTTTTCTAGATTACGATAAAATTCTGGGCAAATCAGCCTTTTGTTAACCTTTAAGGTAAATAACAAACTTCCTTATATAGATTGAGAGAACATATGAAATGGCAAATAAAATCAGTCTGCACAAATTTCCCAACCATTTACTTGTAGCTTTTGTTTATTCTATTGTTACTAGATAGTGTAGTTGGTTCTGTTATAGTTGAACAAATAATGTATTAAATTCAAACTCCGCTCATATAGGATAATAATTTCAATTTGAGATAGATACATACATCTTATGAACATCACATTAAGGAGTCTCATATTGTTATTTAAGCAATGTAAGATTCAAACTTCATTTATATATAAAAAAAAAAATGATTTTAAATTAAGATATTTATATACATATTAATTCTTAGGAGCATCACACGAGTCATTTACGAACATTACATCAAGTAATGTTTTATTGTTGTATAACTGGTTTTAGATTCAAATTTCGCTCAAATTAGGATAATAATTTTAAACCGAGGTAAAAGTATGTATTTTAAGCATCACATCAGATAATTTCTTATTATTATATTCAATATTCAAATTTAGCTTATATCGATATAATAATTTTGATCTCAGTCAAATACATCCTAAGCAACACACCAAGGTGGAGAAGGGTGATAACTTCAAATTGAGTAGGTACATCCTATTTGCATTTGAGCTTAACATGATCCAGGAACAAAATGGAGATTGGGTAAATTGATAAAAAGTTGTTGGTGAGTTGGGTGAGGGAAAGGCGATGAAGTGGATATTAATATTTACAGTCAATAAAGCTGGGAAGAGAATGTAAGCATGTCTCACTCCAACAAAATAGGCCCTTATATATTTGCTATTCTATCTATGTGGTTTCATTTACACCATTGATAAGTCCTTTTCTTTTGCAACCGCAAAAGCTTTCCTTAATTTGCACTCCTTTCTCTCTTGTGATCATAAATTCTTTTGTCGGTCTTTTGTTTAACTATTAAGAGGAATGACATTTTTTTTTTAAATAAAATGATTATTTATTATTCTCGTGATTCTTTGGTTACCAAACTTTAACAAAAACCTTATGTATTTATATTGTTTCATGCTTTGTATTCATGTTTCTTATCTACTTTTGTAATTATAATTTATATTTTAAATATGGTAATAACTGAGTGAATTCTTTTGTCAGATCATTTTCGAAACTAGGTTGAGTTAAGCATTTGTTTCTTAAAATTTTGCTGCTCACATTTGAATTTATTATCATCATATTTAAAAGTAATTTCGAAAAAAATCTTAATTATTTATTGAAAATTCCTCTTAATATATTACCTGATGACATTTCTTGAATTCAACATCATTAATTATTTTACTCTATAATCGTTTTATTCAATTTCAATCAAATAAAAATGTTTTTTCAACCATTCAATATCTTTTTTTTTATGATATAAAAAGCTAGCTACATCACGAAAGTAACGAATAATTCAAGGCAAACTTATTTGACCCAAATCCTCTCCAATTTGATCTGATTAATTCAATATTAGTAAAATGAAAACATTATATTTAGAAATATATATAATGGACCAAAAATCATGTCAATGTTGTGAGTTAATAATAGTAGTAGGACCTGTGGACCATGGAGATGACAGGCCAATATCTGTCATGGGGTCTCTGGTTGCTATCATGACCTTGAGGGCAAGGGCAAGTTGACGTCAATACTCTTCATTGACCTTCAAATTTGCTCAACCTGAGATTGAACCAATCTTTATATCAAAGCCACCAAGACCTCCAAAATTTGATTGAATGAAGAGGTCAAATTTCGAGAAACTAGACACAGTCCAATCCAAGGTATTGTTGGGTCAAGTCAAGCTTGCTTTCACTGTGGCAGTCCACCGGCGCAATTGAAGGTTTCTACACTCGTCCAAAGTCTTCAAATGAAATAGATATAGATAGATATATATAATTTAATCATAATAAAAATTCTTTTATAGTTAATGTGAATAATCGTGTTGTAATCATTAGTAATTGTAAGTTTTATTGTGAACATCATAGTTTAAATTTGCGACCATTCATAACCATTATCACGATTTATCATAATATAGTAACTGTTTATGAATTCTTACAATTACATCTAATTGAAGAATAATGTAAATATACATATATGAGGATTTTTAATGGTACTTAAATGATATATCTTTATAGTAAAAATAAATATACACACCTTTATGTTGAAAACAATTCGAACTTTTCTATAATTAAGATGAATGATTGATGGTATTTTAAAAATTAACACATGCTAGTAGATATTTTAAATTAGCGGATGGACATAAGATGACATGTAGCTGACTGTGAATTAATAAGTTGGCTAAAAGATATTAACGTGGTCAAACTTAAATTATTTGCAGTTGTTTGTTTACCATATCTTTTTCACACGGACTGTTGATCAATCTTAATTAGCAAGAAGTCTGGATCGCTATCTAAATCTCATTTAGAAATTTGCCTAAGTGAGAGTAACTGGTTGAATTAATAGATGGATCCAAAGTAACATGTATGATTCAAAACTACAAAGAGGGAACAAATTTTGATATTGAAACCAGAGTCAAAAAACAAGAAGATGGATCCAAAATATCTATTTGTCTGATTATTTATCATTATGCTTATCATTTCACCAACGTAATTGTTCTTAGCAGATATGGCTTCTTATACCTCAATTTCGGATCCATTCAAATTGCCTAAAAGAGTATAGCTAATTAAATAAAAAGATGACAACTAAAGTCATATATATGTTTCAGGGCTATTATACACACAAATGTTCTCAGATCTAGTATTTTTTTTTTCCTCTCTCTCTCTTTTAAATCTAACGCCAATTTAATTAAAAGGTATATTAAGACTAAGTATTACATAAATGGTCTAACTATCTAGGTATATAATAAGGAGAAATCTAGTGGATGATCACCAGAGATATATCTTCTCATAAATATGTTGATAATTGCGCATCGTAAAACTAATTAATTCTTACCATAAGTCTGGAAGAGGAGGTAGACATCACTTGAGTTAAGAGAGATGTGCTCAAATTTGGCATATTTGATCCAAAGTGAATAGCATGTTTGCATATTGACAATTTAAAACTGAAGAAGATTGAAAACCACAAATTAAACCCTATGTTGTTATCTTTTGTGCTATTTGTCGTTATTTTCACCTAGTATAATTATGAAACAATTCAAGTGTTGTAGGCGAAGCAATTAAATCGTAATAATATTGATTGATGAACATAATGATGAAACAGTTCTTCATTTTTTTCTCTGTGTTGATACGGATAAGGGCATGTTGGGAATTAATTAGTAATTATTGACTATAATTATTATATATATTCTTTCTCTCTTTTCCTCATTCTATGAAAGGTAAAAGAGAGATCATATATGTTGAAGTTTATAAATTATAATAAAGAGAACTTAAAATACAGAATAAAATTGCGGCGCAAATTGAGCCTGTATGTATAATAGATCAAAACAATATGATATAGCTTAGTGAACTGTTCAATCACCCATACAGTGAAATAAGATTTGCCTTTTTAAAATGTTTTACATATGCATATTTCTATTTAGGATCGATTAATAATTAGAAAGATTGAATAAATGATGGCGGATGATTTAATAAATTCATGAAAACCACATACCCCACACCCAAATGAACAAAAAGAAGAATCTCGAACCTGAAGTCTTTAATTTGGAATTCTTTTTCAATAAAGTATCATAGTAGACATTAAAATTTTCAACGAATATTGAATCTAATGAACTTTAATGTTGAAGAATAGAGAGACTTCCTTAAATGCATTTATATATACGAAAGGAAAAACAAGGAGATGTTTTTGGTGGGTGATTTATTATGAAATTGATTCTTCTTACTTCATTTAGTTGGTTGGAGACAAGAACATTTCATATGCTCTGCAAAATATCACTTGAGCCTTAATGATCAAGAAAGTGATTCTTGAATATTTCTCCCCTCATTTATTCTTTTTGATGGAGTAATTGCAAGTGACTTGTATTTTAATACAATATCACCAGCAAAATGGCCATAACAAATAAGAATTCTAAGAAAAAAAAGGTTTGAAATATCATATTTTCTTGTCCCATTGCTTTCTTAGCATCTAAAAGAATATGTATACAGATCATATTATCACAGTAAGTTTTGATGTTTTAGTGTTTTTTCAAGTATATATGAATTTGTTATTTTTCTTATATTTATATTTTATCAATAAATTCCCCATTTGAAGTATTGTCTGTCTAAATATTTCAACCCTGATCAACATCATGTGAGCGGTATAAAAGCTGTGAAGTGAAAACAAAAAAAAACAAAAAATTGTTTGGTGTTGCATCGGGCCACTAAATGAAGCCAATCACTTCTTTGCCTTTTGGCCCAATTCAAGTTAAATGGGATCGAAAAATAAGCCCAACCAGTAATACACTACTGCGAATTTTCTAGCTAAGCCTTTTCTCTCATTTTGGGCCAGCCCAAGCACCAATTTAAAGAGACTTGAGTTGCGATGTTGGCACTCCAAAAATACTGTACGTGCACCCTTTTTTCATTTTCGACCTTTTATTCTAAAAAAATATATTAAAAGTTTGTAATCATATCCTATAAGTTACTAATATATCTTTTTCTTTTTCCTAATCTCCACTACCATAATCATCATGCTCTCCATCAAAATTCCAAAACTTCTTAATCAACATCATAAACATTTATGTTCTTCATCACAAACCGTACGACCGCTTTATCTTTTTCATTAAAATACAAATCAAACCCAAAACTTCTTCATAATAAAACAAGCCCATAAAACCTAAATCTTTCAAACAAAATAAAAACCTATTATAATTTTAATTAAATACAAAACTAAATGGGCTTGTGTGATGAAGAAAGAGCAAGAGTAAGGGTGGGTTTGTGTGATGAAGAAATTATGGGTGATGGAGGAATTTGGAAATAGGTCTTTCGAGCAAGGTTTATAACTTGCAATTATGGGAGTGTGATGCATTTAGTTTAATTTTTATTACTTTGCCATCGACTTTGGCTTTCGAAACATCATCAAACCTGATCCCATCGACCTCTACCTACAGCAAAGCAAAGACTTTTTGCTTGACAATTTTAAAATCTTGGTTTTTCAATAATGTTATCAAGGGAAATATTGAAATTTTAAAAATAATTATATTTTGAGGTGTATATACAGTTTTAGAGGGGTGGAAATATCACAATTTTTACTTTAATTTGTTTGGTAAAAGAAATCACTCATAATGGTTTCACATGGCCCACGTCACACGGTTTAAAATGGACAAAATGAATTATCTAATTGTAAAACTGTTAAAGATCAATGACATCTTGATTAAAGTTGAATTTAGGAATTTAACGAAAATTCAAACCAAGGAAGGTGCATTATTTGTAATTGATCAACACCTCCCTCATACATTATCCCATTAAAATATAGTTTTTTTTTTTTAGGCATTTTTATATACATATTCAATTACTATATGAAACTGTATGGCGTCGTCTCGTTAAGATCTTCAATTGATAATTGTTATTAGTAACTGTTCTCTTGCTTAATTAATAGGCACATAAATGATCTTCTGAGACAGTCCCAAGACCGGGACAATCAAGAAGGCTGGGTTCATGGCACTATCTTGATTTTTCTAGCAATGTTAGGCAGGTATTATTGTCTAGAGAGGACCGGTGTAGGAAATAATTACTGGGATCCTAGTCATCCAACCTCCATGATTGATGATGCAATAACTGTTCATAATCTGGGCATGCTTGAAATGACATCAACTTATGAATGTGAGCTACTTGCTTCCAAAAGAAAGTTTCATTCTTTGGTTCATGTATTGATAGGAAAACTCATGGTGTTGTAGTACACTTCCAGATGAGACTGGCAATCTACTCTGAAAACAAATGATATTCTATTGTTCTCACTGTCCTTGGCCAATAATGCACTTTCATATCTTCGGCTAGCTTATCAGTCAATTCCAATTTATAGAGTTTTAATTGCCATTATTACTTTATTAGGCCCTTGATCAATAAACTGACCTATGATCATTATACGGTGGAACACAAATTGGAACATAGATTATAAGGTTGAAAATTAGCTCTTTATCAAGATAATTGTTGATGATTATAATGCGGAAGAGTGAAAATTAGAGACTTAAAAGCGTTGAATTGTCTATTTTTGGACCCAATTAATTATTCCAAATAAATGGTAGAAGTAGAGCAGCTATATATGCTTGATGCATGGATCAGAGTTTTGAAGACCAAATTCGTGAGTCCTCTTGGTGTATGGTGTGTCACACATCCTCACACACATTGTTCGTACATTGCACACTATCCCGGATAAAGGCACTTTTGGATTTAACAAAAATGACTACTAGTCATTTCGGTTTGACACGATAGTGTTAGCGCCACATGAGCTCTTTAAAGACCATGAAATTTGTTTGTTTGTGTGACAGTCTTCTCTTCTGTGGTTGTCTATCTGCCTAATACGTGGTCTTGCTTGCACCATAAAGAACTGTTGCTCCTTGTGTTAGTGACATTAACATTCACAAAGGATAATAGATAGACCAATTAATCAACAAGTCCATCATTCTATATTCCTGTTAGGAAATTCGCTAGTTAGAAACCTCTTATAATTCTAAGATATGTAAGAAATATGTTCTCGACAATTGTCAAGTACCCGAATGTACCAATGAATTATAAATATATAAGTCTTGTATTTATTAAGAAAGAATTGCATTGCATTGCATTATTTTTGATATATTTAGCATTGTACAGTACATATTCTTTGTCAAGAGAGATGGACCATTGCAAGGGAGTAGTTGGCTATAGACCTCCATGATTGATGGTAGGAGAACTGTTTGTAACTTCAATGTTTGATAGAGTGACATCAATTTGACGAATGAAGTGATGGCTTTTTAAAGCATGCAGAGTTGTTCAATGACTTCTTGTGTAACAAGAAGTCCCCATGGTGCTTTTCTGTACTTTGTAGAACAGACTTTCAATTCCCTTCTTATGAATTATATGTTCGTACTGGGCCAATAATCAACTTTTTGATCTTGGACCGGACTGGTTGCTCACTCAGTCTCGCTCGTCTCTCCACCTACCATACGTGTAAAAAGTGAAATTTGTTGTACATTATATAAGGCACATAATCATTTCGACGTGCATGATCTATTATGTTATTTATACACGTTATAAACAGAGTGTCATGTATCGGGTGATTTTCAAAATGTCGGCTTTTTATTATTCAACCTCACTAGAGCTAGAACCAGGCTCATGATGAACATTACTACACAGTTTGTGAATCAAATGTTAGCTCTGTTAGAAACAGAAGTCAGATAATCTGATCCTCATCTAGTACTTGTTTACTTCATTTCTCTTTAGATTTTGGGGAGGATCTAAAATCTATCTGGTATATTTTACGGTTAAAGAATTGAGAATTTCTTTTTTCATGCCAAATAATTCTGGGGGTTACTTGACAGATGCATGCAGGTTGACTTTGATTATCAGCGATTTAAATTGAAATTCACCAAAACAATTGGAAAAAAAAAAACTGTACCAACAAATTTATAGTGCTGCAATCAAACCTTGTCTGTCACATGTTTCAGTTGCATTTTTCACTTTTAACTGATGTAGATTGACATATATGATTAAACAGGCATTTGTTTATATGTTCCGCCAGCAAAATTTGCAAATTTGTTGGATTGTTGCCTATTGATTTTCTCGCTCTTCTTTTCTTCTTGAAATGTGACCACGTGATCTGACATGCTTTTGACACGAATCAATGTCATTGAGTTTGGAACAGGTTTAGGCAGAGTTTGGCCTGAATTTACTCTGACATGCAGATTGAGTTCAAAACTGCTGACACCATGCCTTACTATTTTGTCATCGATCAGACATTCAAATTGACAGCAACCCACCAGCCCATTGGTTAACGTCATTTGCTTTGTTGAACTGGTTTTCAAATTTGTATAAATCTCCTTCGAATTTAGAGTGTGTGTGTATATATATATATGCGTGCGTGTGTGTGTGTGTGAGATGGCAAAATTTTAAAGAATTTATCAGAAAAATATTAAGCTGGTTCACTTGAACAAAATTAAGTACCGGAGGGAGAAGTTCATTGAATTGACCAACAAGTTATTCATGGTGTTTAATTATTTTGCCGGGTGAGGTCAGGTTTTTCTCAGGTACAGGCCCCCAGGAGGGTGTAACTAGGTTACTGTGATAAATTTTTCAATAGTCAAATTAGTCATCACTATTTATACTACTGTATATTGATGGTGCCAGTGGAGCAGCTCATTCTGCTCAACTAAGCAAATTTAACTTCAGATTCACAGGCAAGTATCTAGCTTCCATCCAGGATTTCTTTGCTGTATTCGAAAAAACTAAGAAAAAACTGGGATTCTTGCACTAATAACAACTATAGATGTTATGTGTAATGGCAGACTCTGCACCTAGATGAGCCTAGAACTGCTCATTTTTAAGGTACATTTTTAGTGTGAACATGTTGGATATTGTTAAGAGATTTCAAGCCCAATTTGACAAAGTCAACTTGGGCTGGAAGTTCATTTTCAATAAACTAACAAGAAGAGTTGGAATTGGAAGGTGCATATAGTATTTAAAATCATGACAACAAGACCCCTGCTCGGAGTCTGAATTTCCTGATATTGGATAATTAGTGGAGAACTTATACATCACCTCTTAAAAATATTTGAATATCTCTCTTAACCCTATAAGATCAAGGATTAGAGTCTCATTTTGTTAAAATACAAGATGTAGATATGAGTCTCCTCTTATTCTGATTATAAAAGTAATCATTTGAACCGTGTTATTAGTGATCGATCTCAACAGATCTCTTCAGTTATTTGTGTTAAAAAATAAATAATAAAAAATAATTAGTGGAGACCTTGAGAGAGAGGCTTTGAGTTGATTGATGCATGTTGATCTAAGTAGTAGTCCGGCTTTGATTTTGGTTTCAATTGACTCGTTAATTATATGTGGTTGAAGGTAATGTCCAAACAAAGAAAAGGGCTGCCACTGCCTTAGCTAATGAATTCATTAGAAATCTCATTTAGAAACCACAAAGGTCAACTCCGGCCATTTTCATTTATCTTTTGTTTTCTTCTTCTTGCACGTTATCATCTCTCTATCTCTTTGTTTGGGGGGGCTAGGTTATTTGTTGCTACCGCTGATTTTAACTTCCTCAACGTCTCTTGGCCCACCAGGCCACACCAAGATTCTACATCATGGGTATCCTTTTCTCCATTATTTTATCACCTTTATTTATGGTATAAATTCTCTCTCTTCAGGAAAAAATAAAACCCCCCTTCAACTCCTGCCGTAACAATTCTATATATTTCCTCTTTCTCTATCTCTCTCTTTATCATATATAATTTCTCTTCTTGTTAGTTTTAGATAGATATGGAGGACTCCATGAATTCATATATGCAGCAGAAACCTGTTGCTTCCAGGGAAACAACAGGCTTTCCTGACCATGATGATGATAATGATCATGAGGAGAGTGGTTGGACTGCTTACTTCGAAGATTTCTCAAACAATAACAACAACAACAGAGAGAACAGTTTTTGCTCTAGTTATATTGGTACCTCTTCTCTGGTCTCTGATGCTGCCTTTTCAGGTGCTGCATGGAATCAACTACCCCACAACAGCAACAACGACCATCATCATCTTATCACTGCCTGTTCTTCAATCGGTGGCCATCAAAATATGGACAAAAAGTTAAAGCTCAAGAAAACGAGGACCAAAGAAATATGTGAAGATGACTCTTTAGAAGACACTGCTAGTTCTCCTGTCAATAGTCCCAAGGTCAGATTAACCTTTCTTTTTTCTTTTCTTTCTTTTTTTTTTCTTTAAATTAAATTTCAAAATTATATGATTATGATTTTTTAAAAATATATATATGTATATTTTAATCTATATTGATTATCAACAGGTTAGTGATTTGGAACCAATTGATATGAAATATCCCAGGAAAGCTGATCATGATCATATGTATAGTTCTCTGGTAAACTTGAGGAATTTTTTCTTTTTTTCTTCACCTTCTAGTTGTTATATGTTTTTTTTAGGAGTAGGAGATTGGTTTGGTGTTGGATGGTTAACCTAACAAATAAAAATAATTCTATGGGCTCTTGTGATTTTTGTAGGGGGAGGGAGCTGCATCAGAACAATATTACTCACAACTGCAAAGAGAAGATCAACAAATGAATAATAATTCATCTACTGGGAAGAATAATGATTTTACAGACTTGAAGAGAAGGGGCCTGTGCTTGGTTCCTTTGTCCATGTTAGTTAACTATCTTGGTTGATTTTTAGTTTTACTTTCTCTCTCTCATGGCTTCTATGTAGAACAACCTTGTCAGATTTGTATAAAGGAAAGTTTCTGGCAATCTCTCTATATATATTGATTAATTATATATAATATTTTATAAGCATATATGTTTCTCTTCATTAATTTGCATACTTAGATATAATCCAATCCAAATCATCTTTCAGGAGAAGAAAATAACGCAAAACGTACAAGCAAAAGCATGTGAATATCATTTTCACAAACATTACCCTTTTCAGAAATCACGATAGATAACAATTAGTGTTTATAATCTTATAAACTACTTGACAAAACCAAATTAAAAGACATTTAGGAATATATGTAAGTACTTAGAATATTGTGTGTATCTTATATCCATATTGAACCACTTTAAGGTAAGTTTTGAATAAATTTACATTGACTCCTGACCTTACAAGGGTAAGAACTAAGGACTAAGATTGCCTTGTGAGAATCCATTGTTTAAAAGTTTTTATATGTACTCGTTTAAAAAATAATAATAATAAATAAATAAATAAGGGTTTGACATGTAAATACATATATATGTATATTTTTTGGTTTCGTTGGATGGAGAGTTCAGCTAGACTGAAGAAGCCTAGTTCGGTTTCTTTTGCTTGCGCCTTCCAGTCCTGGGATACAGCGAAATTACTTTTAATAATTTGAGTACAATAAGATATAGGCAATGGGTGAAACCCTCAATAGTGCGTATTTTTACTAGTAGGGTCAATAAATTTCTCATGGATATGATACCTCACCTGCACGACATTGAAGTTTCCCCGATATATATCACTAACCCAACAAAACTAGAAGCCTATATAGAGCATGGCATAGTTTTGTCTTAATTCTTGAAGGATTTTACTAATCTACATGAACTGTTATAGTTGCTAATTTTATATAAGGATATTCCTGCTGGTCTTCTCCAATTGTTGGATTTTAATTTTTTGTTTGAACCATTAGCTGCAAAGTTCCTTAAACCGGAAATACTGCATAAAATACAAAGGGACATTTCTTGTTTGAATCTTAATTTTTTACTATTTACCAATGACCAAATAGGCTTGAGAATCTCTTCTCATTAAAAAAAGGGTTGGAACTCTCTTAGTGTCGGAATATAAGAATAATTTGCCACAAAAAGTGTAACTGCATTGACTATTGTATAAAGTAATTCTCCAGGGTTAATTATATTTTATTAATTATTGCCTTCCACGTATTTTCTTTAAATTTATTATATAACTGGAAGCAATGATATCGTTTTTTAAGAATAATTTTTTTTTTTTTTAAGTTTTTCTGTAAAGGATAAATATTTAAATCAAGCAAGAATGGCATCAAATGAATGCAAAGAACCTTGTATGAATTTTGGGCTAAAGCAAGAGAAGGTCTCTCATTATGCTAACAAATAATCAAACAGTCCTTTTTTTTTTTTGTTTAAATTGTTTTTTCATTGACCCTACAAAGGATAGAACTAGAACAACAAGAAGTTAGTGGATATACAATTATACATGTTAAATATTTGTGTATCCATTTGATATACATTATTCAAGTAGGAAAATTGTATTATAATTTTGAGAATCACACAACCGAATCTGAAGGATTTAAGCTCTTTTGTGCCCTCAAAGTAGACAATATAAAAAAGCAAAAATTGATAAGATAGAAGAGTAGATTGATAGGTTTAAATATTAATTTAATTCATCTCCAACCTCTTGCAGGCCATTCATTTAAATTATTCAGAAAAGGGTTGCCATGGAAGACCCCTCCATGTGCTCAAGCATTAAAGGCAGGTGAAGCACAGAAGAGAACAGTCTTTGTTAAGGACATTCAGCTACATATTACCATTAATTCTTCTGCTGGTTGACTCCTTTTTAATTATATATCTAGCTAGTTTAGCTATCACATTCTTCTAGATCTTTTTCTCGGGTCTTCTCCTCCTATATATTTGACTATAAATTACCTTCTGGTAATCATAAATGATTATTCAAGAAAATTTAGCAAAGGTATTATGTATTTTGACTATTTTCATGTTTTAATTATTGTGATTCTTGAAAAGCAAAAATGGTCGTCATGGTAATCACATTTCTCCACAAAGTGGAGGTCCTATGTTCAATCTCCCTCTTCCAAGATATATAAAAAAAAAAAAAAAAAAAGCCTCAGCAAATATAAACTTTATTGGCAGTAAAATGAGAACATATTATTAATATTACAGGACTTTTTAGAATTTACATTAGGGAAGGATCATCGTTCATAATTGTTTTTTTCCCAGGAGTCATGGATTAATACATGGGCAAGACAAAGCCAAGAGTTGGTTTCAAATAGAAGAACTATTTGCCTAATTAAAGTGATGTTTGTCTTCACATTGCAAGACTTATTTGAAACATGAATATATATGAACACACAATATTATCTTACTACTTTCGTAGTCTCTAATTGAGAGAAGAAATAATTCTAAAACAGAGAAGAAAGTGAAAACATCTTTTACTAATTCCAAATCCCTACAAGAAACAAATTAAATAGATTATCCCAACAAGCAGTATGAAATTAAAGCCACAATTATCATAACTTAATTATGCTGATAAAAAAAAAAAAAAAAAAACAATGGTTTTTATTTTTTTTATGTTTTATTTTTATTTTTTAATTTTGAGCATCATGTAACTCTCTTAGTGGTCATGCTGTATAAGTACACTCCGTCACCACTCACCATACATTAAAAGATGGTAACCCTCTTAAACATCAAACGTTTCTACAAAGCTACAGCACATCAAGCAACCTTTCAAAACATGCATATAAAGTCAACATTTATTTATTTTTTGGGTTTGTTTTTTATTTCATTATTTATTCAAAGATATATAATTACCATTAGATTATGTTAATGAGTTATGACAACATAAATTTACTTTTTTCATTGATAATTTTTGAATCCCATCATTGATAGAATAATCATGGTTTACAGTTGATCATACAGACATCAATCAAATTTAATAGTTTTACATTTGTAACTTAACCATATTTAGTCTTCAATAAACAAGTGACATGATATCTTTGATGAATTAAAGAAAAAGATAACATATACTCCTTTATTTATTTATTTTTTTGTATATGGCTATCGCACCTGCTTGATTGGTCATCTAATTTTAACTGTTTAAAACCTTTTAGAGATGAGTTGCTCGTAATACTTGACCTACACTCAACACATAATGTTTAGTAATGACTTTTTTTTTTTTTTCCAGAAAAAAATGGTTATAATTTTTGTGATGGGTTTGCTTTGTCTGCGAAATTTTAAAGTCAGCATCATAAAATGAATGATATGATACTGTATGGAAGAGAGATTAAAAGAAATAAAGAAAAGAGAACTGTTGAATTTTCTGTCGCTTGCAGATGAGATAAAAATGTCGCTACTAGGGATAGTTGCATTAGGAGCAATAATGCAAAAATGATGTTAAATGGACAACAATTAGTGGGCAATTCAACAGGACAATTTTCTTTGAACCATTGGTTTTAGATGGGATTAGAGACTCAAGTTAGGTGACCAATCAAATAGTTAACAACCACTAATGATGTGATTCCGATTTTTGAAGTGGTAGATCACAAGTCTAATTCAAACTCCCTTCAATACAGCAACATCACCAAGATTAGGATATATAATAAATCTAATATAGTTCCAAAAAAAAAAAAGTTATTCTCTTACATTAAAATTTGCATTTGAATGTACTTTGTTTTTGTTTTTTTTTTTTAAAAAAAATTTAGCACAACAGTACCACTTTTTATAATTAACTTATTGACAATTGTAACTTATTATAATCGGTTATTAGGTTGAGTACATAATGCCTTTTATTTATAATTATAGATTTTGTTCTTTTTCCTTTTCGGTTTTTGGTTTAATTGACTCGAGCAAAGCGTGTAGTGATAAAAATATATATAATGTTTTATGGTCCATTTATTATCAAATCATTACATTATAATCCATTAAATCTGTCTAAAGTGGCTCCTAAACTGCTTGATTAAAGATTATAATATGTATATTTTATAAGACATGTGTCCACTTTTGTGTTGCAACTTTAGGGAGAGTAAATTGCTTAATCAGAAGTAAATGGGGCCATATCGCACTTAATGTTTCTAATATACATTTTTCTTATAATTATTTTTGTTGTTTTCAATAGATACTTTGGACTTGCATTCTTTTTAAAAACAAGAAAGTTGTTAGTAACTAATATACCCATAATATCTAATTATGTACTATAAAGTAGACCATGGTTACATAGTAGACAATAGTTAAGGGATTGCTAGGTTATTGAAATTCATCAAGTGGATCTTAATTTAAGATTATATCTAAATGTATTAAATAACTATATTATTGCACATATAATACATTTATCCATGCAGCTGCTAATTTGTGCTTACGAGAACGTGCAACGATGATAAATAGATGATTGAATTTTCTCACCAAATATGTATAATGAAAAATATAATTATTATTTTAAATAACGTCATATCTTATGTCTAAATTTGTTTAAATTTAACATTAATTATTAATAAAAGTTAGTAAGGAATAACAATTTAGTATAACAGTATATTCAGTTCATATATAAATTGATGGAGATTTCTAAAGAATTTGAAAGTTTACTTCTTTTTTTCTTTTGTTTTAAAATACCACTTGTAATAGATTTATTTGAATCTAAAACTTTAAAAGTCTACCTAATCCACCTATAATCAAAAAACACAATAAAAAATTATAAAAACTAAACATAAGTAAGGAAAAAGAGAATGATACTCGTGTTGAAAGTAAAGTTTCCATAATAAGATGTTATAGGTATAATCTAATGATAATTTTGACTTAAATTTTTTGGTTTTAATGTTTAACCATCCATATATTTTCAATCAAATAGTTGAGACAATTATTGAGACGATACATATTTTCAATACTTAGATTAAATGAATGAGTAGTTGGATGTCGAAGTCAAAATTTTAAATTACAAATTTATGTTAGTTTAGTCTAATCCTTTTATCATGTACCAAAATGAAATTAAGGTTCTAAATCTAAATCCTCTTCTTCAATTAAATTAAAAAAAAAAAAAATAGTGATGTGTGGATGTGGATCTAAATTTAACAAAGAAATAGATATGAGAGAGGAAAAAAAATTGCATTAATTTCCTATGACACCATTTATTGGAGGAACTTTTGTATGTTTCTTCTGGCCACAAAAGAGCAAAGAGAAAGTCTTGAAACAGGCTGGCAACTATATAAGGACACAACCAAACATTTCAAATTATTGACCCCCCCAAAAACCATTAATTTCAAGTGGATTTCTTAGGCACTGCCTAAAAATAGTTG
The DNA here is from genome assembly GCA_019925255.1 of Litchi chinensis. Classification (NCBI taxonomy): domain Eukaryota; kingdom Viridiplantae; phylum Streptophyta; class Magnoliopsida; order Sapindales; family Sapindaceae; genus Litchi; species Litchi chinensis. The sequence continues at coordinate 21,217,008 of CM034472.1, read as the reverse complement.
TTATTGCTTTCATGAGACCCCAAAACCCTTTGAATTTGAATTGAATTAAATTGATACTGATGATCAATTGGTCTGCGTGATTCACGGGCATGGTGTGGGGGTGTGAGAACTACAAATTATGGAGATTATGGCCCCACCTAAGATGGGTAATTCATCATTAATTGGCAGCCATGTGCACTTTGTTGAACCTCCAATTCAGTGATCACTTTTGTATTGACTTTTGTATACAAACTGGTGTTGTTAATACTAATGCCTCGTGACAAACAAAAAAGAAACTTCACTTCATCTCATTCTTTATCGTTTATTGTCTCCTGAGTTTTGAATTTTGATCGTTTTAGTTTTCGACTTTTCTTTGAATTTTTTCTAGCAAGAAGTCCTTATAATACGGTAAAAAACTATTTTATATTCACAAACAGAAACTGAAATTGCATATTCATTCATTCATAAGATTATTTCTCTTTTCATAATCGTGATTAGGAATTAAGTCATATTATGTATATTTATTATATTAACTTACTTCATTTGTTTTGATTTTCTTAACATCCATTTATATTTAATCAATTGTCCATATATAATGCACTGACTTAATCAATTTCAATGGACATTGAAATGCAAACTTTTATATATAGATATATATATAAATTTATTTATTCTTAATTCTTAAATGTCATTTCAATAAATTAATTATATTAGAAATTCATTTTTAAATTAAATAAACAAACAATTTACAAACTCAAAAGATCTAGTTTTTTTTTTAATTAATACCCAATCGATGAACAACTTTGTATTAAAAGCTTTATTTGTATGAAAACTCTAATTTTTAAATATCTACTATTAAAAACTCCACCGGATAAGCTCTACTGAATGTTTTCTGTCTTTTGATTTTATAAAACTATCACAAAATTCTCTTTTATGTCATTAATATAAGATAATGACAGAAGATCTAACTTTGATATCAATTAAGCAATTCATTCTCGTATAATATAATATTAAGTCAAATTAATTAGATAGTAAATGTGATGATGATGATGCATACGGTATTGACTTTTACAAAAATATGTTTTTAATGGTAACACTTTTTGACTAGAATGAAAATAATTTCCTGTACATCTCGTGAAAATATCTTACTTTATGTCATTTATCTTAATCTTACTACTTTGTAAAAGCCGTCTATCATCTTAAAGATCAAATCTTTTTGTAAAATTGATTTGATTATTTATCATTGCCTAATGAAATTTGATATTGATATCCATTACGTAGTAAGCAAAATTTTCACCAATTTTACTCACCAAGATCAAATTAGTGATGTATGTTGTATTGACTTTAAACTAAAAAATTTGTTCCCAATACCCCGTGACCAAAAAAGAATGCTGACCATAGATCCCCCGTGAGGAAAGTTGGACATTTTCTTGCCCTAACAGAAACCTTAAATTAAACTCGTGAATCTAAATTCTTTGCTTGCAAACATTGCACAAGTATCTTCATTTATATAATTTTTCGGCCGGCCTCCAACAACCTCTAAAATTAAACCAAAAAAATCTCTTCTAAACTAGACTGAGAATAAAATCTTAGAACCAAATCTTGCATCTCTCTAAATATATATTATCAACTACAGTATTATAACATATATAATATAAGAGAGAGATAGAGGTAGACAGAGAGCGAGGAGACTCGAATTAGGCGGCCTAAGAGCGAGGAGACTTGAATTAGGCGGCCTAAGATCATATTATCTAAATTCAATCATTTGTCACGCTCATCTAAATTCTATGTAAGATCAGTAGAAAAATCAATTAATAAAAGAGGTCTAAGAGCAGTTTTAGTCGTAGGTATGTTCTTCTTCTCGAAGAACCATGTGAAATAATTTAGATTTGTTGGTTCTTAGTCAACCGACTTTTGATAAACAAACATATATACTAATATATATTTTTTCCTGTCTAATCATCAGTTGATCATTCATTATATTATTCTATTAATAGTGGGTTTAGCTCGGAATAAATGTCTGTACAGAGTCACATTCGCAGAGAACGTTCATAGAATGAAGTATTGAACTCATTAATGAAGAACAAGATTTAGTTTAGTTTTTGGAAATCATCAAGGGTATATTTTTAAGTGTTTTTAGAAACAAGTTTTGAGTTTTGAGTAAAGGCAGATTTAATAGAGTAGAAAACACCTGATGAAAAACTCAGTTTGTTTTAATTTTTTTTTTTCTCTTTGTGGTTAAATATTAAGGGTGTGTTTATTTAATTTTATTTTTTAAAAATTATTACAACTTGAGGATGTAGGTGTGAAAAAAATACCATTCGGTTACTTCAACTTTCTTTGAAGTGTGATAATATTTTTCAACAAAAAATTTACAATGTAGATATATACTGTTTTTTCTTCTTCTTCTTTTTTTTTTAAAAAAAAAAAAAGTTATCTACTGTTTTTGGCTACTTAATTAAATAAGGTTTTGGTGATTACTTTCAGTAATTTTAACAATATAAAATACACATAAATATGTAAGTACTATTTAAAAATATAATTAATGAATTAAGGCAATTTCCAAACAAAATGCTCATAATTGGTCGTTAACCTGCACTAATAGCCTTAAATGCTATTGTCTCTAAACCGTAACATCCAACTAATCTATTCATGGAAAACACAGCACTTACTCACATTAATATGATAATTGATAACGGAGTACGTCTTCTCACATGAAAACCAATTAATTGAATTGAACAAAGGGTGTCTCGTCAATCGTACTTGTTTGAAATGCCAGTCAATTATATGGTTGGCAAACCTTCAATATCACAAGGATATGTTAGTAATTATCCGATATTCAATAACTCTCTATCAACAAATAGGATTGACTACTTGTCAAGAAATCGATCGACGGATTGCCGCTGAGTGTTTTGAAACTCAACAAACAGGATTGACTACTTGTCAAGAAATCGATCGACGGATTGCCGTTGAGTGTTTTGAAACTCAGCAAACAGGATTGACTACTTGTCAAGAAATCGATCGACAGATTGCCGCTGGGTGTTTTGAAACTCAGCAAACAGCAACGGATTGCTGTTGAGCCAACAACCCAAATCGGAGGTTTTAGCCAGCCCAAGCGACTAGTCGTTGAGTTGGGCCCTACCTAACTTGACAACTCGGATTTTTTTTTTTTTTTAAATTACAAATACCAAAACGATGTTGTTTTAATATCTCTAAAATGCCCTTTACCTTAATAGACCACTGATCTACTGTCACTGTTTCCATTTCTTCATCACCGCTGCTGGTCACCATTACCTCTGCTGCACTTGGTTGGTGTGGTGGTGGTGGTTTTAAGTAAATGAGACGGCTGCTGTTTCGAAGGTAGCTATGGTGGTTACAAAAACATTGCAATTGGTGATTGTGGTGAAAGAGAAGAATATACGATCAGCAGCTATGGAAATTAGGGCAATTACTTGATGAAGTTAAGTTGCAAGTCAGCAGTTTGAAAGAAAAGACATTTGGTCTGACTTAGATTGAGTGTGTTTAAAGGCAAATGGGTTTGGTGGCTTGGGCCTAATACTCTGGATTTAGGCTACTTGAATTGCTAGCTGAAACACACTATCAACCCAAAACTAATTTGTAAACATATTATGCCAAAAATATAAACTTTTATGAGCATTAAAATACACTAAATCGTGATGATAAAAATAAATCATTAAACCATATATTTCATCAAATGCAATAAAAAATATCAACTTTTTTGTATATTATTTTTTAATGGTTTGATTGTCGATCAATGAGTTACCCATTGATAGATGGTCAAACCGACTAGTTGTGAGTACTCACCGACTAGTCGCAAGACTATTGACTGTCTAACGATTAGTGCTTTCTTAAATATTGTTTAGTATTAAATTTATAAATTTAGGTCCTTGACATGGCCTAACCAGGCCATATCCATAGAAATTAATATACAAATTCACATGGTTAAGTTTTTATAAAATGAAGTTGGTCTAGTAGTAACTTGGTCTCAAACACTTGATTGATAACCTTATCTAACTAAGAAAATGGTTAAACTCTTAAAAAAAAAAAAAAAAAAAAAAAAAAAAAAGGGCAAGTTAAGCTTGAAAAGGAGAAAAGGTTAAGCTTTGTCATAAATAGAGCAATTTTTTTTAGTTAAATGTCAACATCGAATGGATAAAAAATCTATTCAAATTTGTTAAGATCAATCACTATTTACGTAATTTGAAAAAATCTACTCTCATAATGGTTGATAACATCTCCCACTATAAGAGGATAAAACTATCCACATAAAATTTATAAAATACTCTTAATGGGATTTAAACTCATATCACCCAGTGGATAGGAAGGCACAACCATCCGTCCTCTTTTATCACCTGCCTTTGCTCAAAATTCAATTGAAAGAGTCAAGTTCAACATTCTTATCAATCTAATTCTAATTTCGAATATGTGGATCTATAAATTGGATCCAGTTTAATTGGGACATTTAGTTTGAAATTTCTATTTAACATATTTGGGCTCTTAATTGAAGAAGAATCTAATTATGTCTATGATACGTGTTTCATTAATCTTTCAAGAATCTTGGAAGGCTAAAACCTAAAAAGAGATATCGAAGAAAAGATGAATATATAAGGGAATGTATTCAATCTACAGTTTAGTGAAGTTTGATAAATTTTTATTTTTTATTTTTAATGATAGATTTTAGTGGAATTTATAGATTTTATAGACTTCATATTGATTTTGTTAAAGGTTTTTATGAAATTTAAGAAAATCGTTAAGAGAATTGTAAGATTACTATAGAATTTTTTCTTTATAAAAATCACTAGAGAATCAATCTAAATCCACCACTTAAATAAAAGAGAGCTTTGCAATTTTTAGCCAAATTAAAAGAAAAGTTTCGTTTTTACCCCTTTTTATATAAATTTATTTTTAACTCTTCAAGCAAATTATTTTCATTTTATATTTAAGTTTACCAAAATACTCTCAAATTCACAATAAACAAATAAATAAAATGTAGTTTTTAAGTCCACTTAAAAACCAATGACTTAAGAACTGATACCCATTTTAAAGTGGGTTTAAAAACCGATTATCGATTTTTAAGTCCATGTACTGGTTTTTAAATCCACTTAAAACGAATAAGCCTACTTAAAAATTGATACCGATTTTTAAGTGGATTTAAAAACCAATTTTACCAAGTCGTCATCTTCACGTTGTATCTCACTGGAAATCATCATTTTCAAGTTAAATCCAACCAAATCTAACTCTAAACATCAACCCCCAAAATCCAAAACACAAAAAAACTTTAAAAAAATCACAAAACATTTAAAAAAAATCCCAACAAAACTCAAATAATCAACAAATAAAGTCAAATATCTCATACTATAATAAATGGAGGAGGGGAAAAAGGAATGTGGGGCATTTGGGTAATTTGGGTATAAACTATAATTAATTTGTTTAAGGAGTTAAAAACAATTTAAAAAAAAGGTAGATAAAAACAAAATTTTCTTTCCAAGAATGATCATTTCTTGTAAGTTTCACTAAAAATAAAATTTGTTAAATCAATTACTTTTTTAATACACTTAGATTTCATTGGATTTTTTACAAACATGAATGAAATATATTTAGATTGTATTGGATTTCATACAAATATAAATTGAAAACATTCAAATTTTAATAAATTTTATATAAATATGAATTAAATATATCTGAATTTCAATAGGATCATTCAAATTTGGATTGAATATCTTCAAACTTTCAAAATGTTTTAAATTCCAATTAATTCTTTATTGAATACACCTCATAAATGTCAAACTCTATTTACTGTTATCTTTAAGGAAATTTCTTGGAAGAACGCCATGATTATCACCATTTATGGTCAACAACTTTTTTTAATTATCATAATTTGAGATTAGGACTATTATAATCTGAGATTAATGGGAGGACATATTATTTAAAGCAGTATAATATTATTGATGTAAATGTGAGGATTATACTATTAGATCGAGGTTTATAAATATTAATATATAGAGTGTGGTAGATTTGTAATAAATCGAAGTGAGTCCAAATAAGTGTGGACTAGTACAGTAGAATGTTGTGTATACTTGAGTCCGACATCAACTAAATATGGATTAGTTAATTGGATGGCTAAGCATTAGATCAGTGATACTTGTATAAATCATTGGACACAGAAGTCTCCTCGCCAGCCCAATGGGTTCATATCTTACTTGAGTTTTTAAAGTTTTTGTATCTTAAAAATACAACCCATTATCAGTTTTACAAGTGATCAAATTTTCCATGGTATCACAGTATCATTGTTATATCACCGAAGAACAAGAAAAATACACATAGCTAAATCTTGCAAGTTGATAATTTTGAGACCATACATACATCTAAAAAAAAAAAAAAAAAATCCGTATTTGATATAACAATTATAATTTTAGCTTAGACGTGCACTTGGACTCCACATTCTGCGTAGCAATCCAAACAGAGATATCACAACTACTAACAGCTATTGCATGCATCTTGATGATTTTGAGCGCACTCACTTCCCCGTGCAACGTAGCTGTGGAAGTAAAATTCAAGCAACCAGTACCAAAATCACTCAAAAAGAATTCATTTTCCACCAACTTATCTCCCATCACCACCGCAGAAGTCGTGATATTAAGCGTCTTTCTCGCCGGAACCAATCCTGGATCAATCGGGACTTCTGCCACCGTCTCTCCGTGGAAATCCATGTAAGCCCTGCTGTTCATGTACTTGAAACTCCCGTAATTTCGATTGTGAATGGCAACAACCATGTCTATTGTGACATTTACCGCCAAGGTAGGGAAGAATGTGAAACTGACGTTTTTGAGACCTGTCGGACGGGCAGTGATTTCGGGCTGTTTAATCTTGAAGATGGTGAATGACAATATTATGACAACGATGATGAGTACAAACAGCAGAATTGCACTTACTCCACAGCATATTTTGAGACCTCTACGCCTGGAAGATCTGTCAGAATCGGGCATTGAAGACTGATTTTTGCTCTTACAACACAAAGAAAAATTTAGTGAATTGGTTGCAAAATATGGCGTGTGTTGCTGTTTGAGGGATTGTAAGTGACTATTTGTAGCATGTTTGTTTGGATTTTTTTTTTTTTTTTTTTTGGGGGGGGGGTATGTTTGTTTGGATTTAGTTAATTGGTTTATGTAGAGGTTCGATTTAGAAGTCAAGGAGACGGAGAATTCGACTATCTAAAATTACATCGCGTACAGTTACAAATTTGGATTCAAGTCCAAGTGCGTAACGAGTCCATTATTTTGTGCAGTAATTAATTTATGAGTGCCAATATTTACACCCCTAAAAAATTATATGTACATCCCAACATAATCTATTTCTAAAATTATATATTATTCTTAAAGAAAATCACTAAAAAGGGTAAATAATTTATAACTACATCCATAAATATTAATCACTTCCTCATGTATATGATAACTTTTTTTTTTTTTATTTTCTCAAACTCTTAATTTCTCTTTTAAATACTAATTTCAAATATCAAATAATATTTAAGGAAATAAATTTATTACAGAATATTAAAAATGATTTTGAAATATTAATTTCAAATATCAAACAACTTTTAAGAAAACAAATTAATTACAGAATATTGAGAATAAATCAAAATCATGATGAAATTATTATATCTAGTTAAAAAGGAAAAAATAAAAAAGGAAAACATGCTTAAACGAAAAAAATAAGAATATATATCAAGAAGTTAGTTTTATTTCAAATACTCCATAAAGAAACACCGATTTTTTTTTTTTTATACAAAAACACCAATCAATTCAAACTTTTTTCTTCATAATACATCTATTGAATTGAAATAAAAAATTACACCTTAATCGAATAACAAGAAACTTATTTGAATGATATCATATAACTCAAAAATTTAACCCAATAAAAAATTAAACAGATATAAAACTTTCTATATTTTTTCAAATTCTAATTTCTCTAAATCGACTGTTTTTTTTCAAATATCATTTTTTTAGAATACAAATTAATTATAAAGTGTGAAGAATAATTTAAAATCTTCTTAAAAATTTGATTGTAAAATGACAAATTTTAAATTAATTATTATTAAAAGAAAATCATAATCTACTTGTTTTGTCTATTAGAAGAAAAATCTCTAAGTTTTAGTAAAATTAATTAGATAATAAAATAAGTATTGTTGGTTGTATTTATAAAAATATAATACCAAAACAATAAAAGAAGAGCAATATTTGTATTAATTGGGATTTATTTACAAACTAAAGATTTTTCATAGTTTTAATGAGGTATACTTATGAGTACATACAATTTATGAGCAGTGAAAATATCGCCACTCTTAATTTATAATTAGGATCCCATACGAGTTACAACCATTTAGTAAATTTCTTTAAAATAAAAAATGGAATTAAGGAGAGTGTATTCACTTTAAAAAAAAAATGTATTCAATTTAAGATTTCATTAAAATTTAAAAGATTTTAAAAGTTTAAGTATATTCAATATAGATTTATATAGAATCTATTAAAATTTAGGTGTATTTAATCCAGATTTATATAGAATTTTAAAATTTAGGTGTATTCAATTTAGATTTATAAGAAATCCATTAGAATTTAAATGTATTCAATTGATAATTATATGAAAGTCAATAAAATTTCTATGTATTCAAAATCCAGATTTGTATAGAATCTATTAAAATCTAGGTGTATTCAATTCAAATTTATATAAAATTTATTAAAATTTAAATGTATTAAATCAATATTTGTATAAAATCCATTAGAATTTAAGTATATTCAATTTATATTTATATAAAATTTATGTGTATTCAAAAAATCATTGACTTCACAAATTTTATTTAAGTGATAAATTTAGATGAATTTGATAGGGTTTAAAGTAATTTTTATGAAGAAAAAAGTTTAAAATGAATCTTACTATTCTCCTCAATATTTCATTAAATTTCTTAAAAAATTATAATAAAATCAATATGAAGTTTATAGAATTTATAAATTCCACCAAAATCTAGCATTAAAAAAAAAAAAAAAACAAACTCTAATAAACTTTGGATTGAATACAACATTCTAAATTGCTATCATAAGATTCTTACTAGTACCACAAAAAAAGACAATTAAAAGTATATAACTTCGAGTGATACGCAATCCTTTTTCTTCCTATCTCTGTTGTGATCGTAATTATTGGTTAACTAACCAAAGTAGTGAAGTGTAGTGCATTATCATAAGCTATTATCAAACTATATTATAATATTAACGGTGTTTGATTGGATCGTGTATTAGATACCAAGTCCCATTTTTAGTATAAGTTGGATAATATATTATCCCAGTATAATAAATTATTTAAACGACAAAGGAATTTAATTTTGTTTTTCTTGAATTTAAACTTAGACAACCTTCACATGATTCTTTTTATAAACTTATCTTAAAATATGTGACAAGGCCTCTTGGCCAGACTCACAAACCCAAATGTTTTTGGGCTAGTTGGTAATCCAAGTGGGCCTACTAGTGGGCAGACCCAATACTATCAATTTTGCAGTTTAATGGTGTGTTTATTTCATATTGGAGAATAAAAATGAGAATGGAGAATGAGATTGATTGATAGTATTTATTTATTTAAAATTTATTTTGTAATGGGAATGAAAGTGTGGACCTCATATCAATTTGAGATTATGGAATACGAATCTCATTCCCCCCAACCCACTTGGGAATCTCATTCTCTTTTTCTTTATCAAGATGAAAAATCTCTTATACCGTTCTTTAAAAAAAAATATTTTATTTAATATTAAAAAAATATATATTATAATAAAAAATTACACATCATTAGTTTTTCATCACCAATTTATTAATTGGACTATTAAAATAATATGCAGTTTTTTTTATTATAATATGCAGTATTTTATTTGATATTAAAAAAATGTATATATAATAAAAAATTGCATATAGGTTAGTGGATATTAAAAAATATACATTTTTTAATTATAATTTACAGTATTTTATTTGATATTTAAAAAAAACTATATATTATAATAAAAAATTACACTAGGTTAGTGGATTATTAAAAAAATACAGTTTTTTTTATTATAATTTACAGTTTTTATTTGATTAAAAAAAATTACATATTATAATAAAAAACTGCATATTATTATAATTAATTTATAATTTTAATTAAGATATTTTTGTATTTATAATTAATTCATTCCGATTCCAAAAGCAAAGTAAACAGTTCAATGAAATACTACTGATTTCGATTCTGATTCTGCAGTTGAAGTAAACAACTTATTCTGATTCCATACTTCATTCCAATTCTAGATCATTTCGATTCCATATTATTTCGATTCCTATTCCGATTACTTCAAAGTGAAAGTAAACACACCATAAGTTTTTTTTTTTTAAATAGCCTGGTAGTTTCAATTGAAAATGGAAATTTACACAAATAATTAGATACTAGACTAACAAGGATTATGTGACATATATATTTATATAAAGTTGCAAATACTTTTCTATAAATTAAAATAATAATATTTTTTGGAATGAAAAGGATCTAAAATTTTTAATTTTGTTTTTAACATTGCATGCCTATTTAAAAAAAAAAAAAAACGCCAAACTTTGTCAATTAAATAAATCTTTAATATTAATTATTATTTATTTTCTTTTGTCATAAGGACAACATGACCGAGATGTTTTTGACGGCAAATGACACCGAATTTGGACCTGTTAATGAAGATAGAGTTCGATATGGTTACCAAAAACAACTCGCCAAACAGAATCTTAAATACAAAAAAATGAAACGACACTACTGTACAAGAATGTCACGATAAGATGATGTCGTTTTCAACGCTGGGGTCCGATTGCCGGCCAAACACAGTTATTAGTAAAGTAAACGAAAACAATTATAACATAAAATAAAAAAAATAATTATAATAATTTAATTACAATTATAATAATAACCCAAACCTCTATTTTGGACTAACTTTCCTCTGTCGTTCTCTGTTTCACTGATTTGATCAACAATTCAAAGTCTCAACATGAACGACCTCCTCACGGTAACTCTCTTTTATTTTTTTTTATTATTTTTTAATTTCTCTATTTGTTTTATGAATTTTTAAGTCTCTAATATAGATCAAGAAACTGTTATTTGACTTTTTTTTGTTAGTTATGGTTTTTGTTTTTGTTTTGGTTTCATTTTTACTTCAGTTTGATTGTGAAATACTGAATTTGTTTTTGGATTTGGGAGCTGAAATGCTGTTGCAGAGAGAGTGTTGATTGTGAAATTTATTTGTTTATTTTTTATTATTTGAAGAATTTTGTTGATTGGATTGAGTCGGTGACTGCTCGCAAGAGTGAATTTTTATGACTTTTTGTTTGGTTGATGTGAAAAAAACATTGAAGATGAGAGTATAGATTATGTTTAGGCTTTATTTACTGGAGAGAATTTGTGTGCTTTATTTGATTTTGTTTTTTATTTTAAACTTGTCTCAGGATTTTAACAGAGTTTATAGTAATGCAGTTGTGAACTTTTGAGATTGGAAGTTGATTTCTTAAAGGCTTTGAGAGATTTGAATGTGTCTATGAATCGAATTTGTTTGGAGTCATGTTCTTTTCTTGAAGTTAATTTGCATGGTTTTATGTTTGCTTTAGTACTTAAACCGTGGATTCGACATTGATAGAGAGTTTGTTATGACTTTCCCGATTTGATTTGTGTGATTTTGTTTCTTCTTTTGTAGGATTCTTTTGTTAGTGAGGCTGGAGGCCAGCCATCCAGAGATAATGATATCGAAATGGGAAGGCAGGTTCCGAGGAGTAACTCCGATATGGGAATGGATGCTTTTAACAAGCAGGTGCATCATTGTATTATTGTTTCTGATGTATAAAGCATTATCTTTGTCTTTCACATAAATGGGCTTCTCATAACACCGGTCTGATCTCGGTTGGTTTAATTTAGAATTATGTGCGTAAAGCATTATCTCGTTGTCTTTCACATTCTGTCTTCAGGACTTGCCTTTTTATTTTTGGTTTGGATTTTTTTCTAACTATGTACTTTCTTGTTTTGTGCTTTGCAACTTAGATGCAAGAAATTGAAAAACAGGTCGAGAAGCTTGCCGTGCTGCTTAAGAAATTGAAGGTGTGTATGATACTCATTCCGATTTAGGTTCATAGTTTGCAGACACTTATCGGCAACTTTTGTGTAAAGATATTTGATGGTTGTAAGTCGTCCTTGGAATGGTTTTAGAGTTATTAGACTGTTGTTCTATATGCACAAAATTTCAGCTTCAAAGTTATTCCATCATCTTCATATCTATACAACTTATGATTCATCATGTTTTGTCTCTATTAATTTCAAATCTGTAAAGATCCTATAACCTATATATTGTTTAACCTGATAGATTGGGGCCAAAAGGAAAAAATAGATAGATAGAGAAGATTTGATTAGAAATGGAACAGTTATGCTAAATTATTTAAGTTTTTTATTTCACTGCCAAGCATGAAATGTCAAAGAGGGAGAAGGAAGAAGAAAAAATTGAAGCAAGTACTGATAATTAAGTTTAATTTTTAATTAATACAATAGTCATGTTCTGCTAGGTATATACCAAGATTAGAAATGTTAACCAATGTGTGTGTAAAGATAGACTTGGGTAGTCTGAGCACTAGCCATGAAACCAGGAAGAGATATGGTTGATTTTCAGTCCAAATGGTACAAACCTCAAATTTGATTAAGTTTAAAACAGCATTTGCCCTATGTCCATAAAGATATCATAATGAATAATCTCATTATTATTTGTTGTCACCAATGCTATATCTGCATAGCTATTATTTTTTATCATTGCTAATATAGAAATTATATTATTGAACCTTATTGGAGAGTTCAAAAGTGTGTATTACCAATTGTGGCGTTGTTGCTTAGTACTTCCTTCTTGTTTGATCAGTGCACAGAATAAGCCACCTTTATATATGTCAAAAATCATTTTATTGCGCATTAATTTATATCTCAAGCAACTGCACTACCAATCACCACAATTTATTTTGCATATTAAACTTTTAACAGGATGCAAATGAGGAGTCGAAGTCCGTTACAAAAGCATCTGCCATGAAAGGTAGAAGACTCTGTCTGTATTGGTGATTTGCATGTTTAACATTACAATGCAAATGTAATCTCTCTTTTGCATTGTAAGATCAGGCCCGAGTTAATTGCAAGGCTGAGTGTCAACTGTGAATTACTTTGCTTGGTAATTGGTGCTTCAGGTTCAATGTTTGTCTATTTACACATGTGGATCAAAATTTGAAGCTCTGGCAGCTACTATTTGAGACATATATTGCATGCATATAGGCAACTCTTTCAGTCATGACAGCAAGTTTTTGATAAAAGGATCAATAACTTTGCAATATCCTTCTATGTTCCCTGTTCAATTATTGTGGTTCCACATTGGCATAAAATCTAGATTACTGTTAAATTGTTGCAGCTATCAGGAAGCGTATGGAGAAAGATATTGATGAAGTTGGAAAGATTGCACGGCATGTAAAAGCAAAACTAGAAGCAATAAACAGAGAGGTAGTACTCCACTTATTTGTTCTTCTAAATCCCATCTTGTTTTGCATAAATAGCCTGGGCTCTTAAATTATGTGCTAATTCTTTGTTGTTCATCGTTAGAACTTAGCCAATCGGCAAAAACCTGGATGTGAAAAGGGCACAAGTGTTGACAGATCAAGGATGAATGTCACAAAGTGCGTTGTGAAGTGCTTTTTAGATGCTGATATAAGAGTTACATTTAGCAACTTGATGTATGAATTACTTGTTTGAATTGCAGTGCTGTAACTAAGAAGTTCAAGGATCTAATGACTGAGTTTCAGGTAAATCTACATATTTTGCCACTCATTTTTGTACTTGGATTCTTCTTAGTCTTCTCATTGTGGCGTGGTGTTTCAGACCTTAAGACAAAAGATCCAAGATGAATATCGTGAGGTTGTCGAGAGAAGGGTCATTACAGGTTGGATTAGTTGGCTTTCAGATTTTAACAAAAGTGTAAAAGTTAATGAATTTCGTAGTATTAATATAAAATGTGGTATTATGCTACTATCTATGGCTTTTCTAATGGATAAAAATTTATCGCGTTTCCTGTTTTGGTATTTAATGGTTGAACAGTGACGGGAAGCAGACCAGATGAGGAGGTGAGCCCAAATTCTGAAATTACCATTTTAGCTCTAATGCTTGTGGATATTATCATAACTGGAAAAATTCTTCAATTCCTTTGACAGACAATCGATCACCTGATTGAAACTGGAAACAGTGAGCAAATCTTTCAAAAGGCAATTCAAGAGCAGGGACGAGGACAGGTATATCCCTTTTTATTTCTATTGTCAATAAATAATTTTTTGAAGATTTTGTCTTATCTGTAAAGTGTAGCCATATTTGAGCTTTCTAATACAGACTGGCATGCTTGTTTCAGAAGTTGTGGCTTCATGAAGTAGATATAAAAGTTTCTTAAATGGCCAATTGTTTTTGTTCTTGAAATTGATACAACTGTATCCTGTATTTTGAGTGAAAAACTGGTATCATAAATATAAAGCCATATGTCATTAATTTAATACATCAAATATTGAGTTCCATGGACGGTATGATGTTAGTTATTATAAACTAGGTTATATACATGCATGTTTTATTTTATTGCAATGGTGATTATTTAGCTCCACATTGGGTCAGTATTTATGGTTTGGTTCAATCATGTAATGAAGTGATTCTTGTTCAAGGAATGTCAGTGATATAAGATCGACCAGTTAGGAATTTGAAGTGCCTTTGGATCTGGTTGATTTTAGTGAAGGAACCATTTGAGCTTCCGGTGAGAAGTAATGCTATTTGTAGCTTATATTATTGATTTGGATATGATTGAGCAAAACAGAAAATCCTCAGGAAATTCATTTGATTTGTTCAACTTCTTGATGGTATTTAGTTTGAAGTCCTAAAATCTGGTCTTCCTCCCTTATAAGCTCGCACCAGCTTCATTCATCAGGTTTTCTGTCGTCTTTGAAACTCTTTGCTCGTGCTTTGGTTAATCTCAAAACTGTCAACTCTAATGTTTCTAATGCCATAATGCAATTGCGAAAGTTGATTTCTACATAATTTAGTTCTTGGACGAATGGATGTCTTAATCTCGTGGGTGGCTTCAAATACCTTGATGGTCTGTCATCCATGTTATGAATACAGCTGCCTACTCTTTGCTTATTTTTCATCTTCACCGGGGAACTCGTAGCCTTTCTACTGAGACTCTCTCTTCTACTATTTGGACAAATGTTTTCAGGTAATTAATACCTTGGAAGAAATTCAAGAGAGACATGATGCTGTCAAGGAAATCGAGAAAAAGCTTCTTGACTTGCAGCAGGTGTGCTTGCAGCTAGAATAAGCTTACATTATCCAACCAACATGTCTAACATGATTTTGGTGTTTTCAGATTTACCTTGATATGGCAGTTTTAGTTGACGCTCAAGGAGAGATTTTGGATAACATCGAAAGTCAGGTATGCTCTTACTCTCAAATCTCATATTGGCGGGTGAGCGTGTGTTTGCATCCATGTGTCGAAGGATATTGTACGTCTTTTGCTCGGTTTTGCATGGTAATAGAAATTTCGTTCAGGTTGCGAATGCAGTCACTAGCGTCCAGACAGGGACAACTGCACTTCAAAACGCAAAGAAACTACAGAAGAATTCCCGAAAATGGATGTGCATTGCTATTATAATTCTCCTGATTATAGTAGCTGTTATAGTTGTTGGTGTCATCAAACCTTGGAAGAGTGGCAAAGCTTGAACCTGCCTGCCCCTTCTGTTGTTTGAATTTATGATAGTTGTAGTTGGGATAGAAAGTATTCATGGTTTTGTGTCATGTGTGCATTTTACTCCTTTGGTGTGACTCATATTTTCATTTGTTTTTCTTCTTTTTTTCTTGGCTGAAATTTGGTTTTGTTGGTGGTGGTGGTGTGATATAATTGAAGGGTTTGGGGCATGTCTTTACAGTTCCCCTTTAATGAAAAATGTCATTTATTTTCTAAACATATTGATTTTACTGTTTTTTATGTTTTTATTATTTTTTTTCATTTGTCAGAATAGGTAAATAACTAAACATAAAAGATTATTAATAATAAAAAATGAAGTCGAATTGTTCAATGATGTTATACTGTCAATGAACATCATTGAAGAATTTTAGCCACTTATTTTATTTGAGTTTTGTCCTTCTTGTCTGCCCCCTGCGATGGATAGAATTAAAACAAAGAAATAATTAAAAAATACAAAGGACGGTCTAGGATGTTAATATAAGTGTATGTTTGATGTAGTTTATTTATTGATCAAAAGAGTTTTTTTAATTCTTAAAACCTATTTGTAGTTTTATTATGTTGTTTGATTGTTATTTTAGTATAACTTTTGGACAATTAAAAATACTAAAATACATCTCAGTAGAGAAGCTTAAATTTTTCATCTTTTTTAAGTAGATTATTTTAAGTTTTTTTTTTTTTTTTTAAATATCTAATATAACCTTATTATTTTTGTTAATATCAAGATATCCTTAAACTTAAAACTCTAATACGTTTTCTCTAATACATTTTCCTTTAACATATAAATACTCTACTTTTTTTTCTATGTATTGGTTTCAGCAAAAAACTTTGAGGACTCTTCTTAATTGGTAAGTTTTTTAATATTTTATATGTATTACATTTCTTTTTATAATTGATTTTTTACATTGAATGTTTTTCTTGATGCATATATATATGAAAACTTAAATATTATTGTAACACTTTAAGTTTTCGATAATTTATTTCAAAATCCGTATTTTCAGTTTATAATATTTATCATTTTTTAAATTATAAATGTAGTATTTTCTCATATATTATTATGTAACATTTTACTTTATTTTAAATACCTTTTTAATAATTATATAACTTAAAAAAAAAAAAAAAAAAAAAAAAAATAAAAAAAAAAAAAAAAAATTTAAAAGAGGTTTTTTTTTTTTTTTTTTTTTTTTTAACAACCAAACAATCAATAACTTACTTTTAAAAGTATATTTGTAAAATATATATTTATAAAATATTTACTTCTAAAATATCTATTTACAGAAGCTGTATAAAAAAAAGTCTAATTACATATACATATTTATCATTGAAGAATTAGTCAGAATTAGTAACACCAAGCTAAGTAAAGGAAAATAACACAAACATCTCTATATTTATTATTTATTATTATTATTATTATTATTTTTTTAAGATAACAAAAACATCTTTATTGGTGATGGGCCATTGGATCTAAACTAGTGGAAATTTTTCTTATAATATTGCGATGAAGTGAAGGGTTGTAAATTGAACTCTGTTTAGAAGATGTATTATTCATCAAATGTAATCAAATTAAATAAATAATAAACAGTTAAATTATTATATTTGTAGAAGCTATTCCAAATTGATTAACCTGTCATTGGTCCAAGACCGAAAACATAGCACCATCCTTTGGACAAAAGGATATGTTGCATTTCCATGATATATATATATATATTTGCTTCAGGGTTCGGTGTCGAGTGAGGTCAAATGAGTAGGTCAGGTTAAGGCTTGGATAGAACCTGGAGAGTTAGATTAGGAGTTTAATAGAACTCAACTTAAGTGGAATATCATGGATAATGTGGAATCCGAATAGATTAAGTATATTAAATATTTCAATTCCTACGTTGCTTAATAATGAGGAGAAAGTTGTGTGAAATATTGCATTTGAATCCTTTCATCTTTGTTGAAATGAAGAAATGGCTTCTATATCCAAAGATCACATTTGTTTTTAGAGTTGTGATATTTCCATCCCTCAAAAATGGTTTGTACACCCATTTTATTTGCATACCCAATAAAAAATTTAAAAATTTATTTTTAAACTCTACTTAATACCAAGAT
The DNA here is from genome assembly GCA_019925255.1 of Litchi chinensis. Taxonomy (NCBI): domain Eukaryota; kingdom Viridiplantae; phylum Streptophyta; class Magnoliopsida; order Sapindales; family Sapindaceae; genus Litchi; species Litchi chinensis. Next base: position 21,199,094 of record CM034472.1, on the reverse strand, counting down.
TATCATTTTCTCTTAATTTTATTTATATATTTTTATAAATACATCCCATCAAAATCTATTTTATTATTTAATTAATTTTATATGTTAAGATTGTTTCTGTACTAACTTTTGTAGAAGTTAGAGGAGAAAACTTTTTTTTCAAGTAAATTAGATGAGAGAAAACGTTTATTAATTTTTGATGAATGATTAAAGTCAATATTTGATGATGAACCATTTTAATTTTTTATGGTTATAGTCATAAACTGTTTTTACTCTCTCCAATCATAAATTTTCATTCATAACATAACACTTGCATAAATGATTATTGATTAATTTTTAATTAAATTAAAATTGTATGAATGATTGGAGACTTGCATAAATAATTAAAGTCAGGTTTTGATGATGAACCTTTTTTAATTTTTATGATTAAAGTCATAAACTTTTTTTAATCTCTCAAATCTTAATTTTGCATTTATATAAGAAGATGTGCATGAATGATTACCAATTAATTTTATACAACCGTAAGTAACATTTTTTTTTTTTTGTTATGATGAATCGTGAGTATCAATTTAGATCTATAGTTTTTAATGATTTGAAGTATACTCTTTTGTTTGTTTGTTAATATGATGAAGAAATTTAAAGAAATGGATGACATTTTTATGTTAGTTTGTTAGAAAATCTAGTAAGAGAATGCAAAATGCTAATGTGGTGACAGAACAACTGACGATTTTTTTTTTCAATGATTAAATTAGGATTGCATGAAAGATTGGAGACATTTCAATTTTTTATGGAGAAAAGTTAGGGTTTGAGAGAGTAACAAAAAGAAGAAAATGAAAAATGCAGATGTGATGACTGAATATTTGATAATATTTTTTATGACTAAATTAGGATTGCAGGAATGATTAAAGATTTTTTAATTTTTAATAGAGAAAAGTTAGGGCTTGAGAGAGTAACAAAGAGAAAAATTAGGGATTAAAAGAGTAAAAAAAAATTTGTGATATTAATAATATTTTAATTAATAATTGGTGAGTGTACTTATAAAATATTTACCTCTTTAGTAATTTTACTTAAGGAAAATATTGTATATTTTATAAAAAAACTAATTTGGGGTGTATATACAATTTTTAAGGGGTGTGGTTTTACTTCCATTAAGTGTGACAAGTTTTTATTCCCTCTTGATTTGGGCTCATATGGATCATATTGAACACACGAGGGAGACTCCCTCTGAGTACGCAAATTAGGCCCAAGGTCTGTTTTGTGAGGGCCTGCTTTTATAAGCCCAGTGTCATCTGCATAGGCTTGTTTTGCACCTTCTTTCCTTGTTTACGGGTCCTGCCGCTTTATTATTATTATTATTATTATTATTATTTTGTTAACGTTTTTCTGCTGTAAATTGTAATCCCAAATTTCAGCTCAATTTACATGAAGCTTTTATGATTTATACGTCCTAATTTTTAAATTGTTAGAATTACTAATCTTAATATTTTGTTGTATCTGAATTAAATAGAAAAAAGAAATGTTTTTAGGAGAAAGAAATATATTTAGGAGAAATAATATAATGAATGGTTGAGATTAGTAGTCCTAACGATTTAAAAGTTAAGATGTACTGACTATAAGCTTTGCCAATTTAAAAAATATCAGTTCCATAAATTTACTTATCAAACTAACATGTAGTAGATGAGAAGTGTGATAATAAATGTATAAATACATATAGTTGCTTACAGTGCTTTAAAAATCGATAATTTTTGTTGAGTTCTCGTCAGCTTTTTGCTAATCGGTGTTTGGTATATTTAAGAACCCCCAAATCGAGGGTTCTATTAGTTGAAGGCAAACACTCACCAAGTTAGATTGAGTACTTACCAACTTGCTCCAATTCGAGTTATTTTTTAACTGTGATCAAATTTCAACAAACTCACCATCAAACCTAACAAAAACTAGTCACCAGACTTGCCACTAAACTTCAACAATTTCTTACACCATATCAATCTTCCCAACCAAACTTCAATAATCAACCCCTAGTCACCATTCGAAGCCCCAACCTCAAACCCAAATTTAATCACCACACCAAACCCAACCCTAGCCCTAACCAAACCCAAATCAATTTGCTTATTTGTCGTCGATTGTCAACTCATCCTCGTTGTTACTTGACTGCCACTGGAATCTGTCCACGTCAACCTAGGCAATTTTGGAGAGATTGGCTTCGACTTTGGTGACGATGGTAGTTCATAATCTCAAAGAGGCAACGACAACTCACTTTAATGGCGACGATGATGATGATGTTAGAGGGAGAAGATGGATGAGAGAGGAGAAGAGAGAGCGAGAGAGAGATGTGAGGTTTTGATAGAAATGGTTTGAGTGTTGACTTTGTGGGCTATGGGATGTGCTTTATAGATAGTGGGAATAATTCAGTCATGGCTCTTGATATTTAAAGAAATATCAGTTTACGCCATCATATTTAAAAAACGACAACTTTTTCTCAAAATACATATAGATTACTTGTTACTTGCTAGGCTACCGGTCGATTAGTAAGTAGTGATTTTTGAAACTTCGGTTGCTTATAAATTTAGCTCTTTAACTAAACGTCTCATGGAAGATTTTCTCAATCAATAGTATTTCCTTTTTATTTTTTATTTTTTTCACTTTTACTAATGCCTTTTATGCCTTTTTTGTTTTGCGAAAGATAGGGACAAACTATCTTTGATCATTTTCATTCTCAAACAGCTTCTGAAACTGTGCAGTTTGAATGCAGCATCATATTAAGTTGTTTCATGATACAACTCATATTCGATGATCATGAGCTGATCAGTTTCACTTGGTCCTTTTGCCTGTAGGTGACAAATGCAGTGGACCATGTTCAAATGGGTACAGATGCACTTCATACAGCGAAGAATTTGCAGAAGAAATCAAGGAAATGCATGATGATTTCCATCATACTACTCCTGGTTATCGCAATCATCATTGTGCTGTCAATTTTGAAACCTTGGAAGAAGCAATGAACATAGGGAAGTAAACTAACCAGAATGCAAGTCTTTTACTTTACATGATCCATTTGAATATTCATATAGAACATAAATCAACTTGAATAATACATAGTATAGGAAGCAAATTTTTTCCTTCCAAATTTATTTGGCTTCATGAACTCTATTATTTAAGACTCGATTCCAAATAATACAAATATGATTGCAAGGCAGGTTCCATCTACCACTTCTCATCATTACTATTTTCTTTTCACTATTATATATACAGAAAAACTATATGTTCAATTACTGATTACAGGCAACAACAGCAAACTTACAACTGGATTTTCTGATTGGGCACATGTTCTTGAGGTGAGCCTGATATTCCTCTAGACCCAAACGATCTGCATTGTAGTGAAAATAGAGGAAAGATAGCTAGTAAGAGAATCAATAATAGTACAAGATAGAATTAAGCATCACACACCAAGCTTCTAGAAATAACTGTTATTTGCATCCTCTCACAATAGTCACAATTAGATTTCACATAGTAACTTACAATCATGTAGTGCATTTCAATCTGGAAACCGAATTCACAGGAGGGAGAGAAGTGTATGTTATAGCAAAAACACCCTTTTCATGTTCATTTCAGACAGTGTATTTTGAGCATAAACTTTTAGTATAAACTCACTGAAAGTACACCTCTAACTTTTTTTCTTGCCAATAGAAATTATTTGAACAATGATGTGCTACATGATCATTGAGATAGAGCATGCAACCTAAAATATGCAACAAAAGAGTAGCTTATGATCATATAGTATTACTGTTCTAGCCTCACCTCTTACATTTACTTTAATTTTTCGGTTGAGAGATGATCCTTCACTTTACAACCAAGAAGTCAGAGACTTGAATCGTCTAGGGGTGCCAAACAAAGGATTATAACTGATGAGTTCGCTGACTATCAAGGTAATAGAGTCCGATAATAAAAGAGCTATGTCAAAGAATGAAAGGTTGAGAAAATTCAGGGTATTATGAGTAGCTTATGATCATATACTTGTGAGTAGCTTTTTCCACCGGAAACTCACATTTTCTCTACCAATTATAGTTTCTTGTGCACGCAAATTAGGGGTCAAATATACGATTTCCCATTCGCATTTCACTAAACAACTTATATAAGGTGGAGCTCAAAAATTAGGGATAATCCTAATTTTTCCTGTAGTTTGAAAATCGCTAATTATTCCCTTATAATTTCTAAAAATCTCATTTTATCTTTTCTGTAACTTTATTAGTGAAGAAGGAATTATGACCATGACAATACGAAAAAATCAAACTGTCCCTCAATTAAAAATGAAAAATAATTAAAAAAAAATTATGCAATATTGTGATAAAATAAAAAAAATTAAAATAATTAATTTTTTTAATTCCACCAAATTAAATTCTAAATAATTTTAAAATATATTTAAATGAAAAAAAAAATCATTGGAAACCTATCTAGAAAACTAGGTTTCCAACTCTCGAGAAACCCAGATTTATCCAGAACACCTCATCAACCCAAATCATCAACAACTCATCTCATTAGCAAATCATTAACCAAATCAAACAAAAGTCAACAAACAAAAGTCATCAAACAAAAATCTTTCCACATTTTCTTGTTCCACAAACTACAGAAGGAAAAAATTTCAAAGGGGAAAACACTTGAAAAAAAAAAAAAAAAAGAGTCCTTTAGAGACCAAGGTGATGCTCAAGGTGCGAGGCGCTAGAAACCTATAGACGTGAAAACCCAGAGATCTTTGGATTTCCGACGCTAGAAACCCATAATGTCAAGGTTTCCACAACGAAGCCCAGAGATCTCTGGATTTCCGGCGCTAGAAACCTAGAATCTCGGGGTTTTGATGACGAAAACCTAGTTTGGGTCTTCATTGATGGAGGGAGACCACCGCCAAGAGAAAGAGAGAAAAGAAGAAGAAAAAGAAAAAGAGAAAGAGAGAGTAAGAAGTAGAGAGAGAATATTTAAAGTTTAATTTTAAAAAAAAAAAAATTTATGGACATAATTTTTAAAAAATCATTAATATTTTTAATTTTTTATTATAATTATTTTTTTGTAGTTTTGATCACCACCGTCCATCTCTATATCAATTTTAAAGATGGACGGTGGAGAGTTTTTTCTTTAGTTTTTTTAAATAATAAATTATCATTTTTTAAATATTAATTTTTTTTATATTTTATTTTGTTTTGACAGTTTTAACCTTCCATATTAATGGTTAATTGTTGACTTTTCACGTCTAAATTGATAGTAAGAGTTTTTTTTATAGATATTTTAATAAACTATAACGAGTTTTTTTTTTTAATTAATTTTATAAACCAAGAGGGAAATTTTGATTATTTCATCATACTAAAGGGAAGAATTAGGATTATCCCTAAAAATTAGGGATTGGGGATATCATAGTGACCTTAAAATGATCAACCCATCCAACTATATACAGTTTGTTCTAGGCTTGTACTACATGCCTGCCTGTGGCATGGTCCTGTCAAGTAGTACGAAAGCCCAAACTAGGAGTCTAAACAGCCTTTAATGCTTTGATAAGGGTGACAAGGGTGGAAAGGGGCAACTAATGTGCTAGCTGAGCAACAAACACATTCGAGAAAATAATAAATCTTTACTATATACTCAGGCCTTGTTTGTTGCATGTGTTTGGATTGGTTTTGGATTGTTTTCAGGCCTTCTCTCTCTCTCCTTCCTTTTGAATGTACTATTGTTTCTTCTTTTCTCCTCCTCTCCACCACCAACCCTCACACTCTCTCTCCTCCTCTGTAAATTCCTGCTTTCGACAAACACTTGCAGAATATCGACCAAACCTCAAACTCACAATTAGAATTCCATAAGTTCGATTTTTTATCACAAAAAAGCAAAACCCCATTTGTTATCACCTATTGCTTATATTCCAACACCAGGAGTCCTGATTCTTCTAAGGACATATTATTGCTAAAACTGTTAAAAAATCTGAACTTTGATTCACTCAAAACTACCCTTTTTAAATTGACTCCCTTTGATGTCATCAAGTGATCTGATGTGTTATCTGTTGCAATTGTTAATAGGACTCTGAAGTTGGTTTTGAACTCATTTTTTGGATGTATTTAGCTAAACTTGGTTGTTTTGGCCTTGATTTGTTGCAACAAAATGATCTAAGTTTGTTTATTTTTAAAAATAATTTATTATTTAAAATGATTTTATCCGATCCCATATTGTACTAAACACATTTTAGCATTAATTTATTCACTCTCATACTGTACCAAACACATCTTAGTACTAATTTATCTAATTCAATCCGATCCGATCCTATGAAAATAATCCAATTCAATCCCGTGTGCCAAAGAGGGCTACTAATGTGAAGAGAATCATCACTTGGGCTTTGAGAAAGGCTGCATTTGAAGCTGCAAACACTCTATTTGACAAAAAATTGCAAAAACTATGAATAGACACTTTTAATTTTCTCATTTTTGGTCATTACTAGTCGTACAAACTAAGGCAGCAGTGTGTCCTGTTTCCTGATCATATGTGGCATAAACATCGTCTTCATTATGGGGGAGCGAAAAAGAAATAGAAAATTAGAGAAACAGAACAAGTAGACTTCAAATGAACTCAATGCCAACATTTACACGTTCAAGTCATCAGCAAATACAAAAAGTTTTTATATAAGACCAAAAAGAAAGGCAGAAATCAACTTGATATTCATAAATCGGTTTATATCAGAAACACTCAACATTTTGTCCAGTTCCTTTTTCACAAATGTAGTTGGTAAGACCCTAAATCTGAGACCTTAACAAATATCAACCTACACCTCTCCGACTAAAATTATAAACAAGAAGCAATTTTATCCATCATGTCTTTATCAGATACTAATTAAGCACTATTCATATTAACTACAATTACAATTTTTTGTACTCAATTAGAATTTATACAGAGTGACAAACAGAGTTAGAAAAAAGTTCAGGTTGTCAGTGTTGCACATATAAACAAAACTAAAGAGTAAAGATATAAACAATTTCACTCAATTAAAGACAAATATGCAGCAGATATAAACAAAACTAAAGATCGATAGAAATCCTACAACAAGCCTTAGCTGCCCTGTCTTGCACCACACGTCAGGTTAGAAACAAACCCACCAGTCCATAGAATGGATAAATTGATCCTTTAGAATTAGATCACAAAACCGACCTAACTTTAACCCAAGCAAATTCCAAGCAAGATTACCCAGAAAAGCCAAAAGAAAAAACAAGAACTTTGCCTCACAAACTAGTAAGCTTATATTGTCATAGAATACAAACCTTAAGTTTAAACTCCTATTTATAGCTAACTAGCCTCCTAATTGCTTTAGGAAACAAGATTCCTTTTGGAATAAAACTCCAAAAAGAAATAATATCTAAAAGACCCAAAACCCCACAATTAGCTAGTCCGCACCAGACCATTCTTTGGCTAGATGCATAGCGAGTTGCATCTAGCAATGTAACTCAAGACTGTCTCGGGATTTTGAACACAACTAGCATCACGAGATGCAACTTGTGACTTAAGTCATGATTGTCTTAGAAATTTAATCACAACTTACACCGCAGGTTGCAACTATCAACACAAGTCGCTTGACCTCTGCTTCACCGCCTCAGACCTTCTCTCAGTGTTCTCATCAGTTTTATTCTCATTTTTAACTACAGTGGTAGACTTACATATGGACATATGCTCTTCCAATAACAATAGCAATAGTAAGCAATAACACAGACAAGATATTATAAGGACACAAATATGAAGACAGGCATACCTTTTTAGTTAAACCCTGTGCAGTCATAAGTTTGTAAAACTTACGCATTAGCATCTCTTCCTCAACCTGCAAATTACAAACATAGAAATCTCAGCATGGCCCATCGAATCAAAAAAGCCTTAGAACCAACTACATGAAACTGTTGCAACACCATAAAGGTTCTCTGATTAAAAATTCATCAGGGGACATACGATTCTGCTAACCCAGCATAGAAATTACTAGGAAGAACTTGAAGTTTATGCAATTCATGAGATATTGATCTGTGAACCTCAGTAAGTAGCTCATTCTACTTCTCCAGATATCTACATACGGAACAAAAACTAAATTCAATCCAAGAAAATGAAATCCGTATTCTATAAACTAAAGTACAACAAACAGCATTTTAGTGACTCACTTCAACACCTCCCCAGTGTAGCGCCGATCCATATTATAATATCAGATTTTAATGTTGATATGCAATGAATTGAACTAAGATTGGTTGCAAATTTGTCAAGGTTCAATCTGCAAAGAAATTAAACCATATAAGTCGCCGGCCTCATGAAATCTTTTTTTTTTTTTTTTAATGAAAAATAAAGAAAATTTCGGGCTGTCCGCCTCAGCACCGAGTCAAGGCGACTGGACCCGCCTCGAGGTGACTGAGGCGGCTCAGTGTTTGAAATCGTCACGAGGCGGTTCAGTGCTGGCGCCTCAGTTCGATTTTTCGATCGAACACAGGCGGCGCCTCAGCACCGAGCCGCCTCAGTCCATCACGAGGCAGCGCCTGAGGTGGCACCTCAGTTCGAACAAAAATCGAACTGAGGACCGCCTCAGTCGCCTCGACGCGTGAGTCAACTCGTGATGCGCGCCCGGTCATGTCGCCGAGTCGACTCAATGACGCGACTCTTTTGGCCTGAGTCGTTAAGATTGAAATTACAGCAGGGAATGGACAACATGCCTAAAAATTTTGCATGAAATTGAATAGAGTTGTAATGAGATTGTCGAAAATGTTGAGAATAACACGCACCTGAAGATGGAAGCGATTGAGAATTTGAGATCCAGGTCCAAGTTTTCCTAGTATTGATTTTCGAGAGCTGGAAATCGAGACAAGGGTAGCGATCTCATCCTCAAAACGCAGCGTTTATGAGTATGGTACCAGACAAACAGCACCGTTTTGCAAAATAGTTAATATTATCATTTTCTTTCTTTGTTTTTTTTTTTTTTTTTTTTTTAATATTATCTTTTTCAAATTCTTAAAGTTATATGCGATTAAAAAAAAAAAATCTTAAAGTTATTATGTCATAGTTTCAGTTTAATTTTTATGTAATACTAGTAAATTACAAATTTAGTTTGGTTAAATATTGCTAATAATTTTTGGTGAAAACATGAATATTAGTAATATTAATTATTATTGAAAATTATTCTTGGATGAAATATTGAATTAATCATGACACAGTTACATCAATGATCTTTCACTCTTTACCTTTTTGGCACCTTTATTTATTTTTTTTCCCGATCCTTTGGATTATAAATTAACTTAGTAACTTCGTCATATTTATATCATGCCATTACGTTAATTTCTAATTTAAATTAGTCTGAAAAATAGATTAATGAATGAGCTCAAAATCGCGAAGGAAACAAACACTTGGTAATTATATTGAAAACATGGAATAAACCAAAATATGCAGGTGAAGCATAAAATTTCTTTCCTGATCAAAGGCCTTAGAGAGCTAAAAGGAAGTTACGAAACAGCACAATGTGGCCAAAAAATGCCCATGATGACTTCAATATCCTATTCAATTATTTTCTGAGACACATTATTCTTCCCAGTTCCAGAATACAGGATCTGGGTTGATGCTCCATTAAGACCCTTGACCATTCTCAAAAGCAGTTCTCTCACATTCTTGCCCTGGCAAGCACCACAGTTTCCTCATTTATGTTCACTGATCCTGGCCTAGTCCATGTTCCCTTGAATTGCTCCTCAGTCACCCCTGCCAAACATTTTAATGCAAACAAGCAAGTACCGTAATATTTTAATTTCCTTACAAAGAAACACACCGCCCTCTATAATTCATCTAGTCATAATGTTAGATGCATATGAGGCCTTAGAATTTTAAATGAAGTCTTAACAGTATTTGGTAAGAAGAGAAATAGATAAGCTTGCCTTTGCCCATAGCTGCAGTAGAGGAAATGCCACCCTGGACAGTCTTGAGGTACTTGTCATAGTAATTAGCACCAGACCATTTCTGGTGAGCAAGTGTGTCAACTCCATTATTCCTCTCTTCTCTCTGGATCCTCTCCACGTAAGCCAACATGCCTCTCCTGGCATAGTCTTTGGCAAACGTGTCAATCACAAGAGCGTCAGCATGGAAACCAGCCAGAGTTATAAACTGCCAGCAGTATCCCAACCTAGCAATACTAGGTATGAACTCTTTCATTTGCTCATCAGTCATTCCTGAGGCATCCCAATTAAACGATGGTGAAAGATTGTAAGCCAACATAATCTCAGGATGCATGGACTTAACGCTCTCCGCGAACTGGGTACATTCAACCAAGTCAGGGCTGGCTGTCTCCATCCAAATAAGATCAGCATGAGGAGCAAATGCCCAGCCACGGACAATTGCAGCCATCACAGACCCTTTAAACCTATAGAACCCTTCTCTGGTTCTAGGCAAGTCCCAGTCCCAGAAAAAATTGTTAAGCCCCATTCTATTAGCAGTCTCTCGGGCTTGCTCATGTGACAGACACTTGTCATAGCTAGAATGGCTCATCCACTCATTCAATTTGTTCCTCTTCTCATTTTCACCAATGTTCATGCTGTTAATTGCATCAGTGACACATTCAGAGAATGTCTTGAGCTGTGCCATTGCTAACCAATTGTTTTCAACTGCTTGAAGCTCAGCTCCTGTTTTACCATTAGCCATCCCTTCTGCTAACAGAGTAGCCAAGCTCCTCCCTTGGAGATTCGGATTAGTGGCACCAAGAATAAACTGATGATCTCTAGTGTCCACATTAGTTTGAATCAATGTAGCCACAACCGCATCAGTCCTGGCCACCAACACTGTCTCCACCCCCATAACATCAAACTGCAACCTCGCAGCCACCAACCTGTTGATGTGTTCACTCACAGCAACCAGCACCTTCCCAGCCAAGTGACCACATTTTTTGGTCACAGAAGACTGGTCTTCTATATGGACACCAGCAGCACCACGCTCCACAAAGAGCTTGCAAAGCTTGACAGTTGCTGTAGTGCCTCCAAACCCGGTATCACCATCAGCTATAATGGGCTTCAGGTAATCAACATAGGGAGTTTTGGCTCTCTCTTCGCGGCTCATGCTCATTCTTGCTTCTCTTTGTTTTCGATCATGGTATTGCTGGGCAAAGAAAAGGTGTTCCACCTTATTGGGGACAGTGTCATACTGGTAGTCAGCGAGGTCGGGACCAGGCTCGTTGGTGCTAGTGTGGGTGGAGGAGCATTGCCAGCCAGAGACATAAATGGTGTCCAAGTGCTTGGCCATCATAGCTACTTGAACTGGGTCAAGTGCACCAAAAGTCCTGGAGGTAGTGCCATTGGCTTGGTGTGTTTTGAGAGTCCTCCATAGCTTTTTAGACATCTCGTTGGAGCCATAGCCTTGTCTAAGGCTTCCTCGTAGAGACACAACATCTCTTGCCGTATATGGTCGTCGGGTTAGCTTGAACCTCTCAGAGTTCCACCATGCTTGCACCTCTGCAACTTCTGCTTCGAATCTCCCTTCTTCCTCTAGTATCTGTTCATATTAAACATTGATTTATTACTCATTGTCATTATGTAAACAATGTTGTAAATTGATGTGATTTTACATTTCTTGTTAATGTGATACAGATGCCTCAGACTTGCATTGTTTTTCAAAACAATTTAGTTGAAGAAAAAGATCTTAATTTAATTTATACAAAAGATGGTTTCCTTTTTTTTTAAAAATAAAATGTCAAGTTTATTATCTAAATAATTAATAAATTGTATGAGGAAAAGAAAGAAGTATTTATCATTATTTTCTTGGATCCATAAATTCAAGCCATTCTTATCACAAGAGGACTCAATAAAACATGTCGTTTTCTGTCACCTATGATTCCAGTGAAATACACTTGCAGGCCGGTAGAAACACTAGAAGACTTTCTAAATGCCTAAAGCTACTTACTTTGAAGCTTTTTTCTTTTCTTTTGCATTTTCATTCTATATTTTTATTTAAGTTATCTTTCATCTGCTAAAATACAAACAAAATCAGGAGAAGGAAATATTGCAATTTTTGCAGTCAACTGTATTATTGATTCTCGGCATTGTCCATATTCAATTTCATTTTTTCATTTAAAAATAATATAATATTTTATAAGCTTATATAGGTAATTAAATTTGTATTTACTTAAAGATCTTCTTGATATAAAGGATAGGTTTCTAATATTTTAATCAAATTTTAAAAAAATGGATAAATTTGAAAGGAGGTTTTTTTTAATTAAAATTTCATTACTCTAGCCTAGGATGTTGACAAAAAAAAAAAAACTTTTTACTACATGTAATCAGAAAAACTTCGAAAGATTAGTAAAGTTATTCTCACAAAATATTGCTGCTATTTTTTTTAAATAATTAATACAATCATTTCATTATTCCTCAGTCCTCACCGACTGTTATTAATGAAATCTTAAAAAATCTGCACACATATATATGACCCAAAAGCGCGTTCACTAATAGCATAAAAAAGCTTAAAATGGAGAAAATTAACTACTCAATATCATGCACATGTTTCAATTCTTCTCGATATATATATATCAAACTTATAAGTAGTGCTTCAACTAGCTAGGCTCTAGTACAATATGACTTGGTATCTATAGAGCAACAATCAGATCATTTCAAAGGACTGCAGCTTGATGGAGCAGCAGAGGATATATAGATTTAACATAAACATTATTTTAGCTGATTAAGTGGAACTGGAAGTGTGCAAGTGCAACCACCTCAAAAGAATTTCAACACACGTCAAAATGATAACTGAAAACTATATATGCTGAACCATCTTCATGAACACCTCAAAAGAAGATCAAAGAAAAGACATAAAACAATGTAATGAAAACCAAGGAGAGGAGATTGAGATGGTTTGTTTCTTTGGCTTACCATTGAAGGCACAGAGAAAGATGCAGCCATGGTAGAACTTTGTGTGTGTGTGTGTTTTGTTTTGTTTTGTTTTTTTTTTTTTTTTTGCTTGACAAAGAGAAACGATGAATTTTTTGTACTCTAAAAAACAACTAATAGAAGTTCATGCAAAAGAGTGTCTCCATAACCCTCAATTTATAAACAAAAGTGGTGTGGATTGTGATGACGATAAAAAAGGAAAAAAAAAGGGATGCGTTTGGATAAGAAAACAAAAAACACCAAGAAATTTCCACAGTTCTCTCTCATTTATATTTATCTAGCTAACTTTTAAAATATTTATTGCCAAATTTTGATGTATCAACAAGTGATTGAAGCATATCCCTTTGGAGCTGCTTTTGCAGGCACGTTGTAAAGTTTATGCCACTTCTCCAACCATGCTGTGACACCATGCGAGTGTCTTGTTTTATTTTGCATGGTGTCAATAAATTTCATTGAATTAGAACAGAACGTTTCTGTTCTGTTTCTACTTCTATTAATATAATCTTTCCTTTTTTCTTTTTTTTTCCTTTTTAATTGTTAAATTTCTGTCCTGGCCACATTTTATTGTGTTTTTATACATAATTAGAAGATGGTTTTACAAGCTAAACAATTAATTTATTGAGATGTACGTGCATATATGGCATGATTGGCATCAATTTGTATAAACATTTTCTTTTATTTTTTATGTTTTCAACTTAATTAAAATGCATTCTCCTCTTCTTTTAACTTTATATGTGAATTTTCGAACTTTAATTACATTTTTTAAAAAAATTATTATATATGTTAAAAATATTTTCAAACTAAATTTTCGGTGGAGTCCCACAGTCCTAATCCTACATAGATTAATTATTTATTAAGAGTAGTTTTTGGTTGGGAGTACTCAGTTTCATTCTAACAATAATCTTTTGGGATGATTGTAAGCTTTGACCAAAAACAGCAAAAGCATTTAGAAATTGTGGAGTGGAATCGAGAAATAAGATGGTACAAGAGGTAAAGTATTTGAGTGTGACACACCAATTTGAAGAGGGTGTGCATTACTAATTGGTACCTATATATGCTAGACAAATTAGGACTATAACACTAATATAAGTAGGCCACTTAAAATCAATATTTGTACGGGGAGTAATATTACGTTTTTTATAAATTTATTGAAATAGTGTGATAAATTGATTTATAACTACCACATCATCAATATATCATCTTATAATCAATATGATAATTATAATCATTTAGTTATATCATTTATATAATGAACTTCAGCAAGTTTTTGGATAATAGAATATCGTTGTTATATTTATACATGATAATTATGCCAAGGTTGGGCATATATTTGTTTGTTAATACATTTATTTGCAATGTTGGGCTTGTTAGCTTGCAATAATTGAGCCCAATTTGAAGATAAATGACCTGACTTGGGTAATGTTTACACCATTCTTTCACTCACTTTATAGATTATATTAATAATAAAAGTAGTATAAAACTAAAAACAAAATAACAAGGCATCCATTAATAATGCCTATATGGATACTGGTCAAATTTATACGCTAAAGGAAACGTAGTAAAATGTAGTCAAACCAATCTATTATTTTACTTTATCTTGTTCCTATCTTTCTGAAAATAATAGCCAGGTCTAGTGCACAAGTTTTTCAACCATTATTATTATTTACTATATAGGTTAATCATTGATAAAGAAAAATATTCAACCCAACTGAATTTTCTTTTAATAAAATTATTCACTTTTAATATATTATTTTAATTTATTGACTTTTAGTTACATGCTCTGAAAATTAGAGCAAGAATTGAAAATAGATGTCCTTATTGTACCGAAGAATATATATGTCATAATTGAAAAATCTCATTCATTCACATTTTGGATATAAAGTTCATTATTTGACTAAGTTAAACAAAAAAAAAAGTGCATTATTTGACTCGAAAAGATTAATAACTCAATTGAGTTTTTTGAAACACAGATTTTACTGTGTACAAATATACAACACTAATCTCAAAATAGCTGAGAAAAATAAGAATAATTTTAGATTATAATGTTTTTGGAATAACACCTACACATGATCACTTGAATTTGAAATATAATTAGGTTGAATGTATGTATTTATTTTCAAGATATATTGACCGTGTTAATTTTAGATTATATTGTTACAAAAAAAGTTTTGTTCACATTATTTTTCTTCCCGATAATTATTTATGATTTATGAATTGTCACATAATTTTATTAACCATATATGATGCAATAACTGTAGATAATAAATTATACGTCGTTGTCTTCAACAGGTTCCTTCTTTTGCTCTTTTTGTTTTTCTTCCCTGAAAAATTGCTTTGAATCTACGTATGAATTTTATCATATTATTATGGTAACCACTAACTACTCCCTCCTTCAAATCCCTCTAACAGACTGACAAAATTTCCGTAAAGTATTATAACCTGTTAGTCGAGAGCATGTCGAGAGTCAAACTAACACACAAGTGGCAATCGTAGGATCAAACACGTAGAAAAATTGTTTAGAATATACATATGTGTGTCACGAGTTGGATAAAATTAACTGGTTTAGTAGTTATCTGTTGAAACGCACCGCATACTAACTACTAACTAGCTTGTTCCAGTAGAATAATAATAATAATAATGATGATGATGATAATAAAGTAAAACGTGTTGAAATAAATGGTCTTTGATTGGGGGAGGTTGGTTGCTGAAGGTAACGACACAACACTTACCATCATAGGACTGAATTAGGATTCCCGAGGAAGAAGATGAAGATAGCCTTGTCTCTTTATATATATTTTATGTGAATACCAAGTTGACAATTTTACCCTGAAATTGTTTCTTTAGGTGATGTAGGTGGTACATAATTTAAGCATCTACTTAATTAGCACGGCCAACGATGAGGACAAGTGGTACCCACCAATGGTTAAGGCTACTTAATTTGTTGTTGGTATGCAAATTAACCAAGTAATTAAGAATATTGGTTTAATCAGGCACTTAAAGCTGGTAAATTTATATTGCATGTATTTATTCGATAAGAATATATCTGAATCATACTATTAAGCTAGATCAGAACTTTGAAACTATACATAATATATACATTATATGGAACTTTACAACTACTACAGTCTTTTGATCTCAGATTGAGTTTATGTTTGAAAAAATTGGTAATTAATTACTATACATATAATGGACAAAGGAAAAGAATACAGAGAGTATTGAGTCATCTCCTCAAGTTTTGAAAAATGGGGATAACTTGTGTTCTTAGACTCTTCTGAATTTCCAGAAAATGATCAAGGTTGCTGGGTTGATGAACAATTTTGAAAAAAATAGTACCAATTAAAAAAGAAATATAAGATATTCTGTTGCTTTGGAAATGAACCAATGTAGATTGATGGATCGATGATGATGAGGAAAGGGGATGATTAAAAAAAAAAAAAATTGTGGTCCCGAATTTGCTGATTGAGACGCTGGTAAGGTATTTAGCACTTCCAGGGAACAATAGAAACTCCATTTTTCTCACATATCTTTGGAGATAGTTTTTATTTTTACAAATGTAGAAAATTAATTAATTATTTCCCTATGTTAGATTATGATAAAGAAATTATATATATGTAGGGATAAGATAATATAGAATAATTGTGAAGACCATGTACCATGTACCTTTCTTGAGAAGAAAGAAAAATATAGACTCTAAATAAAGTTTCATACAGAATTTTACTTTCCTTGTGTTAATCATAATTTAGGATTTTGTTATGCACGTAATTATTAGAGAATTTAGGTTTATAATATTATTTTCATCATAAGTTGTTATTTTTTCGTAGTCGCTTCTGTTTAATTACTACTTGAAACTTACATAGGAAAGGACCGGCTATCAACTATTAAAGCATCTAAATCATATAAAGTTTACTTAGTTGACTCTTCCTGAGATTATGAGTCCCATGTACTAATCCTACTTTATTTCCACTAATTATATTTATTAAAATAATATAATAAAAGGAAATTATCAGGAGCTAATTATTGTTCTAAAGCCGCAAACTATAACATGCAATACTAATATAATAATGTGCAAAATCATTTTTGAGAAGTTTTAATATCACGTATGTCGGCGACTAAGTTTATTAAAAGTGATTAACACCTTTCACACAAATTATGAAGTTAAACTATAATTGAATATGCTCAAAGTGCGTTGAAAAAGTAAAAAACAAAGTTGATGAACTAATAGGTTGTTAGTGATTTTCACTTAACCCATAAAACAATTAAATTGAATATATTAAATTATTATTTTTTTAAATGGTTAATCAAATTAAAAATGGGCGCCACCTCCCCCCCCCCCCCCCCAAAAAAAAAAAAAAAACCTGTCATGACTTTTAGTTAATTCCATATCATTGATTACATTTGAAAATTTTTCTTCCAAATTTTCCTCCTAAGGATAATATATTCCTAATGTCATCCTAATATTTTATTGTACATTTGGTTCCAAATATATATATATATATATATTGTACATTTTTTTATTATAACCTAATACCAAAAAAAAAAAAGAATTATCCCAATTTTTTTAATAGAAATTAACTTGGAAATTATGCTCAATCATTAACATTTCATAACCAATTTTGATAAATAATATGAAAATTATTTCTACATCATTTTTTCTATTATATCTTAATTATGTATAATTTTTATCAATATTCATATAAAAATAGTTTAAGATTTGTTAAATTATTCGATTTTAGTTATTTATATTATATTAAATAAAAATAAGTTCTAATAGTTAAATAAGGGCATAAATACTAATTTAATTAATTTAAGACAGTTTTACATAAAAAAAAATAGATAAGTTTATATTACATTAAGTGGTTAAAAAGATATAAATATGTCATTTGGGTTGAGGTATCAATCACTACAATCTAGTGGATTGAAACTCAGCCTAGGCGGCCGTCGGCCAAGCTAAAATGGCCAAAATCAACGATCCTAGGTGGTGGGCCGCCTACCATCTAGGCGGGTGCCTAGACGGTCAATATTTTTGAAAAAACTCTTGTCAAAACCGCGCCATTGTGGAGGTCAAAACAACACCGTTTTGATCCTTGATTAGGTTTAAAAAAATAGAGGCCATCTCCTCTTCTTCTTTTCAAACGCCACCGTCACAAACTAAAGTTCACTCGGTCTCTCTCCAGCTCCATTGTCGTTCACAAGCTCAAAGTTCCTATTTTTTCTCTTTTTATGGCCGTTTGGACACGCTACCAAACAAGTCTGGGCCTATTCCTAACGCCAAACCGCCACTCTCGCGGTCTCGCCTCACTTGGTTGCTTCATGGAGGATGACGGCGTCTCTCCGTCCTCAAGTTCGACAGCTCATGGCAGCACTAGTCCACACCAAACCTTGACTTCAGCCCTTCATCGTCGTCCCAACTCTCATGTAATATTATTTTACTTTTATTTATTTTGTGAAAATAAATGAAATTAGGGATGATTTTTTTTAAACAAATTAGGGATGATTTTTTAAAACAATAAGCTGTGTAAGTTGTGTTGGTACTTGGAATGGCTTTGAGATATATATATATATATATATATATATATATTGTTTTTTTTTTTTTTATATGTATATAAAAAATAAAATCATATATATATATTTTTCATGATGGATCCGTGGTCAATGCTGAAACCGTTGAACTGCTAGGCAGCAGGCTACCGGCCACCTGACGTCTAGCGCTTGCCAATACATTGCTACTATTCAGTAATGAATGAAATTCAGAGTTGTTTGATCTTAAGAGAAAAAAAAACTTCTCAAAAAAAAAAAGAAAAAAAAAGAAGACATAATTAGATTGTTGTTGGAAATTTTGTAAGAACTTCCACTAACTAGCTATCCAGGGTCAACATTTCTGTCTAAAGACATATTTTTTGTTCTTAATTAATTCAATTATCTTAACAAATTGACTAACCATGACATAATCAATAATCTACTTTTCGATCTGCTCAATTTGGAATCAATATTGAATAATACGTGGTTCACATGGACACACTGGTGACATCTAATTGTTAAACATTTTGTTTTGTCATTCGTGTATCCTGTGTTTTCTTACTTACAATATAATATTAAAAGCATGAGTCTCAATTTGATTGGAACTCAATTTTGTAAAATATTAATGTTGACATTTTTTCACTTTTAAATAAACTTGGAATCTTGGATATCCACATGAATCTTGAGAGTTTGTTTGTTTGTTTTTGTTTTTTATAATTTGACATCAATTAGGTGAGGTGTTTGACAGGGCCAAACCAAATACATCATCACTGATATGATATAAAATGTAACTCCTAATTTGGAGAAAGATCTCCTCACATTTTATGATTTATTTGACAAATGTAAATTTTAAACCCTTGTCACAAATGAGAAAGGGATCAGAAGTACTCAACATTTATTAAGAATGGATGTTCAAGTCTATAATATTTAGAATTTAATAAAAATTATTATTATTATTGTTATTATTTATTATTATTATAAGGGGAAAAAAAAAGACACGAGGAACCGGATTGTCTGCCGAAAATCAGGTAAACTTAACAATTGAAAAATAAAATTTAAAAGTAAAAAAATCTCAGTCATAGATGGTCCCATACCCTTTTTAGCTTCTAAAAACATCTACAACGTAAGTATGAATTGTGAAAAAATTATGTCACATCAGATAAATTGGTAAACGGTTAAAATTAACTTCTTCAATGTAAACTTTCATAACAACTATCAAGCTGACATGAGAAAAAAAAAAATAGAGACTATCAACCTTAATGTCTATTTCTAGAGGGTCTCTTGGACAGCCATGTCAGCAATAAATAATGAAAACTTCCATCAAATAATAATTTATGATAATTTACTTTAATAATATATTATTGTTTGACTATTTATTATTGAAATGAATAAAATAACATTGGAAAGCCTTTTAGACTTGAGTGTTTATCAATCCATATTTATGTCACATAAGATGCACATTTCCTTGACATTGATGATATGTCCATTTTTTTAAAAGACAATCCACATTAGTATTGAAGATGCTCTAATAAGCTCCATGCTAAGTGGCTGTCAGGGATGAGCGGGAAAAAACTCTTTTAGGCTTCTTAATACCATTTGTTTGGATGAGTTTAATATAAGAGTTTCCTATCTTCGGAAGCTCTTCTACCCAAAATTACTCATATTTATCTCTTGGAAGTACTTCTTTGAAAGTAAGGAAGTCAAAATTTGGTTTAACAAATTTTTTATATTATCAGTCTCACCGTTTGTATGACAAACAACAACATCAAAATTTCACTTGTATCCTTCGTCTCTTCTCTCCTCTCACAAACAACACCACAAAAAAATCTTCTCTTCTCTTCTCTGCTTTGACAAACAACACCACCAAAATGTTTTTTTAAAAAAAAACACCAAAAATTACTCAATTCATCATCAAAGCCACCCTAACAACCATCCCTTCATCACCAAAGACCAACACCATCAAACCCAGCAACACCATCAAACCGAATAAAACCCAGAAAGAGGAGAGAGACAGATTAGAAAGAGAAGGATTTTGGAAGAAGAGACAGAAGTACCTGGAGTCCTGGACGCCGTTCGTGAACCAGGAATAAAGAGAGATAGCGTTGATTGGTGGGAGAAGAAAGGGAGAACTGAAAAGAGAGAGAGACATGGTGAATGAAGAATGGCGACTTACAGAGACAGAGTGGTTGGTGTTGAGATAAGGATGAAAGCAAAATATCCTTAATTTTTTTCTTTGTTTTAATATTTTATTTGTTAAAAATATTTTAATATAAAATTTAAGATAAATATTATCATTTATTTATTTTAATTTAGGTGGTTAAGATAAATATTATCATTTATTTATTTTAATCAAGTGTGAATATTGTATTATAGGTAGAAGAAATTTTAATAAAATAATTTCAAAAATTAATATGAAAATGGTAGAATGGTTATCTTGTAATTTATTAAGTCTTGCGAATGTTTCAACCAAATCATCCTAAAAGCTCTTTTGGGTTTAAAATTTTTTAATCCAAATAGCAACTTAAAAATTTTAATTTTCACTTCTCTTCTTCTATTGGTAAAAGTTAAAAATAAATTCACTTGCTTTCAAATTTGTTTATGGTTTTTGATTAAGACATTGCATTCTCTAGAAGAGCCCGAAATTTTTGATGGAAGCTACGGCATATATAAAATGACCCAATTAGAAAAACTTGAATATTATTTATGTGTAGAGCTACTACGTAAATCTTAATTATTAATTTGTTCGTTTAAAAAAATTCCATCAAGAGCATATATATATATATATCTTGCTTGATTTGGATAAAAAGATTATATTCTTTTGTTGGGGAATTTTTTGTTGGTCTCTTCATGCATGAGACATGATCAACTAGTTGCTAAGAAAATCTTTGAACTTGGAAAGGAAAATGATAAAATCAAAAGGAGGAAAAAAATGAATGTTCACTGATAAGAGCAGTAAAGAGACGCAGCAACTGAGAAGGACAAAACATTAAAAAATAGTTCTAAAGAAACCTGAACAGTGATATATGCCTTGGGACTAAACCTGAACATTGATATATATGCCTTGGCACTGAATCTGAACATTGATATATATGCCTTCGCACGACCAGCCACAAAACATGTCCCTTCATTTTACTGTCAAATGTTGTACTGTAAATTCTAGCTAAGCAACAACACAAAATGTATCTCTGCTCAAAAGCCTCAGAAGAGTGAATTCTTGTTTGGTAAGTTACGTTTACTCAAAAGGTACATGATCCAAACTTGAGGATTTTTCTCTTTTTTCAGAGAGAATATAATGTGCAAGTAAGACATAGAGATTGTTTATGTGTAGTGCTTGTCATATTATCTTTCAATTTTTCTTTGGTTCGTTATGTCCCAAAACTGGCCATAGAAGTAAAACCAGAAGCTGTATAGATTGTGACTAGTTTAATATTAACAAAAGCAAGAAAGCACAAAATTTCAGGCACCCGACTAAGTTTCCACCATATATATTCACATAAATTGCAGTTCTAAAACCTCCAACATTAGTGTCCAATATTACCGAAAGAACCACCATCACAAACACCATCATAAATTTCATTACAATACTAAAACCTCAATTGACCCTTTTTTTTTTTTTGCTTTAAAACAAGCAAGGAAAACTAGCAAAGTTTATACTACATTAAAACTTTGCTACAACCACCCAAAATTTTCCAGCCATATTTTTTGATATTTGGCTTCTCATTCACTAGAAGAATATCTTGAAGTCCAATACTTCTTAATTTCTTCAGCTGTTCTTCCAGGAATTCTTCCAGCAATTAGAGACCACCTGAACACAAAAATTGCAACTTTAAACTCTTAATTTATGTGTCAGTGTACAAACAATCAGAAAGTGAACAAAAAGAAGGAAAAAATTAAAACCCCTCACCTCTTACCAACCAGATTGTACATCCTGTTAATCAGGGTTTCCTCATCTTCTGAGAATTCCAGCTTTGAGTCTTGACTGGATTGTTCTGCAACAAACAATACTAATATCATGAGAAATGACTCATCTTGGCATCTCTCAAGTACACCAATTAAACAATTTTAAGTTGTAGAAGAAACAACAGGAAAAACCCCAGAAAGCAAAACCAAATCCATATAGAAAACAAGATTTTAAAAGAATAAAATCCATTAATGTGTCATTAAAAAAAGTAGAAAACAAAAAACCACAAAAATTTTCATAAGGGTACCTCTGGAATCCTCAGAGGTATCATCGGAGGAGTGATCCAAGTCAGCCATCAAGACTCAAATTCCAGTTGAAAATAAACAGACCAATATCACAACTAGAAATAATATATATGGTCTCTTGGTGAAGAAACTATGTGTGTGTGAAATTGAAGGCACTTAATGAGAAGTATTAATAGGAGAGAAGATTCCAAAGAAAATGGTCTTCGTGTGTGGAGAAGAATGGGTGGTGTGGAACAAAAAAGCAACAAGAATGGTAGTTGCATAGACGACACCCTAGTCCAACTTTGATGGGTAGTTGAACGCTTAGCTGTTGGTTGGTATAGATTTTTACACTTCAGATTTTCTTGGCTGTTGTTGCTCATAGACTCATAGTTATGACACAACTGGACAAATGAATCTTGGTCACTCGATGTTGGTGAAGTTTGGTCAAGATCGCAGAATATGGTTAGTTGATGGTGGGGATGCTTGTGGACCCATTAGGCTATGGTCAGAGGTATATATACACAAGTGTTGCACTGATTGAAAATGTTTGGTGGGTGTGCTATACTGTGGATTATAGTTGGATAAGTGTAGCAGTAATTAAGAAAAAGCCAAAGGAGATTAAAAAAAATTAAAAAAGGAGGCCGTAAAGAACATTATATACATTATGATGCTGCCCATAATATTTTACAAAAGCACCAGCTCTATCTCCTTCATCTCCTCACTAATTATTGTGTACAAGACAAGACAAGCACCGTCAGTGGCCTTATAGCGCACAGCAAACCTTGACTTTAAGAGTGAGGGTTGGATATCAACATTCCCACCTCATTAATAAAGCGGGACTTTTCTTCGTAAATGGATTATCTTCCGCCTTAATGTCTTAGTTATACGAAGATCAGTCATCAGTTATCTAAATCGTATTGTTAAGATTTTATTAATTTAATTTTGATTATCTTTTAAGTTCATCTTAATATCTTAAAATAAATGCAAGACTAACACTTTATTATTTTTTTAATTATTAGTTATTTACCAAAAGTTGAGATGAGAATAAATTTACCTTTAACTCCTAAACTTGTTATTATTTTTTCAAGAAAAGAAAATCCACATTTACACACTTTTAATAGAAAGGCAAATTTTATGATACTTCAATACCCACACTCATAAGTTATACATGGATTAAATATAGCTTTATATATATATATATATAAATCTCCTTGAAAGCGATGTAGACTCAAATTAATTTATAATTCAGTTTGATAAGTTTCTATAGACTCATGATAATTGTAAAGAAAATTTCTTATGGACAAGAATATATAATAAGTTTTTGGTAAAATCTAAAATCATTGAAATAGGTATTTCTAAATTTGAAAGACTTTAACAAAATTTGAAGAGAAATTCACATAACTTATAAGACAATTCCATTGTTGTAGTAATAATTCCATAAGAAAATAGATGTATACAAGAAATTTTTACTATTGATACTGAGAAATAATTTATGAGAAATTTATAGGCGCATATTTTATCTCTCTATTCTTCAAAATTATCATGACAAGTAATTAGCCACTGTAACTTACTTGAACTTCCATAATACAGCCTTTAAACTTAATTTTCAATGAAATTTACACTTCATCAGTTAATAAAATTGAAGTTAGTTTTTGAACTTTTGAGTGACAATAATTGCACCCCGAAAAATTGTATGTACACCCCATATTAATCATTAATTTAAAATTCCAATAATATCCTATATTAAAATAAAAAAAAAAAGTGGATCAAGGATTGCATCTCCATTTCCTTGATTGATGCCCAGCAGGTTTTAAGGCTTCACATTTGTTATAGTCGTTTCCACAACATAGATAAATGGGTCGCTGAAAGTCCAAAAATTGGACCCAATGGTGAAGGGCCTGAGAAGCCCAGTGCTCAGGTCGCAATAGTGAGCTTGCTACCTTCTCCAACTCGTGACTTGTATTAAACCTATCTCAATGCATCTTCAACTCGCGAAGGTGAACAAGTCAGATCGTTGAGCTCGCGTAAGGTAATCTCATAGAAGCCAATACTAGATTAATCTTATAGAAGTCAATACTAGATTGTTCTGATTTTTCAATTTTACGCCGGCACAATCTCTACGATCCCTAATCCAAAAAGGTATTTAATGCAATTATAACTGTGCATTTAATGCAACGAAGACTTTATATGATCATTTAATGCAGACATGATTATGTAAGAATGATTAGTACAATAGATTAATGTAGTATGGTCTAATCAGAGTAGTTAATGTAATTATAGCTTTTTAACGTGAATAACACTCAATTGTAATCATCCTCTTTATAAATAGAGGTAGAATCCTTTGTAGAAAACAATTTTAAGTTAGTATTACCGTTACTCTGCCAAAACCATTTCAGAGTACACAATCGTAGACGTAGGCACACTTACCGAACCACGTAAAAATCCTTATCTTTGTATTGTTCTTTCTCTTCTTTCTTCATTCTTAATTGTTTCTTAATTGGTTTCACTACCTTTATTATAATTTATTATCAGAGCTATAGTTTGGACCTAGGAATCTCCAAGTCGATCAATTCCAGAAGTTGACAGCATTCATTTTGTTATGCTACCATGCTATAATTTATTGTGACAATCTCCCATATTTATCAGAATCTATAAAATTCATCAAACCTTTGAATGCCAAATTTATCATATCAATCCTCAAATTATTAAAAGAAGTATTAGACATTCAAGTCTCTCTTGGTTCGAAACGAAATCATTAACACATGCATAAACGAAAGTCAGGCTGATCAGTGGGTGTAAATCAATGTCCCCTCCCATTTCCTTGGCAATGAAATCCTTACCACATTTCATCCATAGAGTGCAGAAAATAAAAACAAGGTACTTTGACGGGTTTTAATAGTAAATGAACGATAGCATACAAGGCTACGTTTGATACTAAGTGGGATATCATTTCCTCGTCACCAAAATTCAATACCTCTCATGGCTTTTTTTAAACTAAGAGTTGGACTTGAGTGTCATAGCCTACAAGTGTGAACAATTTCTCAAATCCTACTAATATGTGGACAGTTTTTCCACTTTGTATAGCTTACTCTTTCCCACCTTCTACAGAACAGAACTAATATATAAACAGTTTTCTCACTTTTGTGTCACTTACACTCTCCCACCTCTTAAAGAGCAGAGTTCTAAACTTTATCTTAAAATCTTATATTAAGATATTCCAATAATTGTAATTATACTTATAATGTCAAAAACACAACCAAGGCACTTAGATCAATTCTAGTGGCGAATGAACAGTATCATACAAGGCTGTGTTTGATACAAAGTGGATTATATGTTCAAGTTCATTAAATTTAACAGTATCAACTAATTAAAGGGGAGTACATACGATATTTTTAAGGGTGCAAATACCGTCACTCTTGAACTTTTCACAGTAACAGGGTTCATTTGCCAATAACTGAGCCCAATGACAAAGGCCTTGCCGGGTCCAACTTAAAGGCTAACAGCCCATCAACAGAAAAATATAGCCATCAATTATGTGTCACGAATTTTGATTTCTTTTTCGAAGACGAATTTAGATTAATAATAGGAGAAATTAAATTGCAGAACATCATTTCTAAGGGAGGGAATTTGGGGAAGGGATGATGGTGATGGAGAAACAGTAAAGAGGTGAGCGGAGTGTAGTCAATCATATGAACACAAAGCAGGAATACATTATTCTCTTAATAATAGTACTCTTGGAAGCAACCATCAGCTTCTTTCCCAACAAACACAACTAGAAACTTAAAAACACACACGAAACCAGCTGTACCAAGCTTTTAAGATGTCTACACAACACAATAACATCAGACAAGGCCTACTAGTAGTAGTAACAAGTTTTGATTGTAACCTTCCAGGTACTACACAGGAGTAAACTAGATGTAGTAACTTGTCTCCCTGCTATTTAGAAACCATGAATCTTGATGAACTCCTTCCTCACAATGCCAGCCTGGTGGTCATATAATAGATAAACAAAAAAATTACACACAACCCAGACAATACATTATATATGTAATGCTTTTAACGTTGAAATCATGTGTTACCTGAACAAGGAAGGTGGACACATTCTTCCTCTGGTCGCCCTGCAGTTGTATGACCTGAACCCATATATAATAAATCAGTAAAGCTTCATTTTTTTTGCAATCAGGTGCATGAAAATGACATAGCCAGGAAAATAGTAAACTTCAGCGGTGGAAAATAAGACTCCTGACAAGTTTTAAGACTGTTTTCGCTTCTGTTATCAAGCACATCCTAAATATAAACTATGCAGAAGGGAAATTTACAGTTTGAAGATGAATAATATGCTTTTAGTTGTGAAGCAAATGTTTTGAGACTGACCTGGCCTAATTCAGGGTCCTGGACAACAGTACCATTACAGCAGAACTCTTTCTTGAGGTCCTTGAGTATCTTGTTGTAGCTGAATTCCTTCTTCAAACCTTGCACAGTGGTCAGGCTTTTCCTCCCATTACGTTGCTGTACACGAATATGGACATAATCTTTTGATCCAGCACCTGAGTCCTCAGCATTTGCCTCAGCAAAGGGATCTGCCACACCATACAACAAGGCACAAATCAATCACTCAGACAAAGATTATTCTCACCAAAGCAATATAACAGCAGCAACCACAAGGATTACCATAAGTCCATAACTTACCAAAGGCAGTTGGAACCGTGGTGTCAAATTCAGACATGAACCTTGGTTGTTGAAAGTCAAAGAGTCAGTAACCAACAGTAAAAACGCCTTTGAATTCGATCAAATTGACCAGAGCTGACATAGAAAAAGGAAGAAAGATCAGTCAAAAGGCACATAAAAACAAGAAATTTAACTCTCAACTAACTCAAACAAAAAAACTTTTAATACTTTAAATCACATAACAAATTGATCCTCTTCATGCAGAAATGTGTAGGGACAAATTCTTCTTTAAAATTAGCTTCAACCATACCTGACAAGTTATTTTTTCACTTATTTTTCCAAAACTATCTACCAGACAAGCTAGTTAAGTACTCTCTATCCCATCATGATCTTTGAAAATCACAACTCCTTAATTGCTATCTAATTCTCCAGTTACACATCCATTATTTCATCATATTAGATCCCACCATACCACAAAGCTTTTCCTTCTAACTAATATAACTCTTTCAATTGAAACTCTATAGATATGATAATCCACAAACACGTATCATTTCAAAAGCAGTAATCATACTTTACGCGGATCAAATCATTCAAAGCAATAATCTTCTTTAATCCAAATCATCATCCAATAACACACCCTGATCCAAATTCCCGAAAACTTAAGTAAATGCGAGGCCAATACTAAGTAGACCAAAAACAAAGAAAACATACACATATATGCAACCCCCATAACAATTGCAAAAAGACAATAACCCTAATTTGCAAAACTGATATAGATCACAAAACCACCAATCACAACAACAATTTCCCATCAGAGATTCACAATCTAACCCCCAAAAATATCAAAACTTTACACAAAATCCAGCTCAATCAACCACATCAAACAACTTCAAACTCCAAAAGGCAAAAAAAATCAAAATTTGATATGAACAAAACAATATACGAATATAATCTCACATGGGTAATCAAGATTATGATCAAGTTTCAACTCCAAGAAAGAAAAAAAAAAAAAAAACTACTTAAAAGGAAACAAATTGAAACGAAACCAAACGATCATGGAAAGCTAATAATAACCAAAAATAAAAAATAAAAATAAAAATAAAAATAAAAACCTGATAAAAAGTTGATGATTGAGAGAGAAACAAGCGCGAGCACCGAAAGATACGTGGATTTGTGTTTTGTATATGTGTGTGTTTTTCGGGTTGAGTTTGTTATATAAGTGAACACGGCTTGTCTCGACCACAAACTGTTTATTTATTTATTTATTTATTTCTATTTGTTTGACGCTTATGTATCTGAACGGTACCTATTGAGTCGGTTCTGTTTTTCAGTGTTTCTACGGTTGAGATCTGGCGGTTGTTGGAATCGGACGGGGGATAAAAGCGCGTGGGGGAGCAGGAAAAGAAGAAAATGTACACGATTGATGCTGTGCGTAGAATGCACGCAAAGCAGTGGGTCCCACTTGTATAAAATGTAAAAAATAAATAATGATTTGATTTCTTCGTTTATCCCCTCTGAAATAATAACGATTTTGATTTTTTCAGTTTTCGTATTCTCACTTGTAGTGCCCTGGTCTCTCGTCCGCGCACACCAAGTGTTCGATGTAAGTCGTCACTCAGTTTTTTAATTCAAACGAAGACGATTCTTTTTAGAAATCGGATGGCTTTGAGGAGGAAACCATGTCTCGACGTTCTAGGAGAGACTATTGGGCTGCGGTCCTACAGCTCGAAATTGGACTTGAAGAAGCTGAGGCCGATGATTCTCAAACGAATCGAAAACAGGGCCAAGGACTACCCGGTTCGTGAAATGGTGCCTGTTGCGGAACAAGTTCTTCAAACCAGATCTCTTTTGATTCAAGGCGTCTCCACTCTCCTCAAAGTTTTCCCAGTACAGGCATGCAAGTAAGTTTAGTTTCTTCTTAAAACACCCTTTTGACAGATCAATACAATGAGGAGGTTGAATGTGAAAATTTGTCTTTCTATTTCAGGTTCTGTCCTGAAGTGTTTGTTGGGGAGAAAGGCCATCTGATTCAGACTTGTTGCGGGTACAGGCGGCGTGGCAAGAACCGAGTCCATGAATGGGTCGGTGGTGGTTTGAACGATGTACTTGCCCCGGTGGAGACGTTTCACTTGCATCATATGTTTCAACATGTCATTAAACATGATCAAAGATTTGATTTTGATCGTGTCCCTGCGGTGGTTGAGCTATGCTGGCAGGCGGGGGCTGACCCCAATGATGAGAGTTTGTACTCTAGGAGGACTAGTGATAATGTTGATGGGGCTGAGACATTGTCGCGAGAGGAGCTGAGAATGATTGCCAATGGGACGTTGAAGGCATGGGAGATGCTTAGGTCTGGTGTTGAGAGGTTGTTGCTGGTTTATCCGGCCAAAATTTGTAAGCATTGCTCGGAAGTCCATGTTGGGCCGTCCGGGCACAAGGCTCGCCTTTGTGGAGTGTTTAAATATGAGAGCTGGCGAGGAGCTCACTTTTGGCAGAAGGCGATCGTAGATGATTTGGTGCCTCAAAAGATGGTTTGGCGACGAAGGCCTCAGGATCCCCCTATGCTTTCCAATGAACGACGAGATTATTATGGCCATGCACCTGCAGTGGTGGATTTGTGCTCACAAGCTGGTGCTGTTGTCCCCAAAAAGTATTTTTGCATGATGAAACATCAAGGCCTATCAGCACCTATCAGTCTATCTTAGTTGTAGAGAGCTTTATTCACTTCCAGGTCCACACTGTTCAATTGTTCATCTGGTATGTCATTGTGTGATATGTATGCTTCCTGAAGACAGTTTTGATAGCAAATTAATATGTATACGCGAATATAATTATTCAAACATGAGATATTAGGATCTAATAAACGTATGTGTACATCATAATCTTAATAATATTTTATTGGGTAGCATGAACCCTGTTCTTTAGCCCAAGGCACACTGACACATACATGTAGACAGAAATATTACTTCACTATTACAATATAGTGCTTGCAAGCACTCACTCCAGCACTGGTTTATTTATTTCTCGTCAATTTCATACTTTTATTAAGTTGAAGCGTCTATGTAGTAGTTTTTAATATACATTGAGAGAGAACATAATTATATTGCATGTTTTTTTAATCAATTGTCATTAGTGATCATTAATGTCATTTTAGCCAATATACCCAAAATTGAATGGAACTAGTAAAGCATAGAGAAAACGTCTCCGGTAACTGGTTGTCAGCTATTATTATCTCCTCACATTTTTCAGAAACAATGCTTTAAGGAATACTTTCTGGACGGAAGGTATGTTTCCTGTATGTATTAACAGTTTTTGTAGTTGAAAGGAAATAAGGGACTGGGAAAAGTATATATGTGTCTATAATTCTGCTTTTTGTGCTGAAATTCGGTTACTTTTTACATGTATGTCGCCCATTTTCGTTAATCAGGTAGAAATAGAAGGAAGGAGAGTATTTTGATGATAATTGGATGAAACCTTCTCTCTAACTGCGTTTAATCTTTGGTGGACAACATTTTCTTTTATTTAGATCCTAAGCAAGTAGTTTCGTGCTCCATTTGAATGTTATAAAAATGTAAATGCTGTGTCTGCTACCTTTCTGTTTGCTTGTGAAGTACTTAGAAGGAAATGTACAGGTTATCATGATAAGGACCTACATCAGTGTGAAATTAACATTGATACAAGTACAACTATCATATTTGAGATAGTTGATTTATACTTTTTTGGTCTAATCAAAGTTATTTTACTTCTCAGTGTATTTCTATATGGTAAAACCGCAAAAAGAGAGAAGGCGGTTGGTTGAATTTGAATCCAGTTTATTTTGTTGGAGTGAATTCTGAATAGAGAGTTTTACCAATTGTGTTTTCTACATAGTTTCATATCCATAGATTATGGATAGTCAAGAAAAATGGTAAAAGGTTCTCATGGGTTTGAATTTCTAAAAACCGGTCAAATTGGTCAATACACACTTCTGAAGATTGAACATTGATGTTTGGCTTTATTATAATTGAAGATACATAATGTCTAACCCGTGAGAGGGAAAATTTTCATTAACTTTTGATGGAAGGAAACAGAGCATTATTTCTATTTGGGGCAAGGAAAGTAAAGACCAAAGAGAGAATTTTTCACTCCTTGGCTCCCTCATAAGAGTAAATTTTTCTTACTTTCTTCACATGTACAGGATGTGTTTAATATGTACTTGGAAACGTTTCTCAAATTGTGGACAGTCTTTATTACTATTACTAGTAAACTTTTTAACAGATTTCCACACCACTCAAAAGCAAATATGGGGCTATATATCATACCCTATGTAGTACTCACAGGAGAATTCACTTCCATCCGCTGAGTGTATACATTTGATCCACTTCACTGAATGTCATGTGACAAGAATAACCAATCATATAAGATAAAAATAACCAAACATCTAAAAGATTTTAACACGTGGTATCATATGAGTGGCTCAAATTACGTGGTATAATAATATGAATGGTTGACCATATGTATTAAGTGTGTTTTAACTTTTTCCTTTTTAAGTACACCTATTATTTGCAAAATTTTGATAAGAAACTGTATATGTATGTTTATATTTATTCTCCTTTTCTTATGTCACCAATTAGAGAATGTAGGTATTAAATAGTTATAAATAATTGATTATTTCCCTTTAATTATGATGTAAATCCAGTTATAGGTATCTGTCTTCCCGAAACCCAAGTTCATGTTAAGTGCACCCCATTTTCATCAAACAGAGAGGCATGATCCTTTCGCGATTTCGGTTTTCATTTTGTTCTGGCATGCGTTAACATCTGGCAACATTTAATTTGCTTCCCTGAGAGACGAACAACAACCTCTCATTTCAAAAGCATGCAACGAGAATGCCGCAAACGTGACCACCTTCTAAGTCACGCATGAAATCTTCAAACCCTGGAAGATCTCTCTTTCTCCTCGTATTTCTCATTCAGAAACAGACTGATAAGTGAAGAAGATTTTTTATTTTTCAACATAAAAATATTGAGAGAACAATGAAGGTGGTGGTGGAGATATTGACAGGAACACTCTTCTACATTCAAGTGGGAGATGATGCAACAGTTGCTGATCTAAAGAAAGAGATTGGAGCCCAGCAGGAGTTGCCTAGTGACCGCCTGATATTAGTTCTCGACCCAGATGATGATCAAAACCATCCAATTGTTAGTGATGATCAAGAGGGAGTCTCCTTGGTTGATTGTGGGATCAAAGATGGTTCCAAAATCTACCTCTTTTTCCACCCCATTGATGATGGGTCCCCTCAGCAGTTTGTGTTCACATCACCTGAGTCTTTTCTGGAGTAGGCCTAGTTCTCTTGCCAGACTTAGACAATAGAAGAAAATGGAAATGCCATTGGTCCAATAGTGTGTTCTTGTTGACATCTTTTTCCAATTGTCAATCGTTAGAACATTTAAGTATATGTAGATTTAGTTTATGAGAATAACTTTGGTTTTGTTTGTCTATTGTTTCTTGAATAAGGTTTTTTTTTTTGGTTTGGCTTCTTTATTATCTCCTTTTGGTATTATTTTATTTTATTTTATTTGTTTTACATAAGCAAAACTCACACGAACTGTGTATTTTGTTCCATTTATGTACTGTGAAAACAAGTTAATATAGAAAATAACTTCTTTCTAAACTGTGTAGGCTGTAGCTAAACAGAATTGTAGAAAATCATGCAATCATAGAGATTCAAGGGATTTTGTTTTTGACCATTTATATATATATATATATATATATATACACTGAAAGAGGAAATAGCAGCTGTATTAAATGAAATAGAATAAGAAACAAAATTTCATATAAAAATTAAGAGACTGTCAAGTCTAAATTTACGTAAAAAAGATATTTAATATTCAGAGAGTACTACTGGACTGAAAAATAATTATAGTAACAGAAAGAGATTTGTAAAACTCTTCCATATTTATTTATAAAAGTCCTATCAAACTTCCTCTGGTCACGATCTTGTAGTGGTCTCTCTGTGGCTTAAACTTGAAGCATTTTAGTACTCACCACGGCTTACAGTTCCCCTAAACACGTAGAGAATGTCCCCAGTTTCAACCCCATGCCAACGAAGGCTACAATTGTCTCTCATGATCCTTTGCTTGTGGATGAATAAGTAGTCGTCCTGAGGCAAAATTTTTCTGCTCAACAAAAGCTCCCTCAACTCATTGACAGTACTTGAGTCCTTCATTTCCACAGGAATTGTAGCTGCATTAAGCAAGCTAGAAGATGTCTGCACTATTATGCTCAGCTTTCTTGAGGGAGGGTCATCCCTTAGACGGCTCATAGTTTTCAAGAACACGATAATTTCAGAGGATTCGTGGATTCCATATTCAGATAGATTACGAAAATCTTCATCCAATTCAATGCCACGTAAGAAGAGCAACATTCTTTTGATTGGTGTGCCATCAATTATGTGGATTTTTTCTTTCAGGCTACGAACAGTTTCAGTTCTGTCAACTTCTATGTTGATCTGCTTGGAAGAAAATTTCACTATGATTTGAATCTTAGTGGGTTGGTTCAATAAAGATTCCAATGTGGGTTTGATACTCAGGTCAATTTTGGTACCTTCAGTGACAATTGGGTAGTCTTCCATGTCTAATCCATCAACAAGCTCCCAACCACACACAGATAGAGTCTGAGAAGCCACTGGCACACCAAGATGTTGCTCAATTTTTCTTTTGATCTCCAGGACAGTTTCTTTGGAACCCACTTCTATGCCATATTCATGTGCCCATGCAACAATGACAACCCTCATTGTGGTGATTATTGGATTGACAAAGACAAGAAACAGAGATCAAATTAGATATTGAACAGAACTTGAGGATTTGTCAGAAAATGATCTTAAACAAGATTTTGTTTAATAGTACTTTTGAGGCTGGTAACAAATATCATGCTTGATAAAATTATTGAGTTTGGGGATGCCAAATATAAAATCCTAGTAGTCATTTTGATTGAGTGATACTATTTTCATGTCAAACTCATTGATCATTTTCAATGTGTTTTGTATTAGTTTTGAGCATATGATTTCATGCAATACTCACTTGTAAAATTAAAAAGCACCAATGACGAGTACTCTCTCTAACAGACACACATGTTAAAATCTTATGTACAAATATTTGATACCATTAACTTAAACAATTAATCCAAGTCCCCTAGTATAATAACTAAATCATTTACATATTCAAACATGTTGAAATCAAATAATTGAGAATTGAAACCTCAGGAAGAGGAATACAACTTAAACCCATAATTTAAACCCACAATTTAAAGGTCTGAATATAACAGCTATCCCAATTTTATCTCTTATAAAATTGCTTATCAAGATACAAATATAAAATTAAAATATTAAAAGCTAGAGTGTTTTTTAAAAAATATGGACCTTCAATATTAGATAATGATTGTTGTATACTTGTACATACATAATTCCATTGGTACTGAGCTATACTCGGGCCGGGTTGCTCAAGCATGGACACTAATCAATACCTGATTACCCGCCTAGTCAGCAGGACATTTTTTCTTATTACTAGATGGTTTTGATGGTGCTTAAATTTATATTCATTTTGTTTATCAAATAAGTTTTAAAATAAAACAAATTATTAATTAAATATTATTATTTACAATATATATCAAGTGAATGTTTAGATTTAGATTTCACTATTGGATTAAGAATATCTTCATACTTGAATTAATCTATATACATATAAAATATCCCTCCGCATACGAAGAGTGTGCATACATTATAATATTAAAACAACATTTAATTTTGATTGAGAGCTGTAATGCCATATATTATCTTTAAATTGAGTCATACATGTCTCAAAAGTCCCACCAACATATGTGGATAGATGCCTATTTACTTTGCTTAGGCACATTGTAAACACTTTTGCACGAGTTTTTCATTTTGCATATGAAAAAGGGTAACTTAGAGTTTCGACCAGGATTACATTTGAAGACTAAAAGAATGATAGTAACAAATGTATAAGATTTACAATCTAAATGGAGTATTGCATACTTTACCCTACATTGTCAAATGTATCAATTATCTCGAATCAAATTAATCGGCTCGCTCAAGACATATTTTGGTAGTTTCATACTTTGCGCCTGCAACATAAATTCCATCAAGTATAAAACTTTAGGGAATAATATAATTGGATGAGCAAGTAGGGGAATGAGAAGATTAATCAACTCTCTCATCATAGCAAACTGTAAAATCATCATTTTGAACTATAACACCAGTGCTATCAACAATTACTTGTGCAAAGGACAATTCTGCTTCAACAGTAGCCTTAAACGCATTCCATATCTCTAATAAAAGTATAATATTTCATTTGTCGAAAGTAGCCTCTCTTCCACTAACACTTTTGATGCAAATTTTTAAAGAAGTCTTTCCACTTCCACACTCCTCTCTAGCAACTTTCTTTTACAATAAAATATAATATATTTTTCATTTATATCAATTCAAATCATTCTTATCAACCCAATCAACCATTACTTTATCTACTTTATACCCTAACACATCACACCTACATCAACACATTCTATTACATTAAACCCGATAGAAAACCCAAAAAATTTATGGTTGTCACCATTTTTAATACATTTATGTAGATATATGTACATTACTAACCAGAGCATACATAAGAAAGTAAAAAAATATAGTTCAACAAAAAAAAGATGAAGAAGAAGAAGAAGAAGAAGAAGAAAGTAAAAAGATATAGTTCACAAAAAGAAAAGAAGAAGAAGAAGAAGAAGAAAGTAAAAAGATATAGTTCAGAAAAAAAAAAATAAAAAGTAAAAAGATAATAGTTCAAGAAGAAAAAGAAGAAGTAAAAAGATAGAAACATAGTATAAAATCGTCGGGGCAAAACCAATCAACCACCTAAACAACTTTGGTAATTTCCAGAGAATTTTAAGAACAAAACAACAAATTGAGGCAGGAAAGCCTTAAACAGATGTAATTAAAGATCACATACTAAGAGCATGTCAAAGGCAACAAATTCTCTAACAAGTTTATTTGCAATAAAGACCATGCGTATATTTGACAAGTAAATTGTCCCCTTCGTTTTGACGTGACCCCCATCGAAAACAGAAGGCAAAAGTTATCTTACTGATATCAAAAGCATAAATATATGTCTCATATCTATTATTACTTAATGGTAGAAGCTCAAGATGGAAGTAACATAGTTAGTCCTCAATAGGGACTACAAAACAATTAATGGATGATAACTTGATTCATTTTCTGCATTCTCCTACCACATCACTCAAATTTTAGACCATGCAAAAATCTAAACATATGTAATTAGCATATGCCAATGCCACTTCTGTCGTAGATTCAAAACTTACTAAATCATATATAAGATTCTATACACATTATTCTCACTAAATGTTGTCAAGCAATAACATGAAATAAAACAATACAACATTTGAAATTAATTAACTTCCCAAACCTAGTTCATATAAGCAGACAGATTGTTCAATTTAGCATTACTCTCAAAGCCAAATGCAACACATTAAATTAATGTCACATTAGACAAAGAGAGGAAGTGACAGCACTACCTGATGAAATATAAACAAAAAGATTATAAGAAGAGTAAAACACAAAACCATATCATAAATCCCTTGGTCAACCTACAACCAATTACAAAAAAATTTCCCTTAAAACAAAATCCCTAGTAGTTAAAAGGATGAATTAGCAAATCACAATCATCATTCAGTTTACAGCAATTTAAGGTCACAATTGAAAAGAATTATGATCGTTAATTTACACCTCCAAACATATTAGTATGGTTCCTAATCGAATAAAACTATCTAGAGATTATAATCAAATTCATGTAATAAGAAAAACAAACAAACTATCTACAGATTTTCATTTTGTGTAGCAACAAAGTGGAAAGCACTCAATGATCACATATGATGTATATAATAGAGGAAACTCATGGTAAATATCACAATTAACAATCAAGAAGCGGAAAGTATAACCAATTGTAAGAACTAAGGGAAACTTAAAATGCTTGCTGACAACCAAGTCAGCAAAGATGATTATGCCCACCAACTGCACCCTTAATTTTTCGATAGGATACTTATAGATATTTATGTTCTTCATAGACAAGTGAGAAAACCAAAGTATGCCACTAACCATAAGATCAAGTAAAGAGTTCAGTGTCAATGTCGCAATCACTGTTTCAAAAGGCAAAAGGCAAAGCGAGGTGATGAAGTCTCCACGAGGCGAGGCGGTCGCCTCAAGGAGAGCGAAGCGACCTCCTTGATTTCAAATGAAAAAAAAAAATTATAAAAAGTAAAAAAAAAAAAATCCTAACTTACAAAATCCTCCACAACATTGAAAAAGATAGTGAAAACCAATGTTAAAAACATAAGCATAAAACAAAATAGAATAAATTCAACAAAAATATCAAAACATACAAAAAGCTAAGTTAGGTTAACATGAACAAAAAATTTAAAACAATTAAAAAGTGTAATTATATGATGTATAAGGGGTTATTTAGTAAAAGTGATAGTACAACATTTAACAAATATTAATAAAATAAAAAAATTATAAGAACACTTGAACACCACTCGTTGACTCTCAGGCTCTCCACCTTCAACCTCTCCTTCAACTTTCAGTCTCCTTCAAGTCTTTCCTAATCAACTCCACCATCTCCTCCGACAACATGCTCTTCTCTATCTCCTCTACCTCCGCTCTTATCTTTGCCATCTTCTTCACGCTTTTCCTCACTAGAACGTTGGAACACTTGTTAGATCTTCACAACTGACTTCGACCGGATCTCCTTCCTCTTCGACCTGACAAACTGCATCGGATCTTCACAGTCACACTTTGATGATGGGACAGAAAGTCAGTGCATCAAAATCTCTCTAACTTTTTATCTCTCTTTTCCCTCTCCTCTTTCTCCTCTCTTTGGATCACCTTTGGACCACCTCAGGTCACCTCACCCTCCAGAGGCGGGTTTTTTCAGGTACTATGCCTTAGGTGACAGCCTTGAGGCGCATAAGGCTCCAAGGCAGCAAGGCGGCACCTCCTCGCCTCACCTTTTAAAACATTGGTCGCAATTGCTATTGATCCACTCATAACTGTAGTATAAATCTACATACCCCACATATAGTTATTTGAATAGTTACAATTCACACATTGAATCATCCATAATCATACAAATTGTAATTGGTTTTAAAAAAAAAAAAAATCTTCTAAAAACACGTAACAATAGTCTTGATTGTTCCTATCTATCAAACAAGTCAAAGCTACTTGAAATTTTGCTTGAGATTGATAAATAATTAAATCTCACTTACCTTTGGGTGCCAGCAAAATAATATTTGCATAATTGGAGATCTTCATGGCTCTTTCAGCTTGGTTTTACTCCTCAAGATCTTCCTTAACAATAGTGTTAGTCTCCACCAAAGCATCCACCTCCTCAAATGATTTCAAAGTAGAAAATAACTTTTTTTAGTACTCCTTTTCTCCTATAAACGACCCAACATCATCAATGGACCCCAAAAAAAAAAAAAAAAAATTTAACTCAACCCCAAAAACCATTAACTATTTTTGATTCTCAAGAAAGTGACAAAAAGCAAAACAAAACACATACATACGTGTATGTACTGCAAGATATGTATATACATGTTTAAATTTGGTTTTGTTTCCAATAAAGCAAAAAACCCAGATCAACCATATCATTTTCTTTCTAATTTCCTTCACCTTCGAAGCAAACAAACATCAAAACACAAAAACAAAAACACATATACACATGCATGAATTTTTCATGCACACATGTTTTAAGTCTGTTTTGTTTCCGAAGAAACAAAACAATCTATCAACCCTCTAATTGTCCTTCCAAACCAACATGAAAACAAACACACAAACCCACCAAAGAAAAATGATATCTCGAGGTTTCAAGCTATCAACCCTCTCATTTCCCTCTTGTTTTCAAGCTCGCTCGCTCACACCGGAATCCAAATCCAATATCTTGAGTTTTGACACTTTCAAAAAACGATGAGAAGTTTTTGAATAAGTGAGATTTGATTTTTCTTGTTTTTACAGATACAGAAACAAGAAAAGAGTTAAAAGGAAGAAAGGACATTGACCCACAACTTCTACTGGAGGCCCTTCGTCACAAAAGCCGCCACCACCACCACCACGACCACCTCCTCTACCCCATCACCGCTATAAGAACTAGTTTCTCCTACCCGAATAAGAAACAAAGATGTAAAAAGGAAAAAAATGAGAAAAAAGAGTTCCAACATCATTGCCAAGACTCAGCTAACCTTTTATATCCAATCTCAACACCATACACCCGCCATACCGATTCAACCACTCTGTGTATCAATTCATCTATACATCTCAGTTGTTCAACCATCCATTTGATTACTGTTCCTTTTGAGGACAAAAAGTTCCATTACCAATTATGATCAAACTAAATTACTTCTCTATCATTTCCTTTTCAAACAAACACCAAGGATAAAATAGAAATTTCTCTTTCAAACAATTTTTGGGGGTGTGAAATTTTGATACTATTCACAAATCCTCTTCCCCTTTTTTATATATAGTACTAGTTTTGGTTTCACATACAAGGCACGTGCTTAATATTATATTAGTTTTAAATAAGTTTTAAGGTCAAAACAAATAATTAATTAAATATTATTATCTATAATTTATATTGAGTGACATTTAAATTTAACTACTGGATTAACAATATTTTTTTTAATTAAATTATTATCATATATATGATATCATAAATAATAAGACAAAAATGAAGATTCAATAAATAAATCATCCTATAGATTAATAAAATTTCAAATGATCATAATAATTATATTAATCACTTCATATTCAGAAAAGAGTAAATTAAATCAATAAACATAGTAAAGAGAAACTTTATTTACATCATATTATATAAAAGGAAAAAGATGTATAACTATACATATAGTTAACATCCATAATGTCTAAAAGCTTTTATATATATTATAGTTTTTTGAATTTTTAAGGTTCAAAAAGATTATTCAAAAGATCCCAAACAAAAGCTCAAATACATCTTATTAGAGGACATGCTTTGCTTGTATATGAACGAAATGAAATATTTTTCATCTTATAATTTATTATTATTATTATTTTATTTAAACTTGTGGTAGGCAAACTTCATTGTTCTCTTTGCCCCACTTTCTAAAACCTCAAATTATCTTTTTCTTGCACAAAGCCATCATATCTCTAATAGTTAAAACTTTGAATAGCTTCCCACTTTGAAGATAATTTCTTTCATTGGCCAACTATAAGCTTTATATTCTTTCTTAACTGGACAGTATATGCAAAACAAGATATCAAACTTGACAACTTCTTATTTGAAAATCACATACTTATAAAAGAAAGACAACAAAAAAGATAAGGTAACTTTTTGATACTAATGATTTTTCACACCAAGGTTATCTAGCCAATTCATTCACAGCAACCCTCACCAATCAAAATCTCATGAGATAATATACACACACACACACACAAATGACTCACATTTACTGTGTCAAGATCTTTGCACCAAACTAAAACAAAAGCATTGAACTAATCAAAGAGAAAAAATTCCAAAACCCCACAAATAATAAATGATGGACATAGAATATAATCCCAACGAAAAAAAATGAAAGCAATGGGCTAATTTATCATTGTAAATATAAAAAATTAATAAAATCTCTACAATTGACAAAGAAGCAATTACAATTCCTAAAAGCAAAAAATATAAGAATTTGTACCTTGAGTCACGCCTTGGAGAAGGTGAGTGCGAGTAAGCTGCAAAGCACAAATAAAATTCCGGATCTGTGCAATAGAACACTTAACCAATAGAACATAGAAAGAAAGGAATATATACTTTACAAGAATGAGGAACTCATTCAATGCTATAGCTACCAGATGCCATGTAAATATCAACAACTAATCATACCTTTTGAACCCGATTTGTCAACCTTGTCATTGCACTTTTCAACTTGTGCACGCAGTCCAAATTTCGACTGCTAATCTGCATAGAAGTATAATTAAGTGTTCCAAATCTTATCCTACCCAGCATCAGAATACATGCCAAGCTTGAGGCCCTTTCCATAAATATAATCAGCAAGAGCTTTAATTCTTGAAGGGAAAGTTTTTGGATCAAGGACCAACTGACCCTGCACCAACAAAGAACCACAAGAAAGATTTCAAATTGTTTAATTACTTCACAATTTTACACGTCATGCATTCTTGCACAAACAATTTCAAATGGAGATTGGAGAGCACGACAATATGATGTGTCTGTGACTCTGTGTGTGCACTTGCATATGTATATGACTCTCTGAATATTACCCAGTCCTAGAAAATAACTACATAATGATTCCTCATATCAAGCTAATGAAGGCAATCTTACAAATAAGATAGAAATGGTGTTTTTCATTGAACCGTAAGATTTATTGCTGCTGAGAAAAATTATAAGGATTGTAACAACTATTTGCAGCCAAAGTCATATGACTTGACCTTAGAATCTCGTGTCACAGACCAGCAGTCATCTATATTCAAATTTCATTGAACAAGTACAAGACATAATTAAAATAGGAAAAAAAAAACACAATAGTTGAAACATGGTAGAAGAATATACCTATATTGACATAGACATAACCTAGATCAGCCAAGCCTGTTCAGATAAGTGCATCAGCTGTCAACAATAAAACTAAATGTCCGTACTTCCGATGGTTTTTAACTGGCCAAAAAAAGGAATTGTGTTCTGTTACCCATAAAAATATTAACCACTAATGAAGTTGTGTTTCAATTTGACAAATGCAAACAAATGAAAAAATGAAAATAGGAGATCTCCTCATCTGATGCACAGGCCAGGATATCCTGGTCTCTCATTGATCATACTACGAGCAGAAATGCATTTATAAGGAGTATAACCAGCAAAAATCCATCGCAAGATATACAAACCTATTTTGCAATATCACATTAATTTTACAACAACTAAAAAATAGGTCATTCCACAATATTCATCGGTAATCGTTCACCCAAATTATTTCCAACACAAAAAGTTTACGACGCGAAAAAGCTGAACAAGCACACACACACATACAGACAAAAAGCTTTACGAAGAAACCAAAACTCTTTACAAAAAACTAGCCTAACGCACAGCACACCTTAATAGTTCACTTGTGATTTAAAAAGCAGCAAACTTTATCAACACAAATCTCCTAAAACCCATAACCCACCAACCCCACCAATAAAAATCAAAAGTTTTCCCTCCAACATACACAAAAACGCAAAACTAAACAAACCCAGAAAAATTTAAACACAAAAAGACTAAAAACAATACCGATGAGAACTACACGCTTGTCAGGCTAAGAAAAGAGCACTTGAAGCGGCGAAGAAACTGCCTCATGATATCAACTGACGGCACATCCTCAGTGCTTGATTTATTTTTCTTCAGAACAACTTTTTCTTGGATTCCAGATTCTAGTGAATCAACTTCCAGAATCTTCCCCTCTCTGTTCAAGTACTCAGATTGCCATGGTTGATCACCTTTACTTTACATTCAGACCGATATAACTCTACATTAGCATTCGATTTCCCAAAAGTCAATTTAGAATCTGTTATAGCCTGTAAATAATAAACCCACAACCCACCGACCCCACAGCGTCGCCAGACACCGGTACATCCGATTGAACCACTATTTCAATTATCAATTATAATAGGGATAATCCCAATTTCTCTCCTGTAGTTTGAATAAATAGCCAAAATCCCCTCTAGTTTTGAAAAATTTTAAAACTAAAGGGGATTTTGACTATTTATTCAAACTACAGGAGGGAAATTGGGATTATCCCATTATAATACCACTAAATTACTTCTTTACCCTTTTCTTGTCAAACAAACACCAAGGGTAAAAATGTCATTTCAATTTCAAACAATGAAACGTGGTATAATTCCCACTTTCACCAACCCTCCTCCCACATTTTTTATATATAAAATACAAGAGCCTATAAATTGTAAA
Source organism: Litchi chinensis (assembly GCA_019925255.1). Classification (NCBI taxonomy): domain Eukaryota; kingdom Viridiplantae; phylum Streptophyta; class Magnoliopsida; order Sapindales; family Sapindaceae; genus Litchi; species Litchi chinensis. Next base: position 21,155,821 of record CM034472.1, on the reverse strand, counting down.
CCTATAACCCACCAACTCTACATCATCACCATACAGCTGACTCAACCACTCTTAATTATGTATTATAATGTCACTAAATTACTTCTCTTTTTATATATAATATAAGATAAGAGTTTGCAAACAATAAACCCCGTAACCCACCAACCCTACATCAACACGGTATATCTAGTATGACCGATTCAATCACTCTTTCAATTATCGATTATAATATCATTAAATTACTTCTCTACCATTTTCTTTTCAAACAAACACCAAGATCAAAAATGTCATTTCAATTTTAAACAAATTTAAAATATGTGGAATTCTCTCACTATTCACCAACCCTCTTTCCTTTTTTTAATATATAGTATAATAGAAGAGCCTATAAACAATAAACCCATAACCCACCAAGCCGGCATAACATTGTACATATGATATGACCAATTCAACCATTGTATCAAATATCTATTATAATGTCACTAAATTACTTCTCTATCGTTTCCTTTTCAAACAAACACTAAAAGTAAAATATCATTTCAATTTCAAACATATTTCTGAGTTGTGGAATTCTATCAGTATTCATCAACTCTCTTCTCACTTTTTATACATAGTATAAAATAAGAGTTGATAAACAATAAACCCATAACCCACCAATCCCACATCATCACCATACAGTCAATATGGTCGATTCAATCACTCTGTCAATTATCAATATATCACAAATTGCTTCTCTACACTTTCTCAAATTAATAAAAAATTACTTCTCTACCCTTTCCTTTTCAAACAAACACCAAGGGCAAAAATATCATTTCAATTTCAAACAAATTTAAAAAGTGTGAAATTCTGTTACTATTTACCAACCCGCTTCCCATTTTTTATATATAATATATAAGATAGGAATTGACAGACAATAAACCCATAACCCACCAACCACACATCCTCACCGTATATTTGGTATGGCCAATTCAACCACTATCAATTATTAATTATAATGTAATTAAATTATTTCTCTACCATTTCATTTTCAAACAAAGGTAAGGGCAAAAATATCATTTCTATTTGAAACAAATTTAAGAGTTGTAGAATTCTATCACTATTCAACAACCCACTTTCCACTTTCTATAAATAGCATAAGATAAGATAGCAACTTTCAGTCACGAACATTACCTGATTATAAGATCAAACTCGATATTCTTACTCTCTTTGCTCGAGGCTTCTTTAAAGTACCTCTCTTGTTGTAAGATTTCTCCGGTTCTACTAGCTTTACTTGTGATTATACATGATGTTCTCTGTTACATATCAACTTCTCTCTCTTAATTTTTTCCTGTGTTAATAAATTAACATAACACCGTCGGTTGCTTGCTCTTATTAATATTATTGTTTGTTGTTGTCATTACCTTAATTACCTTTCGAGTCTTTCAAAAAAAAAAAAAACCCTTTCGAGAAGCGTAATTGATACATATTACCGATTTTGGCGTGCTTCACTTTGTGGTGAATTTTGAGCTCTTTTGTCGGCAATTTTCATTTTCATTTTTTTTAACAAACAATTAAATTTTAATTTGATTAGAAAACGAGAAACAAATATTGTGACAATGGTAAAGAAACAAACATTTAACACTTCTGTCTTGTGAATCGGTGAACCCATGTTTCTCGATTGGGTCCTTATGGATTTGTATAATTTGGGCCTCAACCAGGCCCAATAAGGGTTTTAGACCTCGTGTGCGTATGAAACCCTCTCCATAGCTAAGGGACCGTTTAAAGTTGTGCAACCTGTAACATCCTACCATAATATTCATATTCACGATTGACTTCTAACTAGGTTCTTGCGTTGCTCTGGGTTGGGGTTTGTGTTGTATCCATAATTGCTTGATCACTTATTCACTTACATAATGTTGACGTTCAGAAACGGTCAACCAAAGATTCTGGGGCCCAGACGGCGAACTTGGTAATTAATTAACGGTTCTGGTCGTGATGATGGAAGGATAATAAATAGGTAATTAATAAAGTTCAAGGTTGGTGGTGATTAATTCAGGTGAAGGAATGTCGGTCTCGGTGGTTGGTCGGATTTAATAAGGTGATCTGCAAGAAGTTAAAGAGAAAGAGAGAGAGAGAGAGACACGAGGATTTTTTTACGTGGTTCGGTGACTGCACCTACGTCCACGGTCACTCTGAGACAATTCCGGCAGAGTGACAGTTTTCTAGTATGTTAAGCTTGTTGGTACAGTAAAAATGTCTCCCACCTTTATAGAGGAGGGGGGATGACAATATAAAAATACAAAGAAAGTTACACACGCTATTGGCAACGGCTAGTTTTAATTAATCCTGATATTGCCATGCTGCATTAATTGTAAAGGTAATGATGATTTTCTTCTTGCACAGATCTGCATTTAATCTTCCTGAAGAAGTCTTCACTTCCTTAAATGCTTCTAGGTAATTGTGTAAGCAGTTTCCGGCGGAAAATCATAAGAGTTGGTAATTCTGACAACTTGCTATACACGGTATCCCCTGGGTAAGCCTTTTGGTCAGCCAGGTGATACACACTAGAGGAGAGCTGACGTGACCAAGATGAGAGGTAGGGCGATCTAGGGGTCCATGCGACCTCGCGACCTCACGGGCTCCCCGGGCTGAAGGTACGAGCAGGGGGCATCCTGGGAACTGTTGCTGGCTCGCGACCTGGGCGATCTTATGAGCTGGGTTGGCAGCTACTGGTTCCAACCTTAGACCTCCTGGGCCCTTGCTTCTATTAAATAAATAAGGCCTGAGTTGGGCCATTTGGGCCGATCCAGAAAATGGGTATAACACATAATTATGAAGTATTTTCTGATTTTTATGTGCTCATCAAATGTATTATTCTAATTAAACATTTGGCATACTAATTAAATTTTAATTTATAATTTGTCCTTACAATTTCTATGGTTTAGTTTCCACAATAATATAATTTGTTAATGTTAACAAATTATATTAACAAATTATATTATAATTTGTTAATGTTAACAAATTATATCATACGCACCTCGTGTGCGTATGAAACCCTCTCCATAGCTAAGGGACCGTTTAAAGTTGTGCAACCTGTAACATCCTACCATAATATTCATATTCACGATTGACTTCTAACTAGGTTCTTGTGTTGCTCTGGGTTGGGGTTCGTGTTGTGTCCATAACTACTTGATCACTTATTCACTTACATAATTATGAAGTATTTTCTGATTTTTATGTGCTCATCAAATGTATTATTCTAATTAAACATTTGGCATACTAGTTAAATTTTAATTTATAATTTGTCCTTACAATTTCTATGGTTTAGTTTCCACAATAATATAATTTGTTAATGTTAAGCATCTCTGTAGAGAGCTCAGATGGAACACTCCGACCAAGAATTCGATGTAATAGTGGTGGGCGCAGGCATTATGGGCAGCTCCACAGTCTACCAGTTGGCCAAAAGGGGTCAAAGAACATTACTTCTAGAGCAATTCGATTTCCTGCACCACCTTGGATCATCACATGGCGAGTCAAAGACTATTCGTGCAAGTTACCAGGAAGACTACTACTATCATTTGGTCAATGAGTCCTCTATGTTGTGGGAACAAGCCCAAGCCGAAATGGGCTACAAAGTGTACTACCCAGCCCAACAGTTTGATATGGGTCCATCTGATAACAAGCATATCCGTTCGTTGATTGCCACTTGTCAGAGAAACTTGGTCCCACATTGTTTGCTTAACCGGGACCAAGTGTTTGATAAATTTTCCGGGCGGGTAGCTATACCGGAGGATTGGGTTGGGTTGGTCACTGAGCTTGGTGGTGTAATCAAACCAACAAAGGCAGTATCCATGTTTCAAACACTAGCACTTAAATATGGTGCGGTTCTTAGAGATAATATGGAGGTAAAAACCATATTGAAAGATAGTGTTAAGGGTGGGGTGGCGGTGGTAATTTCCAATGGTAAAAAATTTTGGGGTAAAAAATGTGTGGTGACGGTTGGAGCTTGGGCGGGAAAGTTAGTTAAAACCATTAGTGGGGTTGAATTGCCTATTCAACCATTGGAAACTAGTGTGTCTTATTGGAGGATCAAGGAAGGTTATGAGGCCGATTATGCTATTGGTAGTGATTTTCCGACTTTTGCTAGCTGCGGCAATCCTTCAGTGTATGGCACACCTTCTTTAGAGTTTCCAGGATTAATTAAATTTGCGTCACATAATGGATTCCCTTGTGATCCAGATAAACGGCCATGGAGACTTGAAACGTCATTGAGTTCAATAAAAGAGTGGATTGAAGGGAGGTTCATGGGTCGGATTTATTCAAGTGAACCTGTTGCTTCTCAATTATGTATGTATTCAATGACCCCAGATGCTGATTTTGTGATTGATTTTTTGGGTGGGGAGTTTGAGAAGGACGTGGTGATTGGTGGGGGGTTTTCAGGTCACGGGTTTAAGATGGGTCCTGTTGTGGGGAGGATATTGGCTGACCTTGTTCTGTCTGGGGAGGCAAAAGAAGTGGAGCTAAAACACTTCAGGATTGCAAGATTCAAAGAGAATCCTAAAGGAAATGTCAAAGATTTCGAAGATCCACTCAACTTGTCAATCAATCCCGAGTGAACCACTTCCCTTTTTCACTTCAATCCTATCATGCCCATGTGCAAACACATTGTGGCAATAAATGTCTTATTTGGCCTAGCCGATTGTCACATGTAATTTATCAAACAGTTGTGGACATGCAGTAGCGTTTGATTGCTTGCCCAATTCTAGTTGTTATTGTCATCATTATCCTTGTAATTGCTACTTTTTAATTTTTATTATATAATATCGCTATATGTCCATCTGACTATTTTGCACTCTACAACATCCTTTGGTTGAGGTTTTTTGGAGATTGCCTATAGCAGTCCCCGAAGGGTACTGTACAAGAGATAAATCTATTTGATACGTTATAATACTCAATAGTATATTACAAAATTGGTTTATCTGATTTACTTTATAATTTGTCTTAGCAAGTTGGCAAGTAAGGACATATATGAACCCTGGTGCCACCAAGACTGCCTATTATAATTCTCAGACATTCATTCTTGTGTGTGTATGGATATTAGTCTTGGGCCTAACAACTCTGGAATCTTTGACTCTGTCATCTCATACACAAAAGAGTGGCCATATTTCCACCCCAAAAATTATTCGTACATTTCTTTTATTTACACATTCCGTAAAATATTTAAATTTTTTTAATTTGTTTTTGCACTCCATTTAATACCAAGAGTATATGCAGATTTAGTTTATGAGAACAATAACTTTGGCTTTATTTGTCCATTGTTTCTTGAATTAGGTTTTTCATTTTATTTTTTTTATTTTGGCTTCCTTTTATTATTATTATTATTATTTTTGTTTTACATAATAAAAGTTGTTACAAAGCAAAACTCACACGAACTACATATTTTGTTCAATTTATATACCGTAAAAACAAGTTAATATGTGTTATGTGTATTTTTCGGACTCAATAATTGGGCTGGTAAAAGTCCAATTTATGCCCATTTAAGACCCAATGAGAAGGCCCAATGAGGTCAACATAGTCAAAGCCCATCAGACGAGGCCTAGTATTGACTCAAAGACCATCGAGACTTCCAGCTGGCATCAACAGACTCATAAATACAGGCAAGTCGCAGCTCGACGCCTGCGCAGCTCGTTTCTCAGCGAGCTCGAGATGAGGACCACTATGACACGTCAGCTTGCTCAGATACGAGATAAGTATCATATCTTCCAGAACAGGCAGTTACCAAGTTCAATAGTGATTCTCTCTCTCCGAATATGGTAGTTGCCCAATCAAACCATGATTTCCTCATCAGATATGGAGATTAATTCAAATTCAAATTCAAGTCATCATTACTTCAAGATAATTATAGCAATTTCCTGATATCACCTAAATATGTTAGGAAGCATGATTAATTTATAATTCTTTTCCTTATTTTTCCCAATTGTTTAGGGAATGTAATTAATTCAGGATTCTCTTCCTGATTTGCTACAACCAGAATTGTAACTCTTCTTTCCCTATAAATAGGGATTGAAACCGTTGTAACAACGGCAGACAATATTCAATAATATACTGTCACTCTGCAGAGATTAAGAGTTGGACAGTCGTGGACGTAGGCCTTTTTATTGCCGAACCACGTAAAATTTGGTGTTCTTCGTTTGATCATCTGTTTTCTGTCTTTGTCTTTTCTAGATTTTTGTGCTTTCTCACATTGATTGCAGGTATTGGGCATTGATTTCTCGTCGACTGAATTCCAACGTCGACTCAGCTTGGTGGTAGGAGTTGTACACCAATAACACCTATAAGGTTGAGGGTTCAACTCCGGACGCGACCCCAAGAGGCCAAAAGGGGTTCAACGGTCTACGGGCCGGCCCCACATAAATCGTTCTGTCGGCGAGGTTCCGACCCCCGACCGGGTGTTGACCGATTCCGATCGTCAACATTAAAACGCGCGTTTTTAATGTTGACGATCGGAATCGGTCAACACCCGGTCGGGGGTCGGAACCTCGCCGACGGAACGATTTATGTGGGGCCGGCCCGTAGACCGTTGAACCCCTTTTGGCCTCTTGGGGTCGCGTCCGGAGTTGAACCCTCAACCTTATAGGTGTTATTGGTGTACAACTCCTACCACCAAGCTGAGTCAGCTTGGTGGTAGGAGTTGTACACCAATAACACCTATAAGGTTGAGGGTTCAACTCCGGACGCGACCCCAAGAGGCCAAAAGGGGTTCAACGGTCTACGGGCCGGCCCCACATAAATCGTTCCGTCGGCGAGGTTCCGACCCCCGACCGGGTGTTGACCGATTCCGATCGTCAACAATATGGAAGATAACTTCTTCCTAAATAGTGTAGGCTGTTGCTAAACAGAATCATAGAAAATCATGCAATCATAGAGATTGAAGGGATTTGGTTTTTGACCATATATATATATATATATATATTAACAATGAAACAGAAAACAGCTGTTGTATTAAATGAAATAGAATAAGAAATAAAATTTCATATAAAAATTAAAAGAATATTATAATGTCTAGGTTTATGTAAAAATGATATTTAATATTACGAGAGTACTGCTGAACTGAAAATTAATTATAGTAACAGAAAGAAATTTCTAAAACTCTTCCATATTTATTTATATTACTCCTAACAAACTTAGCTTTGATCATATGACCTTGTAATGGTCTCTCTGTGGCTTAAACTTGAAGCAAACAGTCCCTTTAACGCACAGAGAATGTCCCCGGTTTCAACCCCGTGCCAACGAAGGCTACAATTGTTTCTCATGATCCGTTGCTTGTGGATGAATAAGTAGTCCTCCTGAGGCAAAATTTTACTGCTCAACAAAAGCTCCCTCAAGTCATTAACAGTACTTGAGTCCTTCGTTTCCACAGGAATTGTAGCTGCATTAAGCAAGCTAGAAGATGTCTGCAATATTATGCTTAGCTTTCTTGAGGGAGGGTCATCCCTTAGACGGTTCATAGTTTTCAAGAACACGATAATTTCAGAGAATTCATGGATTCCATGTTCAAATAGATTATGAAAATCTTCATCCAATTCCATGCCACATAAGAAAAGCAACATTCTTTTGATTGGCATGCCATCAATGATGTGGATTTTTTCTTTCAGGTTACGAGTGGTTTTAGTTCTGTCAACTTCTATTTTGATCTGCTTGGAAGAAATTTCACCATGATTTGAATCTTAGTGGGTTGGTTCAATAAAGATTCCAATGTGGGTTTGATACTCAGGTCAATTTTGGTGCCTTCGGTGACAGGTAGGTAGTCTTCCATGTCTAATCCATCAACAAGCTCCCAACCAGACACAGATAGAGTCTGAGAAGCCGTTGGCACACCAATTCTTGTGCCCCTTGTTGACTATTTGACTATCACTAGTATCTTTCTTTAGTTTAATTACATAAGTGACTACTATTTCTAACTCTAAGTAATAAATAATTAATCCTATAATTCTCATTTTTAGACTTGGTCATATTGTCCTTTATAATTTATTTCTTATTTGTGGACGGACTATTTTACTCTTTATTAACTTTATCGTACTATGAGTGTCCAAGATTTTAATATCGTTTATAAGGTTATTCGTATTATTCGTAACTTAATTTCCACCTTTCCATATTCTAACTTCTAATACTAGAACACTAGGAAATGAAGCATCAAGAATAGGGGTTTACATGACAGATCCTTACAAGATTAGAGCTGTTAAAGAGTGGCCAGTTCCTAAGAATATCAAGCAACTAAGGGGATTCTTGGGTCTCACTGGATATTATAGGAGGTTTGTGAGAGGCTATAGTCAAATAGCAAAACCATTAACTGAACTTCTCAAGAAAGATGCTTTCCAATGGGGAGAAGAGGCACAAAAAGCCTTTGAGCAACTCAAAACTGCTATAATATCAGCCCTGGTATGAGCACTACCTGATCCAAGTCAAGAATTTTTAATCGAAACAGATGCTTCTGGTGCAGGTATTGGGGCAGTCCTTATGCAGAAAGGACACCCCATCGCATTTATTAGCAAATCCTTGTCTCCAAAAAATCAATCTCTTTCAATATATGAGAAGGAAATGTTGGCAATCTTGTTTGCTATAAAGAAATGAGAGCCCTATTTAGCTAATCAACATTTTGTTATTAAAACGGACCATCAAAGCTTGAAATACTTATTGGAGCAATGGGTTACCACACCATCTCAACAAGCTTGGGTGGCAAAACTAATGCAGTATGACTATGAGATACTATACAGGAAGGGCAAAGATAACCTTGCAGCTGATGCTCTCTCCAGGTTATCAGATTCAGAAATGTTTCACTTGTCAATGTCCATTTTACCTTCTGAATTAATGACAGCAGTAGAAAGATCTTGGATAACTGGCATTATTCTTTTGATCTCCTGGACAGGTTATTTGGAACCCACTTCTATGCCATATTCTTGTGCCCATGCTACAATGACAACCCTCATTGTGGTGATTATTGTACGGACAAAGACAAGAAACTGAGATCAAATTAGATATTGAACAGGACTACAGGATTTGTCAGAAAAAGATCTTAAACAAGATTTTGTTTAATAGTACTTTTGTGGCTGGTAAAAAATATCATGCTTGATAAAATTATTGAGTTTGGGGATGCGAAATATGAAATCCTAAGTCCTTTTGATTGAGTGATACTATTTGCATGTCAAACTCATTTATCATTTTCAATGTATTTTGTATTAGTTTTGAGCATATGATTTCATGCAGTGCTCACTTGTAAAATTAAAAAGCACCAATTACGAGTACTCTCGCTAACAGACACACATGCTAATAACTTATGTAAAAATATTTGATACCATTAACTTGCACAATTAATCCAAGTCCCTTAGTATGATAAGTAAATCATTTACATATACACATATGTTGGAATCAAATTATTGAGGAGGATTGTATACTGTACGAACCACGACAATCTTATATAAAATTATACATATTTTTTAAATTTAAATTGAAACTTGATGAATAGGAATATAACTTAAACCCATAATTTTATGGTGTGAATATAAGACCCATCCCAATATTATTTCGTATAAAATTGCTTATCAAGATACAAATATAAAATTAAGATATTGAAAACTAGAGTGTGTTTTAAAAAATATAGACCTTCAATATTAAATAATGATTGTAGTATACTTGTATATACATAATTCCATTGGTATTAGCAGTTGGCAATTGACGCAATTGGTTCAACAGTTGGTTTACGTGCCAATTGTGCCATGTCAATCTTTGGCATGGTTCTATACCTAGGAAAACAAAAAAAAAAAAAAAAAAATTATAAATAGCATTTTTTTTAATGTCCAAATTGAACACTAACCTTTTTTTCTATATATATATATATATATATATTATAAGAATAACTGTTTTTGAACAAAAATACATTTGACAAAAATATGAAATCTAAAGTAAAGGTTATTTTTTAACTTTAGCCTCAAAAAAGGGCTATTGCTGTAATTTTCTCAAAAAATAATATGCTCTCCCATCTGATGTGTCGGTTGCCCCTATCCTCGTGTGGGTCACTCCTTCACTTTCATGTGGGTTGATCCCTCTCGTATGAGAGTTGTTTTTTGTGTCGCGCCACTAATATTCTTATCTCGGTTGATCTCGATAATTTTTTGAGTCAGTTTCGATTTAAAAAAAAAAAAAAAAAAAATCCATTGGTATTAGTCAAAAAAAAAAAAAATCCATTGGCATTGGGCTGTTCCTGGGCCGGGTTTTACAAGCATGGAGAGTAATCAGGGTTTACACGCATGGGGAGTAATCAATTCCCGATTACCCACCAAGTCAACAGGGCATTTTTTATTATGACATATTTCAGTTACAAACATTTCATTATTACAAGACCAAACTCAACTCTCTCTCTCTTCTGTGTCGTTCACGTCAGTCTCGGCATTTTATAGGTATCTCTCTCGCTCTAAGATTTCTGGGGCTCTACTAGAATTACTTGTGATTATATATAATTACCGATGATGTTCTTTATTACATATTAACTTCTCTCTCTTAATTTTTTCCTCTGTTAATAACTTAAAACTATCTGATGCTTGCTCTTATTAATATTATTGTTTTTTGTTGTTATTACTTTAATTACTTTTCGAGAAGCGTAATTGATAGATATTGCCGATTTTGGTGTGCTTCACTTTGCCGTGAATTTTGAGCTCTTTTCTCGGCAATTTTCATTTTCTTTTTTTATCTAATAATTAAATTTTAATTTGATTAGAAAAGGAGAAACAAATATCGCGATAATGTTAGAGAAACAATCATTTGACACTTTTGTCTTGAGTATCGTTGACCCCTTGTTTCTCGATTGGGTCCTTATGGATTTGTATAATTTGGGCCTCGACCAGACCCAATAAGGCTTTTAGTCTCCACGTCCGTATAAACCCTCTCCATGGTTAATGAACCGTTTCAAGTTGTGAAACCTGTAACATTCTAACATTAATAATCATAATCACGATTGATTTCTAACTAGGTTCTTGTCCTGCTCTCTGTTGGGGTTTGTGTTGTGTCTGTAATTGCTTGATCACTTATTCACTTACATAATTATGAAGTATTTGGGATGATTTTATGTGCTCATCAAATGTATAATTCTAATTAAACATTTGGCAAACTAGTTAAATTTTAATTTATAATTTGTCCTTACAATTCTATGGTTCGTTTCGACAACAATATCATTTGTTAATGTTCAGTATCTCTGTAGAGAGCTCACATGGAATACTTCGGTGAAGTATTCGATGTAATAGTGGTGGGTGCAGGCATTATGGGCAGCTCCACAGCCTACCAACTAGCCAAAAGGGGTCAAAAAACATTGCTTCTAGAGCAATTCGATTTCCTACACCACCTTGGATCGTCACATGGTGAGTCAAGGATTATTCGTGCAACTTATCCGGAAGACCACGACCATCATTTGGTCAATGAGTCCTCTCAATTGTGGGAACAAGCCCAATCCGAAATGGGCTACAAAGTATACTACCCAACTGAACATTTTGATATGGGCCCATCTGCTGACAAGTATATGTGTTCGTTGATTGCCGTCTGTCAGAGGAATTTGGTCCCACATCGTGTCCTTAATCGGGACCAAGTGTTTGATAAATTTTCCGGGCGGGTAGCGATACTGGAGGATTGGGTTGGGTTGGTCACTGAGCTTGGTGGTGTAATCAAGCCAACAAAGGCAGTGTCCATGTTTCAAACACTAGCACTTAAGTTCTTAGAGATAATATGGAGGTAAAAACCATATCGAAAGGTAATGTTAAGGGTGGGGTGGTGGTGGTAATTTCCAATGGAAAAAAATTTTGGGGTAAAAAATGTGTGGTGACTGTTGGAGCTTGGGCGGAAAGTTAGTTAAAACTGTTAGTGGGGTTGAATTGCCCATTCAACCATTAGAAACTAGTGTGTCTTATTGGAGGATCAAGGAAGGTTATGAGGCTGATTACGCTATTGGTGGTGATTTTCCTACTTTTGTTAGCCTTGGTGATCCCATGGTGTATGGCACTCCTCCTTTGGAGTTTCCAGGATTGATTAAATTTGGGTTACATAGTGGACGTCCGTGTGACCCAAATAAGAGACCATGAGAACTTGAAATGTCATTGAATTCGTTGAAGGAGTGGATTGAGGGGAGGTTTGTAGGTCGGATTGATTCAAGTGAACCTGTTGCTTCTCAATCATGCATGTATTCAATGACTCCAGATACTGATTTTGTGATTGATTTTTTGGGTGGGGAGTTTGAGAAGGACGTGGTGATTGGTGGAGGGTTTTCGGGTCACGGGTTTAAGATGGGTCCTGTTGTGGGGAGGATATTGGCTGACCTTGTTCTGTCTGGGGAGGCAAAAGAAGTAGAGCTAAAACACTTCAGGATTGCAAGATTCAAAGAGAATCCTAGAGGAAATGTCAAAGATTTCGAAGATCCACTCAACTTGTCAATCAATCCCGAGTGAGCCACTTCTCGTTTTCGCTTCAATCCTATCATACTTATGTGCAAACACATTGTGGCGATAGATATCTTATTTGGTCTAGCCGATTGTCTCATGTAATTTATCAAACAGTCGAGGACATTCAGTAGCGTTTGATTGCTTGCCCAATTCTAGTTGTTGTTGTTATCATTATCATTGTAATTGCTACTTTTTAATTTTTATTATATATTATTGCTATGTGTCTATGTGACTATTTTGCACTCTACGACACCATTTGGTTGAGGTTTTTTGGAAATTGCCTATAGCCGTCCCCGAAGGGTACTGTACAAGAGATAAATCTATTTGACGAGTTATAATACTCAATAGTATATTACAAAATTGGTTTATCTGATTTACTTTATAATTTGTCTTAGCAAGTTGGCAAGCAAGGACACACATAAACCCTCGTGCCACCAAGACTGCCTATTATAATTCTCAGACATTCATTCTTTTGTGTGTGTGTGTGTGTATTAGTCTTGGGCCTTCCAACTCTGGAACCTTTTACTCTGCCATCTCATACACCAAAGAGTGGCGATATTTCCACCCCAAAAATTATATTTGCATCCCTTTTGTTTGCACATCCTATAAAATATTTAAAATTTTTCTAATTTATTTTTACTTTTTACACACCATTTAATACCAAGAGTATATGCAAATTTAGTTTATGAGAATAATAACTTTGGTTTTGTTTGTCTGTTGTTTCTTGAATAAGGTTTTTTATTTTTATTTTGGCTTCGTTTTATTATTATTATTTGTTTTACATGATAAAAGTTGTTACAAAGTAAAACTCACATGAACTATGTATTTTGTTCCAAGTTAATATGGAAGATAACTTCTTCCTAAACAGTGTAGGCTGTAGCTAAACAAAATTGTAGAAAATCATGCAATCATAGAGATCAAAGGGATTTTGTTTTTGACCCCATATATATATATATATAAAACAATGAAACAGGAAATAGCAGCTGTATTTAATGAAATAGAATGAGAAACAAAATTTCACCTAAAAATTTAGAGAATGTTATAATGTCTAGGTTTATGTGATATTTAATATTGCGAGAGTACTGCTGGATTGAAAAATAATTATAGTAACAGAAAGAAATTTCTAAAACTCTTCATATTTATTTATATTACTCCCAACAAACTTAGCTTTGATGATATGATCTTGTAATGGTCTCTCTGTGGCTTAAACTTGAAGCAAACAGTTCCCTTAAACACATCGGGAATGTCCCCGGTTTCAACCCCGTGCCAACGAAGGCTACAATTGTCTCTCATGATCCGTTGCTCGTGGATGAATAAGTAGTCCTCCTGAGGCAAAATTTTACTGCTCAACAAAAGCTCCCTCAACTCATTAACAGTACTTGAGTCTTTCATTTCCACAGGAACTGTAGCTGCATTAAGCAAGCTAGAAGATGTCTGCACTATTATGCTCAGCTTTCTTGAGGGAAGGTCATCCCTCAGACGGCTCATAGTTTTTCAAGAACATGATGATTTCAGAGAATTCATGGATTCCATATTCAGATAGATTACGAAAATCTTCATCCAATTCAATACCACATAAGAAAAGCAACATCCTTTTGATTGGTGTGCCATCGATGATGTGGATTTTTTCTTTCAGGCTACGAACAGTTTCCGTTCTGTCAACTTTTATGTTGATCTGCTTGGAAGGAAATTTCACCATGATTTGAATCTTAGTGGGTTGGTTCAGTAAAGATTCCAATGTGGGTTTGATACTCAGGTCAATTTTGGTGCCTTCAGTGACAATTGGACAGTCTTCCATGTCTAATCCGTCAACAAGCTCCCAACCAGACACAGATAGAGTCCGAGAAGCCATTGGCACACCAAGATGTAGCTCAATTGATTTTTTTGATCTCCAGTACAGGTTCTTTGGAACCCACTTCTATGCCATATTCATGTGCCCATGCAACAATGACCACCCTCATTGTGGTGATTATTGTATTGAAAAAGACAAGAAACTGAGATCAAATTAGATATTGAACTGGACTGCAGGATTTGTCAGAAAATGATCTTAAACAAGATTTTGTTTAATAGTACTTTTGTGGCTGGTAAAAAATATCATGCTTGATAAAATTGTTGAGTTTGGGGATGTGAAATATGAAATCCTAATAGTCGTTTTGATTGAGTGATACTATTTGCATGTCAAACTCATTTACCATTTTCAATGTGTTTTGTATTAGTTTTGAGCATACGATTTCATGCAATACTCACTTGTAAAATTAAAAAGCACCAATTACGAGTACTCTCGCTAACAGACACACATGCTAATAACTTATGTACAAATATTTGATACCAGTAATTTGCACAATTAATCCAAGTCCCTTAGTATGATAACTAAATCATCTATATATACACATATGTTGGAATCAAATAATTGAGGAGAATCGTACACTGTACGGACAACCACGATTGTACATAAAATTATACCTATTTTTTAAATTTAAATTGAGACTTGAGGAAGAGGAATACTTAAACCCATAATTTTAAGGTGTGAATATAAGACCCATCCCAAATTATTTATTATAAAATTGCTTATCAAGACACAAATATAAAATTAAAACATTGAAAGCTAGAGTGTATCTTAAAAAATATAGACCTTCAATATTAAATAACGATTGTGCTGTACTTGTATATACATATTTCCATTTGTATTAGCAGTTGGCAACTGACGCAATTGGTCTACACGTCAACTGTCCCATATCAATCTTTGGCATGATTCTATATCTACGAAAACCGAATTTTTTTTTTTTTATAAATAACATTTTTTTAGGTTCAAATTGAGCACTAACCTTTTTTTTTCAAAATCTTGTAAGAATAACTGTTTTTGGATAAAAATATACTTGACAAAAATATGGAATCTAAAAAACGGGTTATTCTTAACTTCAGTCTTAGAAAAGGGTTATTACTGCAATTTTTTTAAAAAATAACATACTCTCTCAACTTATGTGTAGATTGCTCTCACCTTCGTGTGAGCCACTCCCTCATCTTCGTGTGGATCGATCCCTCCCATATGAGAGTTATTCTTTAGGTTGTGCCATCAATGTTCATATTCTAATTGATCTCGGTAGTTTTTTGATCTAGTCCTAGTTTTTTTTTTTTTTTAAAAAAAACAAAAAAAAAAAAAATTCCATTGGTGTTGGGCAATACCTGGGCCGGGTTTCACAAGCATGGACAGTAACCAATATCTGATTACCCACATACTCAACGGGATATTTTTTGTTATGACATATCTCACTTTCAAACATTTATTGTTACCAGACCAAACTCAACTTTCTCTCTCTTCTGTGTCGTTCAAGTCACTCTCGGCATTTTTTAGGTATCTCTCTCGCTCTAAGTTTCTGGGGTTCTACTAGAATTACTTGTGATTGTATATAATTATACATGATGTTCTTTATTACATATTAACTTCTCTCTCTTAATTTTTTCCTCTGTTAATAACTTAACATAACACTGTCGCATGCTTGCTCTTATTAATATTATCGTTTTTTGCTGTTGTTACTTTAATTACTTTTCGAGAAGCGTAATTGATATATATTGCCGATTATGGTATGCTTCACTTTGCCGTGAATTTGGAGCTCTTTTGTCGGCAATTCTCATTTTCATTTTTTATTTAATAATTAAATTTTAATTTGATTAGAAAAGGAGAAACAAATATCGCGATAATGTTAAAGAAACAAACATTTGACACTTTTGTCTTAGTGTATCGTTGACCCGTTGTTTGTCGATTGGATCCCTATGGATTTGTATAATTTGGGCCTCGACCAGGCCCAATAAGGCTTTTAGTCCCCATGTACATATAAACCCTCTCCATGGTTAACGAACAGTTTCAAGTTGTGAAACTTGTAACATTCTAACATTAATATTCATAATCACGATTGATTTCTAACTAGGGTCTTGTGTTGCTCTCTGTTGGGGTTTGTGTTGTTTCTGTAATTGCTTGATCACTTATTCACTTACATAATTATGAAGTATTTCAGATGATTTTATGTGCTCATCAAATGTATTATTCTAATTAAACATTTGGCATACTAATTAAATTTTAATTTATAATTTGTCCTTACAATTTCTATGGTTTAGTTTCCACAAGAATATAATTTCTTAATGTTAAGCATATCTGTAGAGAGCTCAGATGGAACACTCCGGCCAAGAATTCGATGTAATAGTGGTGGGTGCAGGCATTATGGGCAGCTCCACAGCCTACCAACTAGCCAAAAGGGGTCAAAAAACATTACTTCTAGAGCAATTCGATTTCCTACACCACCTTGGATCATCACATGGTGAGTCAAGGATTATTCGTGCAACTTATCCGGAAGACCACTACCATCATCTGGTCAATGAGTCCTCCCAGTTGTGGGAACAAGCCCAATCCGAAATGGGCTACAAAGTATACTACCCAGCTCAACATTTTGACATGGGCCCATCTGATGACAAGTATATGTGTTCGTTGATTGCTGTCTGTCAGAGGAATTTGGTCCCACATTGTGTCCTTAACCGGGACCAAGTGTTTGATAAATTTTCCGGGCGGGTAGCTATACCGGAGGATTGGGTTGGGTTGGTCACTGAGCTTGGTGGTGTAATCAAGGCAACGAAGGCAGTGTCCATGTTTCAAACACTGGCACTTAAATATGGTGCGGTTCTTAGAGATAATATGGAGGTAAAAACCATATTGAAAGATAGTGTTAAGGGCGGGGTGGTGGTGGTAATTTCCAATGGAAAAAAATTTTGGGGTAAAAAATGTGTGGTGACTGTTGGAGCTTGGGCGGAAAAGTTAGTTAAAACTGTTAGTGGGGTTGAATTGCCTATTCAACCATTCGAAACTAGTGTTTCTTATTGGAGGATCAAGGAAGGTTATGAGGCTGATTATGCTATTGGTGGTGATTTTCCTACTTTTGCTAGCTTTGGCGATCCTTTAGCGTATGGCACTCCTTCTTTGGAGTTTCCGGGATTGATTAAATTTGGGTTAGGTAGTGGACGTCCGTGTGACCCAGATAAGAGACCATGGGGACATGAAATGTCATTGAGTTCATTGAAGGAGTGGATTGAGGGGAGGTTTATGGGTCGGATTGATTCAAGTGAACCTGTTGCTTCTCAATTGTGCATGGTATCAATGACCCCAGATGTGGATTTTGTGATCGATTTTTTAGGTGGGGAGTTTGAGAAGGACGTGGTGATTGGTGGAGGGTTTTCGGGTCACGGGTTTAAGATGGGTCCTGTTGTGGGGAGGATATTGGCTGACCTTGTTCTGTCTGGGGAGGCAGAAGAAGTGGAGCTAAAACACTTCAGGATTGCAAGGTTCAAAGAGAATCCTAAAGGAAATGTCAAAGATTTCGAAGATCCACTCAACTTGTTAATCAATCCAAAGTGAACCACTTCTCTTTTTCACTTCAATCCTGTCATGCTTATGCACAAACACATTGTGGCAAAAAATATCTTATTTGGCCTAGCCGATTTTCTCATGTAATTTATCAAACAGTCGAGGACATGCAGTAGCGTTTGATTGCTTGCCCAATTCTGGTTGTTACTGTTATCATTATCATTGTGATCGCTACTTTTTAATTTTTGTTATATATTATTGCTATAAGTCTATCTGACTATTTTGCACTCTACAACACTCTTTGGTTGAGGTTTTTTGGAGACTGCCTATAGCAGTCCCCGAGGGGGTACTGTTCAAGAGATAAATCTATTTGATAAGTTATAATACTCAATAGTATATTACAAAATTGGTTTATCTGATTTACTTAATAATTTCTCCCAGCAAGTTGACAAATAACACATATGAACCCTCGTGCCACCAAGACTGCCTATTATAATTCTCAGACTTTCATTCTTGTGTGTGTAGATATATTAGTATTGGGCCTAACAACTCTGGAATCTTTGACTCCCCCCTCTGACACACTAGAGAGCAGCGATATTCTACCCCAAAAATTATATGTACACCTCTTTTGTTTGCATACCCCATAAAATATTTAGAATTTTTCTAATTTGGTTTTACACTCCATTTAATATCAAAAGTATTATTTTCTCTTAATTTTATCATAAGTACTCCCCATCTATATGACTATACCTATTTTATTATTTAGAGAAGAAAAATTTATACACAATTGTAACAACAGATGCAAGCAATAACAACAACAACATCCGCCGATAATCTTGCAAAATTCAAGAAATGAAGTACAACCAATGATCTGTCCTATAACCTCTTGGCTAATGGTGGAAAGCAACCAACTAAGAAGTAGCTGATTAGTCATTCTCCAATTGACGAATTCAGGATTGATTTTAGAGGCATGATTCTCTCCTATAGTCACCACATATTGCTTTGGACATTCGTTTTCGCTATTAATGAAACCGTCAAGTTTGAGTGCACGAATTGCTGACAGAATTTGTGCTTTCCGGTACATCAATGGAGTCTTGGTTATTCCGTTTATGCTCTGAATAGTTTACACAAAACACACTCTCTTTTCTTGGTTTTTTATTTCCCCATATTTTCACATATCCAAACCCTAATGATCCTCTACTTTACTCTCCTCTGCTTTTCAATTGGAATTCTTTCAACTTATAGATCAAAAGATAATAAAAACAATAAAAATTAATTTAAAAAGGGTTTTATAATATGCATCATATTTTAATTAAAATTGATAAGTATATTTGAAAAATATTTATATTTTTAGTAATTTGACTTAAGGGTATTATTGAATATTAAAAAAAAAAAAAATACTAATTTGAGTTATATGTACCATTTTTGAGGGGTATGGCCACTCTACACAAGCCAGGGAAGCAATGTACAATGGGAGTTGGTCCATGATAATTAAGCTTCACATGAAGTCACATATAATTATAAACATGTCAATGATTTACAGGTGTGGGCTCAAACTTAAAATTATATGCTAGTGATCCTTGCGTATTTATTCTTCAAACTGCAAAATTTCAGTATATCAATCTTTCAAAAATGCCCTTCTAAGCATAGATTTGTGAAAACGAATATGATTGAGTACGGTAGAATTTAATGGATTTGACTGCATGTGCAATATCGAAGAATGACTTGAATGAGTTTGGATTTCTTGTGCATGTAATGCACAAGATCAGAAATGATATCTTTGTTGGATTGGAATGTTAATTTATTATATTGCAAACCAGAGAATGAATATTGCAAGTTGGTGTCATGATTATGACTAGGATCTTTTGAACAATCCATGTTTAGACATGTTGCCAATCAAGTCAGCCCATCTCTCACACTCTCCATCTTTTGTTTTCTATTTTGAGAATACTTGCACCAAAGCTGCTCAACGTGCAAACATTTTAGTCTTTTCTGTTCTTTTCATTTGATGGAATATTAATTGGTCAAATTTTTAATGAATTTTGAAGACGTACTTTAATTCTAAAATTTATTTCATATTATGAACTAATTTATCATATACATGAATAAGTCATTAAATATACTTCTATACACAAGGTCAAATAGATGAATGTCAATTTTATGAGCCTCAAGGCTCTTATAATATATATGTGCATATGCAACTAAAAGAAGTGGGGACATAAACAATTACGAGTTTAATTTGTCAATGAAAATGTTTGTGTACCTGGAAAGTCAGCCTTTAGATATTGACCTTATCAAATCAATGATAATTCTTCTATCATCAGTTGAGTAACAGATTGTCGAGACATTTTCAGAGAGGCCCTCGTGCAATTCCCTATAAAAACATGCCTGCAAATATGTTCTTCACACCACACCTCCCTCTAAACTTCTATACTTTTCTTCAGAGACTATAATATGGCTGTTTAAAAGCTTGTTTTCTTTATGTTTCTTCAACTTGCTTTCAGTTTTAATCTCTTGGACCTCACTTCTGCACAAGCACCATGCTTGAAACTCTGATACTACTCGAAAACCTGCCCTGGCATGCAGGCTATTGTCTCCAAAATAACACATGAGTACATTTCTCGGACACCATCTCTTGCAGCTTCTTTGTTGAGAATGCATTTTCATGATTGTTTCGTCTGGGTAAGTTTTAATTATCAGTGTTAGAGCTTAATACTATTTTTTCGTCATCTTAATACTTTAATACTTTCTCCAACAAAATTTTGGAGGATATACCTTATATGTATCTACATGCAGGGATGGATGGTTCTGTGCTACTAAAATCTACATATAGAAATCAACAAGCTGAAAGAGACGCAATACCCAATTTAGGACTGAGAGGATTTGAAGTTATTGATGCTGTAAAATATGCACTAGAAAAGAAGTGTCCGGGTGTGGTTTCTTGTGCTGACATTCTAGCTATGGTTACAAGAGATGCCATTGCAATGGTAAGAAAATTTCCCACCACCAGCACATAAATAAGTTTGATTAACATGAATTAATTAATTAATGATTTAATCAGCTTATACCGTTTATTAATTAATGAATAATAATAATTATTATTTTTTTAGATTTATGAACCATACTGGGAAGTTCCAACAGGAAGAAGAGATGGAAGAGTGTCAATTGGCTCACAGACATTTGGAAACTTACCACCTCCTTTTGCTAACACAACTTTGCTTAAGCAGAATTTTGCTTCTAAGGGTTTGAGTGTTAAAGACCTAGTGGTTCTGTCTGGTAATTCATTAATTTAGAGCTTATTGTTTCTAGTCTCTAGCCATTTATTAAATTGTTTTTCAATTTTAAAAGCAAATAATCTAATTTAATAATTTCAAAACCACAAAATGAATTTGATTTCATATATAAAAAATATATTTTTCTTATTTAGATTCTCTCTCCACCTTATCAATAGTATTTGTTAGTTTTATTTCTTAAATACAATATTGAACATACTAGCAAAAAAGGGTTTTTTGAAAACAAGACCTGCGCTCAAAGGGGTAGCAGGCAGTGGTAAAGCGCTGCTCTCCACCTCCTCTCTTGAGGTTGTGGTTTCCACAGCCTACCCCACAATATGTGGGTTTCTCCCCCATGCATGTGGGATGCCCCCTACCTAGTGTGGGTTGTTTGAGAGCTATTTTTTGGGGCTGTACCTAGAGTCATATCTCTAAATAAAAACAATACCTGTCAAACACCATGCTGAGACATTCCAACAAATTAAATTAAAATTCTGATAACAGGAGGGCACACAATTGGATTATCTCATTGCAGTTCCTTCACAGACCGGTTGTACAACTTCAGTGGAAAAGGAATTACAGACCCATCGCTGGACCCCAACTACGCATTACATTTGAAGAAGAAATGCAAGCCTGGTGACACCAAGACTGTTGTTGAAATGGATCCTGGAAGCTTCAAGACTTTCGATGAAGATTACTACACATTGGTTGCCAAGAGAAGGGGCCTTTTCGAATCCGACGCAGCCCTTCTTGATGATGCAGAGACCGAAGTTTACGTTAAGTTTCAATCTGCTACGCATGGAAAAACTTTTGCTGATGATTTTGCCAAGTTCATGGTCAAGATGGGCAAAATTGGAGTCTTGACAGGCAAAGTTGGTGAAATCAGGAAACGTTGTGCTTTTGTGAATTAAGGGTGGTTTTTTTTTTTTTTTTTTGCTTCTGTTTTTGCATATGTAAAATGTTGTGCTGCATGTATTTTTTTGCAACAAATTGTTGCATGAATTTGTGTGATTTTTTTTTTTTTTTGGTTAGCTATGTTGTATTCCCAAAATTGATGGCAAAATGGGCTGTGTAGAAGTAATTAACTTTTGATGGCATGATGAAGCCTTCATTTTGTATTGGATTATTTTGTTCAAATGTTTATTTCTTATGAATAAACTCACTTTTATTTTGTGAATTTTGGTGAGATTCGGATTTTTAAACTTTATATCAGTTCTTAGCTCGTTCTGTTCAAGATAAATTGAGCAAAATAAACATAATGACCAATTGAATTCTATCTGTATAGTATGTTCTTCAAATAGATCTCTTTATAGATCCATTTATAGAACTATATCTATAATAAACTAATACGTGAAATGCAAATTTAGTTTTCATTTTCAAAAGCACAATATTTGTTTATAATACACTATATGCATATCTGGTTGGTGCAAAATATACGTCTCATTCATAAACTCATTTGTTTAAGGACAATTAATTCCATTCCACTGGTTTCTAATTGAAGTTAGAAGATTACCTTATTGATCAAAGAATCATAATTTTCATTTTTTTTGACATATATCAAAGAATCATAATTGGATACAATGAGAGATGAGATAAAAGACCAACGACCAGAGAGACGCTAAAAAAATAAATTTTGGAAACATATATTGTGCTTTATAAAATGATGAAAGAAATAAGCATGATCCATTTGCTTTGTGCCTAATAGATGCGGGGTAGTTGGGTTAAATATTTTATTTTAATAATTACAAGGTAATCTACTCTTTTATATATTAGTAATTGTCCATGGGGATTTAAACCCGTATTACATATGTGAAAAAAAGATGTACGTTATTTGAATTATGAGCTTAATTAGATTAAATATCATTCAACAATAATTTTATATAATTATAAATAGATTTGGATTTTCTCATAATTTGAACTTTTTTAAAAAATGTGATGAAGTAAAAGTGGAAAATTATATAATAAAAGTAAAAGCCAATCATATCCTTATTATTTATTAATTGTAATGTTTGTGTTATGAAATTAGATAAGATTTTTTTTTTAAAAAAAAAAAAAGATGAGGAGAGAGACTGCAAATTCATTATAATTTGGGTGTCATGATAACATTAGTGGATGTTAATGGTACAGTTGCTCTAAGTTTGAACTGTAAGATGCTATTTCATTAATCACAGCTAGCCCATAGTTCCAGCCCATTGAGCCGAACCACCGTTTAGTCTTGGCCTCTGTATAAGTTTTCTATTGGCCGTGGTAATTAATTAACCACATGGGTACCTAAGTTTTTTATTGGTTGCCAGAAAATAAAAATCAAACGTAGATACTGAAATAAATGCAAATACTGAGAAATTCTCAAAAGGATTATGCAATTACATATTGACAACATACTTGAAACATTAATTACCGCTTTGGTTTTATGTTAAACGTACAGATGGTAATTCCAACTTTGAACCAGCGTGAAAAGCAATTACAGTTCAATTAATATATATGGTTTTCTTGTTTTGACAAGAGCCTAATTAAGTACATTATTTTTCAAAAAATAAAAAAAAATCCCCACACTTTATCTTATTCAATTAACAGATCATGATGTTATGTACACTAAATCACATAATACCATTCCATTTTAGAATATCTCTTTCCTCTTTCAAATATGTATTTATTTACTTTTTGGCTTTATTCATATTGTACAATTTTTATTGAAAAACCAATAACATTAAAATCGTTAATAAATGGGGAAAAAAATGAAAGACACGTGAATAGTGCATACAGGCCAATTATTAATATTTAATAATAAATATAATAATGGACAAACTGAATTTAATGTTGCACAGTTGCACATATATTCAAAAATTAGAAATTATCTAATATTAGATCGTAATTGCATTTTCATGTGCCACTGGATAATGACGACAAGAAAGCAAAAACGGGGTCCATTCCAGTGCCAATCTGGCAGTGTGACCCACTGTTTTTCTGTCTGGTTATAAGTTCAAATGGTTGCTTTTGTGTTCTGTTTTTTGACTCCCGATTTGAGAAAAGAGAAACCACATAATTCAGGTGAGACTAAGTTTTCTACATTGCTTTGATTAATTTTTCCTTTTTGTTATTATTAAATAGAGTTTATTGTATTTAAAAATGATTGTATGATAACTGAGCAGATCAATTTAAGTTTAGATTCGATGCTCATTTTGTCTAATATATATATATTTGTTAGAGAAAAATTAAATTCCCTAACAGTCAAGCGCTGCTGTATGTATATTTCTCTATGCTAATGCCGTCATCGTATTATTATTATTATTTTCTCTAGGTTTTTATCAGACGCACCAAGCTTTTGCAGTGATTGAACAAATTTGTTTCTTGAGGTATGTCGATATATATCAAACTTCTCAATCTTTTATTGGTCGCACAAGATTGTTGTTAATTTTAATTTCAATCGTTAATTAATTGGTCTTTAAAGTGTTCTGCGTGTAAAAATTTTACTCAATATTGATTGTGAAATTTGATGTCAGATTACATTTCATATGTTTCGAAATATGATTATTTAAAAACATTTTCCCCTAGGTTTGATCTGATCGAATTCGGTTTTATAGATTGTTTTATACATTTATTTACTGTATTTCCTAGTGATGATACTGGTTCAATTTCATGCTTATTCAAATTTTATATATACTTTCTTGTATTATACTATTTCGATTTACACTAGATAACTTTTGTTTGTTAAATAATCCCACATTAGTTAAAAAAATGAATTTTTATTGATTTATGAGGTGATGGTAAACCTTCACTCATGAATTAGCCAGTTTTTATGATGAAGTTAGGTCTAAAACCTTTTTATGACATGATATATAATAGAACTTAGATTAGCTAGACTCTATCTAAGTTGCATGACCTAAACCCAATCGTATAGGTATAGGTGCGGTCGAATGTACATGCTGCCTCTAAAAGAGAGTGTTAAATAATCTCATATTGATTGAATAAATGAATTTGCATTCCTTTATAAGAAGAGGTAAACCTCTATTCATGTGTTAGTTTTTATGGTAGAGTTAGGTCTAAAACCCTTTTTTGACATGATATATAGTAGAGCTTAGGTTAGCTAGACTCTATCTAAGTTGCATGACCTAAACTCAATCTCGTATGTGTAGGTGCTATCAAGTGGACACGCTGTATCTAAGAGAGGGTGTTAGATAATCTCATGTTGGTTGAATAAATGAATTTGCATTCCTTTATAAGGAGAGGTAAACTTTTACTCATGTGTTAGTTTTTGTGGTAAAGTTAGACTCAATATCTTTTTCTGACATTGTTGTTTTCAATTTTTACTCATTTGATTAAAGCGCATGCATTAGAATTTTGTGCTCCTCTGTTTTATTTTCCTTCATTCATATATTTCGATACACATTCTTAATATGTGATGATATTATTAGTTTTTTGAACCCATTTTCCCGTGTGTGTAATGATTTTTACACACCTGCTAAGTAAATAAGTATATTTTCTCATATCTAACTGCACTTTTTCCTCACCAAATGTTCTTAGCTACTCTCCATATGTTAATATTGTTAATTTATAGTTTTACTTCAAAATATATAGTTATTTTATTTTAACTAAGTTTTAATGGTTTTTCACGTACCATTTTTAGTAAATATATAGTTATTTTGATCTATTATTCCACTATTTTCTTAAAAACTGTTCGCATTCACTCGTTAGATGGTAGTATTATTAATTTATTTATAATGATTTTTCATACACGTACTTCTTTGTAAATGAATATATAGTTTCCTTTGTTCTCTTATTACACTTTTCCTTCATTAATAGACGGAATTCACTATTTAGATGGCAAATTATTTATGGTTTTTTTTTTAATTAATGACTTTTTTTTGTTAAGTTTAAGTTGACCACTAACTTTTTTTAAAAATTTTTTTGCAATAAAATCTGTTTTTGGACAAACATATAATTGGTAATATTTCAAAAAAAATTGGTAGAAATAAGGAATAAAAAAAAAAAATTACTTTTCAACTTCAATCTTAAAAAAGAGTTATCTCTGTAATTATCTCAATTATTTATTCATTTTATAACTAATTTTCACGTGTGTATAACGACTTTTATATTCATGGTTCCTTTTAAGTGAATATATAATCCTTTTTATCGCTTATTGCACTTTTTTCTTCATCAATTGTCCGAATTTATTCTTCATATGATAATATATTTATGATCTTTTAAATTTTCTCATTTATATAAAAGCTTATTACTCATGAATTTTTTTTTTTTTTTTGGGTAAGTGATTACATAATCTTTTGATCTCTTATTGCACTTTCTCTCCATTAAATTCTCATAGTCACTCTTTATGCGATAATTGTTAATTCATTCTTTTAACTAATTTTTAAGTGCTTATAATGGTTTTTACCCGAGGAATAACATATATAATTCTTCGATTCTCTAATTGCACAATTTTCTTCATTAAATTATTGTGATATGTTCTCTTTACATTATAATTTTATTCATACATTCCCATTGGAAGAATGCCCTATTTTTACAGCACAACCCCATATATGTGAATCAATCTCTTTTACTAGCTGCATTTTTATTTGTTACTATATCTATATATATATATATATATATACGTATATGTATAACCTTTTAATTACTAATACCTATTAAATTTCACTTAATAATGTAACAGAAACTACAATTCTTTTTTCTTGTGTGAAGTTTAAGCCAATTGAAACCATGGAAGATCAAGTGACTTTGGTCATTACTGGAGGTGAGATCAAACCTGTCATAACACTACCATCATCATCAACTGTACGTCAACTGAAGAGAAGGATAAAGGAAGAAATTGGGGTTCCGACCTGCGAACAACGCCTGTTGTATGAAAACATGCGGCTGCTGGACAACACCATCATCAGCGACTACATTCATGGAGGCACGGCAGAGGTTTTCCTGTCGGTCGATCTCAACTGGGAAGACAGCATCATCGGCATCTTCATTACGGGTGAGACTTTCGAGGTAGAGATGTTAATGAGCAGGATGAACAAAGTGATTGAAGTGAAGGAGAGACTTGGACCCTTTTTGGGGATTGAACCTCAGGACATGGATCTCTGGCACCTGGAAACTAAAATGGAAGATGACAAGATGCTCTACAAGTATTATGTTGATCACGATTCTGAAGTGAGGTTCACTAGGGTTCGTTATGGCTCCTAGACCCGTGCATGTGAGAAAAGGAAATTATTGTAAGTTAGAAGTTAATATGATTGATCAAGTTAAATATAGAACCAAATCACCATTGCGTCTCGGCCACTATATAAGTTTTCTATTGCCAGGGTAATTAATTAAGGATGTAGAGTACTCATGTTTATCGATTGGTATTTTAGACACCATCCCTTGTGAGCATAAATAGTTGTCAGGTTGCAATTGAATGAACACCCTATACTACACATGCTTATTACTAGAGTTTCCAATTTTTTTTATCTAAATAATACAACACGTGATTGTCAACATCATATGAATTATCATATCATCTCATAAATTTATAAAATGTTGTTAACTTACATGCCACAATATTTGGGTATGGATTTGAATAAAAAATTTGAGAAACCTAACATTAATTTTATTATTATTTACTAATCATGAAAACAAAAAATCATAGATACTAAAAAGGGAACAAGGAAAAAATCTCTCACACATTTATGCAATTATGTATTGACAATAGCTCGAGACACTACCACTTTGATTTTGTGTTGAGTGTTGTATGTACTAATGGTACTTCCAACTTTCAACCAGTGTTGATGTCATTGGTAGACACCAGCAACCCCCATATCTCCCATTGTGAATGGCATAGATTCGACACCTACCCTTAACATACAAAAATAATTTGTAGTAATAATAATAATAATAATAATAATAATAATATATAATAATAATAATATAACTATACTAATTGTTTTCTATCATTCAGTGTGGGTTGACCTCTCACCCTCATGTGAGTCTCTCCTCTCATCTTCGTATGGGTGGATCCCTTTTAATTGAGAGTTATTCTCCAAGGCGTGCCATAGTGTTTCAATCCTGATTGGTCCTGGTAATCCCCCGAGTCAATCCCAGATCTCAAAAAAATATAAATAAATAAACTTTCAACCGGCATCAAAGGCAATCAAAGTTAAACTAATATATATGGTACCCTTATTTTGACAATAGCCTAATCAAGTACATTAGTTTTCTAAAAAGGAAGAAAAAAATCCCCTTACTGTATCATATTGAAATAACAGATAATAGTGTTATGCACAATAATCACATATCATCCATTTCATGTTGAAATGCTCTTCCCTCCATTATATGTTTATATTTTTAACACCCATATATAACAAGGCAAGTTTTGGGTCAAAATGAAGTTAATTGTACTTTGTTCAACTTTTTGGGTTTATTCAATTGGACAATTTCTATTATGGAAAAACCAATAACATTAAAATCATCAATAAAAGCCAAAAAAAAAAAGAAAAAACATAGAGGATTCTTGCAAAATAATAATAATAGTAATAATAATGTTAGATTTTTCAAACTTTTTACTAAACTCATAATATAATATGTTAGTTGTCAATATCACATTAATTATCAAATTATCTTATAATTTAAAAGAATTTGACAACTCACAATAGATTTGGACAAAAAATTTGCAAGCCTAGCATTACTATAATAATAAATGAAATAATGGAGAGATGAAATTTTAATGTTGCGCATTTCAACATCCAACAATTGGAAGATTATCCAATATGGAGGAAAAATTACATGAAAATCCCTGCACCTATTATGTTATTACAACAAAGATGCAAGTTTAGGTTAAATTACATTTCAGTATCTTTGACTGAGTTTGACTAACATAAAGATAATGACAAGTTTAACGTCTTAAGGGTAGATTAGTCATTTCATATATGAAAAATTATAAATAAGTAGATGACTATAGCCAATCACCACTTGCCACATCACATCAAATTTAAAATAATTTAAACAATAATAATTATTAAATAAAATAATAAATTAAATAAAAAAAACAAAAATAAGAACTTAAAAAATTAAAAATTAAAAAAATGATCTGGTCTTGGGTGGGATGTAGATCATTTAAAACTGCACATCACCATCCCCATCTCCATCAACTTCATTCAAACCATCTCCATCACCATCCAACACTTACACTCAATTGCATCTCAACACAAACCACTGAAGAGTTGTATTGTCGCGTGTCCTTTCGTGACACCCTTACACCATCGCCACACCGCCTCAAGCGCACACTGTCGATTTTGAAACAAATAGTTGCATCTCCTCCATAGAGATTGCAACAGAACGTTGCGAGAGATTTGCACTAGTTTGGTGCAATCTCCAACCTCCATTCATTCAATTTTTATATATATGTGTGTGTATGCAATCCCTCACTTTGATGCTTATAATGTTCTTTTTTGTTAGCTTTCTAATGTTTTTCCAATGCTTCTCCATGACTAGATCTATGAACTTAGATCCATGTCTGTTTAAGAATTTTTTTTTTTTTTTAATTCTCTGATTATTTTTTCTTAAGTATTTTAATTGGTGAATATTAAATGGAATGGTTGAGGAAGATACTGTCTTGTAAAGGAAGAAGAAGAGTTTTGGAAAGAGGATAGAGTGATTGAAGGAGAAGATATTGTATGTATGTCCATATCCTATAGAACAGATAAACAAGAGAAACAACCTGGTTCATTGAAAGATGAACCAGGTATCCATTTATTTTTTTCAATAATATCTAAATTATAATTTTAATTAACTTGTGTCACTCAAGATCATATCAGGTAGTCACTAGTCACATTGCATTTGGTTGTATGCAAGGGTTATTAGGTATTTTTATCATATTACGTTAAAACCATCATTTAATCAACCGCAGTCAATGTGGTCAAAGGTATTTCATAAGCTAAACTCACATCATTATTGTAATAATAGGTTATGTGCAGGCAGTTTAGTGTAAGTTTCCCAATACCGGATCCTACTTGCGTTTTCATGTGCTAAACTGCTACTAAAATAATTTAGACAAGAAAGCAAAAGCGGGGTCCATATGTGCCCATCTGGCAGTGGGGCTTACTGTTTTTGTGTCTAATGCAAGTTCAAATGGCTGCCTTTGTGTTTTTGTAATTCACAGATAATATTTTTGCAAAGTGAGATTGAGTTTTCCACGCTGCCAATTTAGGGAAATGACGATTTTGTTATTATTATTATTATTATCTTTGAGTGTGTGTTTCTCTATTCTATGCGTTTATCATATAGCTTTTCCCATTTGTTTCTGATTGGTTTATCAGGCACAACTGGCTTTTGCAGTGATCGAAGAATTTTATCGGTTGAGGTATGTCATATATATCAAGCTTCTCAAGCTATGTCCGTAGATCACACGAGATTGTTGTAATTCGTTTTCTCAATCTTTAATTGGTTATTAGACTTTTTTTCAGATTGTTTTGTTTGTAAAAATTTTACTCAATTTTGATTGCGAAATTAGCAATTAATATTTCAAATGTTTTGAAATATAATTACTTAAAAACATTTTTTCTTGGATTTGATTTGATTGAATTGAGTTTTATAAATATGTATTACTGGATTTTATAGTGACAATAGTATTTCAATTTCATATTTATTCACATTTCATACATAATCTCTTCAAAATTACTGTATTAGTTCGGTTCACACAAAGTGAATTTTGTTGATTTTTTACTTATTTGATTAGCGAACATGTATTAGGATTTTATGTTCATATATTTCATTCATATTTTTCACTACTTACTCTTCTTATGTAATGATATTATTATTTTTTTTATTACTTTTTATGTGTAATGGTTTTCATACGCCCTTTTTAAGTAATTAAGCAATTTTTTAATCTCTTATTGCACATTTTCTTTATCAAATGTTCGTATCTACCGTTCATATATTAGTATTGCTAACTTTTTTTTAATAACTTCCATGCGTGTGTAACGGTTTTCACATGTTTCTTTTTAAGTGAATATATAGTTATATTGATCTCTTATTGCATTTTTTCTTAATTAAATGTTTGTATGCACTCTTCACGTGGTAATATTATTAATTTTCATGTACATATAATAATTTTTTATACACGTAGTTCTTTGTGAATGAATATATTGCTTCGTTTAATCTCTTATAGGACTTTTCCTTCATTAATATAACATCAATTGTCTGCATGTCCAGAAGCCCATTATTCATCCTTCATGTCCATTGGCTTTTTCCACAAAAGAGGCAAATGTATACCCTTATAATAATATAGAAAATCTTCGATATGCATTTGTTAGAAGTCTAAAGGGTCGTTTATTTTTTTGTCTGAAAACTGAACAGTGCTACTGAAGACTGAAAATTGAATGGTGACTAAAATCTGAAGTCTGAATAACATGTTTATTTTTTTTCTCTTACCTTTGAATATATTGTAAACTTAATTTTTTTTTTTTAAATTTAAAATTGTTTGAAAACCAGTAAGTTAATATTTATACCCTTTTTACTATTTGTTGTTATGTAATTTTAATTAATTTAATACAAATATTTGAAAATAAATAATTTAATAAATTCTAAAATATTTTTATGTACGTATTAATAATATTTTATTCATATTTAAAATATGATAAAAAATATAGTAGTATTAGTCATATTGATATTTAAATATATTAATATATTTAAGAAAATAATTAAAAATGAATGTTTAAATTGTAAATTAAAATATATTAGTTCACTTCTAAGATAATTTGAGGTAAGATGTATTTAGACTTTATTTTCAAATATATTTTTTATAAGTATCAAGGAAAAAAAAAAAAATTTTGAGTAATATTAAATTAAGATAAATTTGAAATTATATTAATTTGGAGATGATAGATTTGGAATAAAAACTTTTAAATGTCATTAAATAATTTGTAATTAAATGAAAAATTAAAATTTCTTATTTAATTTTTTCAATTGTTTTTTGATAGTTTTAAGTGGTTTGACCACTTAATAGGTGCAATTCAGTACTATTAAATCTTAAGTGAAAAAAACAAACGACTCCTAAATCTTTACCGTTGAACTTCTCAATTTTGACATTCTTTCCTTTGTCTGTTGCTATCACTCTTACTTAAATTTGGTTTCATAGGATTTCCGTAAATGATTGCAAAAGAATTCCACCAGGAGTTTTAAACCTCCAAAAGTGCTTTAAAAAAAAACTAGAGGGGTCACACTGATCCCATTTAAAATCAAACCTCTTTTAGATACACTTTAGGAAAATTTTGAAGAAAGACTTGGAGGAGTCATAATGTTCCACTATCTTCACTATATGGAGAAAAAAAGTTAACAATAACTGTTTACAAACACTTAAATCCTCACAACTTAGATCCTGATTACATCTGAGAGAATAATAATTCTCTATCACTTAAGAGAGCCTTACTTTTCATTCAAAAAGTTACATCACTATTTTTCTCTTAATTTTGGGATGCACGAAACAACGAGAGGAGCGCACCTCTAGGCTTACGCCCATTAATTATAATTATTTAATTTTCTTTTTAATCATTATTTGAGGAAAATTTGGCTCCCTTAGGCGCAATTGAAATTGGGTAATTCAATTTAGAATCAACTCGCCTCAAAGGAAACCCATAAGAATGAATATCAAAAGAACAGGGCTTAAAACTAGATTACCCTAAGAGCAAAGGAGTGGGAGAGGACCAAATTGCCCTAATTGGGAGGTGGGAAAGAAGGTTGAAGAGTTGAATCAATTTTCAAATGGAAATGAATCCCTTTGGTTAGCAAATCTACCTCAAGTCACCAAAAATCAAGCCTAGCGTCGGGTTTAACACTAACACAAAACAGGAGATGCAGGTCTCAATGAAAAGGGAAGGCCAGCAGCACCCCACATGTCCCTGTTACCAAGCAAGCTAATCAAAAGGAAACATATGTCCCCTGCGTTCGGCCAGTGAATAGGGGACAAGAGGAGCAAGAAAGCAATAAGACATAGGAGGAAAAGGCGACAAGGTGTAGAGATGAAAGTGGAGGGGACGTTGAGGCAAAGTTGACAACGTTAAGGGGTGAGAAAGTAAGCAGCAAATGCTTAGGGAGACGGACAATATATATAACGAGGTAACTATTCATAAAAAGGCAAGTAATCTTGAAACTACCGAATGCCCTAGTATCCAAGAAGATTCCTTTGGAAGTGGTCCTCAAAATTGTTGGGTTGTGTCCTAGGTTCATCTAGTTAGATATCATTCTTCTACTTCCCCCAAATACCTTTGCAAAAATCCGGCTTCAAACTAAGGGGCTTCCCCGATAGAAATCCACTAAATTGAGCGTCGAAGGGTTTTCGTCAGTTGGACACCAACGACCCCTGACCATGATTATTTGTGTTTCATGGGAGGAGTAAATTGTTAGAAGAGAGGTACAACCAACCTAAGAGAAGGAGTAATTGGCTCGAGGGGACAAATCCCCTCAGTCGGATTGATCTTTAACAGTGAAGGGGAGGCAGATCTTGGATATTTGAGTCTCTTGTCAATAACAGTTTGTAGCATCTATAATCAAGTCTTGGATATTTGATTCTCTTGTCAATAACAGTCTATAGCATCTACCTTAGTGCCCATCCCCTGAGGGATCCCTGGCTAGTACATAAACTTTCATTCCTTGGGATTGAGTTTGATTTCTAAATTTTCAATTTTACCGTTATACAATTTGTGTGGTCAATTTCAGCATCAACTATCTTATATGTGTTTTCAAATTTCTCCATTCCGAAAACAAAGAATTATTAAATTTCTTTTTCTCTCCATTGCCAGAAGAAAAATAGTCAAATTTCCTTATGTTAGAATCTATATCTCAATGCATTAAAATCTTTGATTTTAGAAATTTAATATATTAAATTCCTTGATTTTAGAAATTCATTCCCTGATCTTAGAAATCCAACCAAAGATTGCGTTATTGATCAAAAAATCGTAAGGACATGGGTACTCAAGTTTTTGTTAGTTGCCAAAAAGGGAAAAAAAAAACAAAACAAAAAAATCAACCGTAGATACTAAAATAAATGCAAATACAGAGAAATTCTCAAAAGGATTATGCAATTATATATTGACAACGTATTTGATGGTTTTATCAGGCACATTAAGCTTTTGCAGTGATTGAACAATTTTATTTCTTGAGGTATGTCAATATATATCAAGCTTGTCAATCTTTAATTGGTCGCATAAGATTGTTGGAATTTTAGTTTCAATCTTTAATTGGACTATAAAGCGTTGTGCTTGTAAACATTTTATTCAATATTTGTTGTGAAATTTGATGTCAGATTACATTTCAAATATTTCGAAATATGATTATTTAAAAACATTTTTTCCTGGGTTTGATATGATCGAATTCGGTTTTATAGATTGTTTTATAGATTTATTTACTGTATTTTCTAGTGATGACACTTGTTCAATTTCGTGCTTATTCAAATTCATGCGTATTTTGAGAATGAGCCCCAGCTGGATGCTAATGTCATCTCCAATGTGTGGACACCAAATTTCACACTATTTTGGTGCTACACCAAATTTTCTTACATCAGATTTTTTTATACTCCAATGTGTTTTACACCAAATTGGTGTAAATGACATCTTTAAATAATATTTTATATAATTCTTTAACTAATAAATATTAAAGATTTAAAAATAGATTAAAATATATTCAATATTATACTCATTTTGAAGATCTCAACAAAATATTTTACATGATATATTTTTTTATATAATTAATATATATTTTTAATTAAATTAATTTATAAGTAACACCAATTTGATGTTATGAATAGTGCAACACCAAATTTGGTGTTGTCCTGTTCGTTGGCACCAAATTTTTTTTTTGGGAAAGAACATTTGGTGCATACATTAGAGTGAAAATTGCACCAAAAGCACCATTTTGATGTGTTGGTTGAAGTTAGCCTAAGTCAAGGTTCCATTCACAACCCTGGTTTTACTCTCAGCTGCTCCATTTGTAGGCAATTTTCTTTCCACCTGATACGAATTGCTCCCTCTTGTTCTAAAAGTAGATCTCCGGATTGCACCTCAAAATTAAATTGTAATTGTTTTCGATTGTATCCTGAGCATAGTATTAGTATGTATCCAAAAAAAAATCATATATATTTTCTTGTAGTATACTATTTTGATTCACACTAGATAAGTTTCGTCGTTTTTACTTGTTTAATTAAAGCACATGCATTAGAATTTTGTGCTCATATGTTCTATTTCCCTTCATTCATATTTTTCGATACACATTCTTCGCATGTGATGATATTATTCATTTGTGAATGCGTAATGATTTTTATAGACCCTTCAAAGTAAATAAGAATTTTTTCTCATATTTGACTGCACTTTTTCTTCACCAAATATTCTTAGCTAGCCTACATATTTTAATATTGTTAATTTATTCTAAGTTTTACGTGCGTATAACGGTTTTTCACGTGCCTTTTTCAAGTAAATATATGGTTATTTTGATCTCTAATTGCATTTTTTCTTAAAAAATGTTGGCATTCATTCGTTGCATGGTAGTATTATTAATTCATCAAAGTAATTTTCATATAATTTTTTTTCATACACGTACTTCAATTCTTTGTAAATAAATATATACAAAATTTCTTTTGTTCTCTTATTACACTTTTCCTTTATTAATGGTTCGAATTCACTATTTAAATGGTAAAATATTTAATCATTTTGTAATTAATTTTCACGTGCGTGTGAAGATTTTTATACACATGGTGCTTTTAAGAGAATATATAATCCTTTTTTATCTCTCATTGTACTTTTTTTCATTAATTATCCGAATTTACTGTTCACATGATATATTTATTATCTTTTAAAGTTTCTCGTTTGTACAATTGCTTTTACACTCATGACTTTTTTTTTCGGTACTGATTACGTAATCTTTTGATCTCTTATTGCACATTCTTCCCATTAAATTCTTATTTATTTATTTTTTTATAGGACATTAAATTCCTATAATTACTCTTTATATGTTATTATTTATTTATTAATTTAATTTTTTATGATTGTATTTTAGAACAAGGATAAGATTTGAACCATTAACCTCTTGTGATCAAGATCAAAGAAAATATTTAACCACTTTTATTAAGGGATGGTATGTTTATAATTATTAATTATTATTCAATCTTTTAACCAATTTTTAAGTACTTATAATGGTTTTTACCCCAGGAAATTACATGTATAATTCTTTGATTCTCTAATTGCACATTTTGCTTCATTAAATTATTGTGATATGTTCTCTTTACATTATAATTTTATTCATCCATCCCCACTGGAAGAATGCCCTATTTTTACAGCACAACCCTATATATGTGAATCAATCTCTTAAACTAGCTGCATTTTTTATTTGTTATTTGGTGTACATGTATATACTCTTCACCTGATAATATCATTCATTCTCGTAACTGATATTTTACATCCATATTTCATATTTGTTGAAATTTTATTTGTCATAGTAGTGGCCTTTTTGATTGAATATATACAACCTTTTAATTATTAATCCCTGTAAGTTTCACTTAATAATGTAACAGAAAATACAATCTTCATACATTTTTTTTTTTTTTTTGGTTTGTGAAGTTTAAGTCAATTTGAAGCCATGGAAGATCAGGTGACTTTGGTCATTACTGGAGGTGAGATCAAACCTGTCATAACACTACCATCACCATCAACTATACGTCAACTGAAGATGAGGATAAAGGAAGAAATTGGGGTTTCGGTCCACAAACAACGCCTGTTGTATGAAAACATGCGGCTGCTGGACAACACCATCATCAGCGACTACATTCATGGAGGCACGGCAGAGGTTTTCCTGTCGGTCGATCTCAACTGGGAAGAAAAAATCAGCATCTTTATTAGGGATGGGAATGAAGGGACAGAGTTGGACGAGGTTAGCAGGGTGGACAAAGTGATTAAGGTGAAGAAGCAATACGGACAGATTTGTGGGATTGACCCTAAGGACATTGATCTTTGGCACTTGGGGAAAAAAATGAAAGATAACAAGATGTTGTACAAGTATTATGTTGATAAATATTCTCAGGTGAGGTTCACTAGAGTGGGTTATTGCTCCTAGAGTGGTGTGAGACCATCTCTCAGTTAACTTATTATTAATATTATTTTTTTATTTGCGATTGAACCTCGGATATTGATAGAGTAAATAAGTGTGTAGCAAATCACATTGAGCAGTAGTAAATTAGTTTAATTATCCTTATCTACGCAACTCTCTCTATCTACAGATTCTACACCCATCCACCACCACAATAACTTTTCTTCTTTCCTCCGTTTCTCTAACCTTCAAATTTTAAGAATATATATGAACTCTCTAAAAATGAAACAAAATGGGAGTGTCATTCAAAGGGTAAATTATGATCTAATATATATATCGGTCACGTTGCCTGCTTCCTCAAGATTTATGAAATCGTGCTAGAGGAAAATTAAATGGCATATTTTTTACTCTCAATATTGGAGAGCAATGGGCACTTTTCTTCAATTCTCTCTCCAACATTAATTTTAAAATATTTAATATTTCTCAGAAATTAGAAATTTTGCTTCAATTATCTGTCAAGAAAATCCAAAGAGAGTTATAATCTTTAATTTTCAAGAAAATTTGTTAGGATTTAAAAAGATGTTGAGAATAACCATTCTATTATTTGAAATTAAGTTATCCTTATTAGACTACTCTCTAATATGGCTTGGGAGTATAGAGTCCTAATTCAACTTGACAATAAATCTATGTTCAACTAGTTACACTACAAATAATATTAAAAGAAATTATCCTTAATAGAATATAATTTTTCAGCAAACTAGTATTACTCTTTTTGTGATTATAAAATTTATTAAAATGTGGTTTTAGGGAGTACTTTCATTTTAAATTTTGGCAATTGAACCTCTCTTGCTATAATTCACATCGAATCACTTTTCGCTTTTGAATTGACACCAATCGAGATAACATCTGTTGTCTAATTTCTCTATTAGGAAATTAACAAAATAAAAGAGGATGTTAATCTCACATTGGAAAAGAAGCAAGCTTGGATGAATTTTTGAGTATATATAAAGAATCAAGTTTTTTGTTTCAAATCACTCTAATTAAATGACACTTCAAACATTGTATTTTACTCTAGTTAAAATATTTTTCTGATTCTTCTTATTTTAGAGTATAGGAAAGTGTGAGTTAATATTTATTTTAGAATGTAGGAATGTGTGAGTTAATACATGTTTTTAAGAGTGTAGGTGTATTGAGATCGTAGAATATGAAAGAATAGTCTATGCAATTATAATAAATTTCCCCTTGAGTGTCATGATTTTTCCTCTGTTTTGAACTTTTCCACATAAATTCTTGTGTTTAATTTGGTGATTGTTATTATTTTCTATGTTATTTCTCTGTTATTTTTAATATTCTTACAAAAGACGAATTTTTAGAAGAGGTTTTGGGAGGCGAATTTGCTCAACATTCCCTTCACATAGTGGACATTTATTCATGGAAAACAATTGCTAACTATGGCAGCATCCATTAAATTAATGATGATCCAGACTCTAAAAGGATCTATTGATGCTGAGAATCAAGACCTGGCGGCTACTTAAGGAAACTGCCGACATCAATCTGCACGTTGTAATCGTTAACTTTATTGAATAACATCTGCTATTTAAAATTCAAATCAGGCAATTGAAACATAGAGAAGTTGAGATTTAGAATTCGCCTTGTAGGGAATTTTGTGTACTTACATAAGTCACATCATCTTCTTGTACACCACCCCTTAATATAGCTTCAATTTCTATAAAATATATTTTATAAATTTTGTATAGATAATTTTATTGTAAGATTAGTAATTTGCAGATCATAATAGCATATATTTAGACTGTATATATAATTATTGAATTTGACTGAGTCCAGAAAGGCTTTAACCCCTCTAGTCCTAACTTTAAAAAAAGTCAGGTAATCTTCTTGTCTCTTAAATTTTGAATAGTTCTAAAAATATATAGAATATGTGTCTCATTTTGTAGTCAACAGTGCCTCCTTGTTGAGGATTTGGAGCCATTTGGCCCATTTTGGCAGGCTCTGAATCAAGCGTTGGTTACTTAAAACCTAATAATTCTGACTGTGGTTAGCCATATTGTTTTTGTGTTGTAATTGTGATATAACAAGGCCTGTCACCTAACTAGGAGAAGAACAATTCAGATCCGTTCTTGGTTTACTACAAATAACATTTCATTAAACAAGTGGTCATATTTGTAAGATAATTAACGTCTTCAAAACAACTCAAGAAACTCCACTGGACCATAGATTATGTCCCAAAAAATAAAATTCATCACAACCTTGTGAATATGGACTTTTCAACTGAATACATTTCTCCTATGTACCAAATAAATACAATTCTCGAATCCCTGTCCAACTTCAGATCCAGCTAGGTGCAATCTG
The DNA here is from genome assembly GCA_019925255.1 of Litchi chinensis. Classification (NCBI taxonomy): domain Eukaryota; kingdom Viridiplantae; phylum Streptophyta; class Magnoliopsida; order Sapindales; family Sapindaceae; genus Litchi; species Litchi chinensis. Next base: position 21,116,345 of record CM034472.1, on the reverse strand, counting down.
GTCATGACAATTTATGCGATATAAAAAACTTTATAACAATATTAGCTTGTAGTAATTGATGGGTGTATGATTGTGTAGAAACCTGGCTTTTTATTTTTTGTTATCTTTATCATGTATGAAGCACTAAACCTGATCCAACAATAGGCCATTTATCTCCCTGAAAGATTTATATTACTGCTAAAAATATGTTTTAAGTGATTTAAGTTATACGACTTAGATATTTCCTAGGACCTTTACTTGAAACTTATCCAAAAGTTTCCCAAATTATTATAGTCATAATTATATCTCTAAGAGATTGGAGTGTCATAAATAATATTTTGATGCTACCAATTGGATAATTCTAAGGGCAAGTGTCATAAAGTTATGATAATTAATTAACAGATTTCCTTAGCTGACAGATGTTTAGGCGGCTGTTTGCAAGTCGAATCATCTCAAGTTTGTCCATTTTTTAACACACACTTGAAAGGAGCCGTATGGGGTGCACTCACTGGGAGCCTCAATTATTGTTATAGGCTTCCTTGTAGTATATAATATGCTGTATTCTATCTCTCCTTGACATATTTTAATTCAAATTACCCTATAAATTATAATAACAATAAGAATTTACATGTGCCCAAATACATTTTGGTCAAGGCTCCCTTTACGATGTACTGCTAAAACTTAATATCATTATTTAGGTTCTTATTTATAAATTTATATGCTAAATTGAGTTGAGTTAACTTATAAAGTATTGTTGTATATTTTTGTTACATCAGAATTAATATTTTGACATATTTTTAACAATGGTATCATAGCATAGAATTGGTTTGAAAATTTATTAACTAAAAAAAAAAATTGGTTTGAAAAATTACTCCTATAATTTTTTATTTAGTTTTAAATCATGATGAGCATGATCTTCATTTTTGTTATACTGCAAATAGCATCAATTAAAAAAAAAAAAAAACCGAGTCAAATCCAATTATGTTTTAAGATCGTAAGAGTTTAAATAACTGGAAGTCAGCTGTTTTGTTAACGACCTCTTATCAATTATATCAACTATATAATTTATATCAACTATGTAATTAACAATTCATCAATAATACAAAAGACAGTTTGTCCAAGACATTTCAAAGAGGCGCGAGCTTACTATAAATACAAGACGTTTGTTCTCTATCTACCATATCTAGCTTATAATTAGTGTCTTCAATCAAATTTTAATGGCGATCCAAAAGCCTCTCTCCCTTATCTTCCTTCTATCATTAATCCAAGCTCTTTTGGTCTCACATGTCACAAATGCTCAGGGCCTACAACTGGGGTTCTACGAGAAGGTGTGTCCCGGTGCAGAAGCCCTTGTTTCCAAGGTTACATACCAATTCATTTCTCGAGCACCAACTCTTACGGCTCCTCTACTGAGGATGCATTTTCATGATTGCTTCGTCAGGGTATGTTATCTATGACGTAATTCAACTAATAGTTTCTTTTCTTTTAACTTTTTGTTTATAATTTGAGAAGAGTGAATTTAAACTCGAGTCTTCAGCTATATATACTAAGAAATGTTGAATTATTATCAGGCTATGCTTGCAATCACATTCAACTAATAGATTAAATGATTATATTGGTATGTTCATATATAGACACCATACTAATAAGTTTACGTTTTTAAATAAGAAAATCTTTGCCGTACGTGCATGCAGGGATGTGATGGTTCTGTGCTGCTAAACTCTACCAAGAATAATCAAGCTGAGAAAGATGGACTACCCAACTTGAGCTTGAGAGGATACCATGTCATTGACGCTGTAAAATTGGAACTAGAAAAGAAATGTCCCGGTGTGGTTTCTTGTGCTGATATTCTGGCTTTGGTAGCTCGAGATGCGGTTAAGCAGGTAATTCATTTGTCTTGCACATGCATTTATATAATTCAAATTAAATTATTAGCAATATTATGTTACACTTATGTGTATTATATATTGAAATATCGACATATTGTATAATTTTCTTTCAGATCTATGGTCCATCCTGGGCAGTTCCCACAGGACGAAGAGATGGAAGAGTTTCAATTGCTGCAGAGACCCTTAATGGAAACTTACCTGCTCCTTTCTCTAACATTACTGCTCTTAAACAGAATTTTGCTTCAAAGGGTTTGAGTGTCAAGGACCTAGTTGTGTTATCGGGTAAGTTAAAGGATTTGATTTGTAATCTGAAAATGTATTTACAAGAAGTTTGGATAAAAAGAGATTTTTATTAATCTGAGTTCTTTAATTTTTGGTGTGTTATATAGGAGGACATACTATTGGAATATCTCATTGCTCATCCTTTGAAAATCGTCTGTACAATTTTACTGGCAAAGGTGACACTGACCCATCATTGGATCCAAACTATGTTATTCAATTGAAGAGAAAATGCAAGCCTGGAGACACCACAACAATTGTAGAAATGGATCCTGGAAGCTTTAAAACATTTGATAAAGATTACTACACTGTTGTAGCTAAAAGAAGAGGGCTCTTTGAATCTGATGCAGCTCTTTTAAATGACAATGAGACCAGAGATTATGTGAAACTTCAGGTTACCAATCAGGGATCTACTTTTGCAAGAGATTTTGCTGACTCTATGATTAAGATGGGCAAGATTGGTGTCCTTACAGGCAACGCTGGTGAAATCAGGAAACACTGTGCTTTTGTTAATTAATTAATTTTTATTTGTCAAGTTTGCTATTTATTTTATTTTATTTATCTTTTTTGAAAAACAAGTTTTCTGTTCATGTTTATTGCAATTGTGTATCTTTGAATTAATGCCTGTTGCCAAATGTAATTTACTCTCACAATGAAACTTTGTGTCCTATTTTATGAAAATATTGTTGAATTTTATATGTATTTTTTGCAATATATTGTCTTGATATATGATTGTAAATGTGTGGCCCACAAAATTTGCTCTCTCATTTGATTAAAAAAAAATGAAATTTGTACGCTGAGAATTACATAATTATTTTATCAAATGCCAATATATATACCCTTACATTGTCAAATCATTGTAACCAATTCTTAATATTAATTTAGTTTTTAAATTAATCACTGATAACTGTGCCGATTAGAAGAAAAATAATACCAATTACATATTAAATTAAAAAAGGATGATAATTAGTATTGGTTCACTCTTCACTCTTAAGACTTTGATGTTTATTTTTGAAGTAGCAAGTCCATCAGGATTAATAATACAGGGGACAGGAAATTAGAATCATCAACAAGGTCTCATGCACCAACGGACACCTGTCAATGGTCAGACCTGGCAACGAGAAATTCCTCATGCCTTCCGAAGGCAACAAAGAACCTATCAAAAGTGATTAATTTTTTAATAATACAAAAAACGGTTAATGACCTCTTATCAAATATATAAACTATATAATTAACAATTCATCGATAACACAAATGACAATTTGTTCATGACATATCAAGAGGCCTTAGATTTACTATAAAAATACAAGATATTTGTTCTCTAGCTATCATAAGTCTAATACTTGTATTAGCGAATATTAATGGTGATCCAAAAGCTTCTCTTACTCTTCTTTGTTCTGTCAATTCAAGTTCTTTTAGTCTCACACCTCACAAATGCTCATGGCCTACAACTGGGGTTCTACAAGAAGACGTGTCCAGGTGCAGAAGCAGTTGTTTCCAAGTTTACATACAGATTCATTTCTCGAGCACCAACTCTTGCTGCTCCTTTACTCCGGATGCATTTTCATGATTGCTTCGTCAGGGTATGTTATCTTTTGAAGTACGTAGTTTGTAACTCTTTTTAAGTACAATATATTAATAATCATGATCACCTAATAATTTCAATAGGGCTATATATATGAAGATTAATAGGTATTATATAGACATTTTGTACATGTTTAAGAAATTTTTTTGCAATTGGTTTGCAGGGATGTGATGGTTCTGTGCTGCTGAACTCTACCAAGAATAATCAAGCTGAGAAAGATGGACTACCCAACTTGAGCTTAAGAGGATACCATGTAATTGACGCCGTAAAATTGGAACTAGAAAAGAAATGTCCTGGTGTGGTTTCTTGTGCCGATATTCTGGCTTTGGTAGCTCGAGATGCCGTTAAGCAGGTAATTATTCATCTGTTTTGCACATGTACTTATATAATTCAAATTAAATCATTAACAATATGTCACACCTATATATGTATATTATTATATATTGAAGCACTGACATATTGTATAATTTTCTTTCAGATCCATGGTCCATCCTGGGCAGTTCCCACAGGACGAAGAGATGGAAAAGTTTCGATTGCTGCAGAGACCCTTAATGGAAACATACCTGCTCCTTTCTCTAACATTATTGCCCTTAAACGGAATTTTGCTTCAAAGGGTTTGAGTGTCAAGGACCTAGTTGTGTTGTCAGGTAAGTTAGGAGGCATTTGATTTGCAATCAGAAAATGTATTTCAAAAAGTTTGGATAAAAAGAGATTTTTATTAGTCTGAGTTCCTTAAATTTTTGGTGTGTTATATAGGAGGGCACACTATTGGGACGTCTCACTGCTCATCCTTCGATAATCGTCTTTACAATTTCACTGGCAAAGGTCACGGTACTGACCCATCATTGGATCCAAACTACATTATTCATTTGAAGAAAAAATGCAAGCGAGGAGACAACACTACAATAGTAGAAATGGACCCTGGAAGCTTCAAAACGTTTGATGAAGATTACTACACTCTTGTAGCTAAAAGAAGAGGGCTTTTCGAATCTGATGCAGCTCTTCTAAATGACGATGAGACAAAAGCATACGTGATACTTCAAGCTACCACACATGGATCTACTTTTGCAAAAGATTTTGCTGATTCCATGGTTAAGATGGGCAAAATTGGAGTCCTCACTGGAAAGGCTGGTGAAATTAGGAAACATTGTGCCTCTGTTAATTAATTATTATGGCACTTTAATGTTCTAATTTGTCACATATATATTGCAAAGGTATAAATAATGTTGTATTGTATTATGTTTATCCAACTAATAAGCTTTTATGTTTATTTCACCTTCTTATATGCATGTATAGTATGATACGCATGTTGTATCATGGACACATAGATGCAGTAATTGGATTTAGCAGGCAAAAGTTACTCCTTTTCTTCCTTTTTTTTCTATCTAAATCTAACATTTATTATGTTAAAGTCTTACAAAACTTGATGAGATAAATCATTACAAAAACAGTTCAGAATACAACTTTCACTTTAAGGAAGGAGTCTCCCCACATTTTTGGGATTCAATGGACAAAGGTGAGACAAACTCCTATCAACTAGATAAAAGAAGTGCACAAACAATTTATTGAAACTAGATGTGCTAAAAGATATGTACATTTTAATCTCTCCTAGCAAATCAAGTGGTTAGATATATAACACCCCCAACTGATTTTTTTTTCATTAACATCTAACAATCTTTCTTATACAAGGTTTTGGATAAAGATTTTAAGAGGTTTTTTTTTATTTTTTTTTATTACACAAAAATGTTTAACAAATTTAGGAATTAGAAAGAAGCTCCTCTTGGATGCGCTTACCATATCCAAGGAAGACCACTGAAAAGTTCTAGGTTAAAGTAAGTAAACACTAAGGTTTCCAAATAGTAAGCCCTTTCACAGCTGCCATGGTTGCTGAAGTGATGGCCATATCTACTACGCTTGCAAGTGGCTTATATTTGTTGTCTTCCTAGGATGGCAAACAACGCTGCTCACGTTTTACCCGAAATGGCTCTATCTTTAGATGGGGAGAGGATTTGGCTTAAGAATTATCCTTATCGTCTAGAGTCTGTTTTGTTGGCGGATTCCCCAACCTCCTTGTAGTTGTGGTTTTATGAGATCTCAGTTTTGATATTCGAATTATATATTTGTTTTCCAAACTCTATATTGTGAAATATTAAAAAAAAAATACAAAACAATCAATTGTAAAAATTAAATAAACATCTCTTCATCATATACTAAAAACACCTTATAATTTCAATATTTAGTTAACAAAAAATGAAAAATCATTGATTATGCATCGAAACCCTCATTCCATCCCTCCACTCCTGAAAGACTTTGTAGCTTCAATATTTAATATATATATTCGAATTATGTGGTATGTAAATAGTATCCAACATATTAATCATCATAATACGTAATAGATGATGTATTAGTTATGATTTATATATCACATTATTTGAATATATTACTTTGAACAACCAATTTGAGTTGCTTAGTATTACTACATATTTCTAGATCTTAAGAAACCCTTTTAATTTTGTTATAAAAACCTCCTTAGCTATAAGGAAATTTTTGTCCAAATTTAAAATTTAAAAGAAAATAAATATATAAACAAATAAATTTCAGAGGTTCCAAAGAATCTCCCTATGCAACACAAAATTTATAAATTAATTAGTAAGCGTACGCTTCACCATACAATGTGAAATGTAATAGTGAAAATCTTTGATGTATATTCAAAAGATTACATTTATGAGCATTCAGGGAGATCAGGACGGGACAATAATCATTGACAAGTTAATTTCACGCATGAACGGCCAAAATTGGTCGGATCTCACAAGTTCCATTCCACATATGTACTTTTCTAAAGGTAACGAACGAAGACCAATTATTATGATTAATTCTTATTTTTCTAAAGCACTTTAATCACGAAACATCTGCGGTATATAAAGTTCAATTTAATTCAAATCACGGAAGGCAACCAGACGACTTTTGCTTTCGCTTTTGCTTTTTGTAATCCATGATTGTAGATGCAAGTGTTTGGTTGATTGCTTTACTTTCTTAGTTTGTTTGTCTTCTTTTTTCATTATTTTTCTTAAAAGTTTCTAATGCGATTCTTCCCCTCGGCAACACATATTCCCATAAGATGTCCTCCCTGTAGACACTAGACAGGAACAAATTAAAGCGGGTTAATTTTCATATATAATTTTAAATTTTCCGTGAATTTTATATCACATTTTTAGTCCCTCTCATGATCATTACCATTACATTATGTTTTGATCCAATGAATACTAACTCTTTTATATAATTACATGTCGTATACGGCATGATGACCTACAAATGAATCAAGATTCAAAGTTTCTGTTGATAATTAATGTGCATGTTCTTTTTTTTTTTTTTTTTTTCTGCAAACAGTGGTGGGGCAGTATATACTTTAATTTTATGAGAACTTTATTTTGACCTCATAAATGTTGTATATTAATTTATTAATCTTTCTAAAGAGGTTTTTCTGGTTTCACCATTGTATGCAAGAATAATATTCATATTTTTTGAATTTTTATCAAAGCAGAATGTAAAGTTGTAATTCATTACCAAACATATATAATTTTTATAATAAGATATATATAATTTTAAAAAGTAAAGACCAACAAATCAAATTTATCCATTATATTTTTTCTGTTAAAATAAATTCTCTTTCCTATTTAATTCAAATGTAATAGATGAATTTGATTGGTTAGTACTTATATTTTAAAATAAGATATACCTGATTATAAAAATATTATATATATAATGTAAAAAATAATATATATTTACTAACCACGATGTGGGTAAAGCTTACACTTTTTACAACCAGGTCTTTTTTCTTTTTTTTTTTTTTTTTTTTTTTGAAAGGATACAATTAAACTTTATTGTATATATTCAAAAAGTAATGTTGAATTTCTCAAAAATTTTATTCACATTTATACTTAAATAATGTAATATATGAGTTGTCAAAATTTTATAAATTATGAAATAATGTAATAATTAATAGGATTTTGACAACTCATATAAGACATAATTTGAACATAAATTTTAATAAAAAATTTTAGAAACCTAACATTATTCTAATAAAACATATGAAAACACAAAGTTCGCGTAATTAAATGCACACACATAGTACAGACAGATAATATTTTATTAAAAAATTTCATGCATGGGGTGACGATGATCATATTCAAATCTCACAAGTTACGATAGGAATTCCTTCTGCTTTGTTAATTAAGGAAACAGAGAATCAATAAAGGCAACTGTTGCTTCTTCAAACATGAAACCTTTTAATTCTGCAATCTTTAATCGTAATATAAATCACCAAAAAGAACAAATACTAAGCTTTTGCTTTCAATATTCCTTACCATTAGCAGCTGTTTCGTGACTTTTTCTTTCTTGACTTTTTTCGCTTTTTGCTGTACTCCTTTCAATTTTGAAATTGAGATTCATTCCGTTGTCAATAAACATTCCATGTGCTATATGTCTTTTATGCGGGAATAAAGTGCCACCAAATTCTATGTATTACATAGCAATAATTAGCTAGAAACACGTATCATAAAAATTTCAATACTTTATAGATTAATATATATCCAGAAAAATTCATGAAGTAACTTGTTTCCTTAATGTGCCATTACAAGAGAAAGTACAACGAAACGAATCTAATGGAGGTAGTAGATTCAAGAACAAGAAAAACCAAAATGGTTTATGAATCAATATATTAACTTAAGGTATACATGTTCATTGTAAGGTCGAAAGGATAAGTGATTGTAAATTGAATTCTATATTAATTTTATTTTGTATATAGGAAAGTTCTTTATGGACTCTTGATGTTACATTATTAATCAAATTATGGCACAGAACAATCAGGGCAAAAAAGAACGCAAGTAGCAGTTATCAAGGCATATTTTTATCACCATCTCTTATAAATCAACTGTTTTGCACATTTTATCAAAAGCATATCCCAAAAAAATTCTTATTATAAGTCATGAACAAGCAACAAAGCAGAGATGTTCAAACTATCTTATCCATGACTAAAGAATTCATGTCCTTATGTTACAGTCTTACAGAGACGTTCCCCACAATTTCTTTTTCCTTCATTTCCACATGTGTGCATGTGTCCCATGAATTATTTTTCTAAGAATCAGACAATGCATTTAAAGGATGCAACAGCTCATCATACTTTTCACTCTTTCGTATGTCACTATTTTTTGTTTTTGTTTATATAATTTCCATATGGACTGTAGTGTCGGTCTACAAGGGAAAGCTGCAGGTACACCCAATTATTGATTAGAAAAAAGTAGCCAGTTCAGCAGCATAATGTGACCACAGAACCATCGCAGGGCAGGTGAACCAATTGTTTGTATTCTACCTCGATTCTTGTTTCTATGTAATATAATTTTATGGCTGCAATCGTAAGACCGAATATATCACCAAATCCATCAACCTATAAATTAAGCCGCCCCGTCTTTACATGATATTGTTACTATATTATTCAACGGTTATCTTCAGATCAAATCAGGATTCCAATTACTATGCAAAAGCATAGACTAATATTTCAACAGTGAAAAAAATAATAATAAAGGTCCCCCATTTGTGGATCTTAATTACTTTAGTTGGTCTACTAGGGACAAGATATATTACTTAATCATATATAATTTGAAGGACTATTTTTTATTAAAATATTGTCACCAATCCGAAAGATAACACATGTAAGTTAGCTAAGCTGGACTATTTGTATCTATCAAGTTGCTAGGATATCCCTCCCTACTTCCTTTCACTCTAATAGATAGTAAAAAATATAAAGTGTGAATAGTTTTGTTTGTATTTAATATCCCTCCTCTACCATTGAAAAAAAAAAAGTTGCTAGTGTCAAGGTCTATATAATCTTCTCGTGTCTTGCAACAACAACTCCACTAAAGCTGCCTTGATTGAGACCATTACTTGCTTATCAACAAGAATGGGAAAGAACAACTATCTTGGTTTTGTGATATTTTTGAGTGTGTTGGGATTTATAGGCTCATGTCAAGCTCAATTGCAACTGGGGTTTTATTCCAAGAGCTGCCCAAAAGCTGAGCAGATTGTGCTCGACTATGTCAAAAAGCATCTCCCAAATGCACCATCCCTTTCTGCTGCTCTCATCAGAATGCATTTCCATGATTGCTTTGTCAGGGTTTGTGTTGTTCCTCTCATTGTCCTCCAATTTTCTCTTTCTTGATATTTTTTATAATTTTTTATTTTTCGTGTGTCACACACTGATTTTTTTTTTTTTAATTTTTTATTGTCAGGGTTGTGATGGTTCTGTGCTTCTAAACGGAACAGCAGGCAACGCTGAGAGAGACGCAGTTCCAAATCAAACAGTCAGAGGTTTCGGCTTCATTGATGGTATCAAGAGCCTGCTAGAAAAAGAATGTCCCGGTGTAGTTTCATGTGCTGATATTATTGCTTTGGCTGCAAGAGACGCCATTGTGATCATTGTAAGTACTCTAAACCAGAAAAACAAGTTAAAAAAACCTGTTAGCATTTTGCATTCTCCTGCTGGAAGAAAACAAAATGATGACTCCACAGGTTTCCATTCCATTTCTTGATTATCTTTTGGTTGGACGTGACAGGGAGGTCCTACTTGGTCAGTTCCGACTGGAAGAAGAGATGGGACGGTGTCCATTCGTTCAGAGGCCCAAAACAACATCCCAGCTCCATTTTCAAACTTTACTAATCTCCAGAGACTTTTTGGTAACCAGGGACTCGATTTGAAAGACTTGGTTTTGCTCTCAGGTAAGCCCCCCCCCCCCCCCCCCCCCCCCCCCAAAAAAAGAAAGAAAGAAAGCGTCAATCTTCCTGGAAACAAAATCCATGACTTGTAAGGATATCCAACACCAACCCTGGTTTGATTCTTGCAGGAGCTCACACAATCGGGATTGCTCACTGTCCTGCATTCTCAAACAGGCTCTACAACTTCACTGGAGTACTTGGTACCCAGGACCCTGCACTTGACAGCGAATATGCAGCAAACCTGAAGGCAAACAAGTGCAGGACTCCAAATGATAACACCACAAAAGTTGAGATGGACCCTGGAAGCCGCAAGACATTTGATCTTAGCTACTACAGTCTTTTGCTCAAAAGAAGGGGTCTGTTCCAGTCCGATGCGGCTCTCACCACAAACTCTGTCACTTTGAATTTCATCAACGAGCTGCTTAAGGGTTCAGTCCAGAACTTCTTTGCTGAGTTTGGCAAGTCCATGGAGAAAATGGGCCGGATCAATGTCAAGACTGGAACCACTGGTGAGATCAGGAAGCACTGTGCTGTGGTCAACAGCTAAGTTGCTGTTGTCCTTACTTTTGTTTTCCTTTTTGCTTTCAATTTATATTTGGGTTAGGGGTTTCGATAATGGTGAAAAATTTTTGGGCATTTGTATGTTGCATGAACAAGTTAGCCCAAATTTGTGATGTTGTTGCTTTGTTCTTCAGGAAACATTTGTGTACTTGTCGTAGGAAAATAAGAACTGCATTGAAAAAACTACCAGGAATAATAGTTTTCAAATTATGGCATTTTCTGCTTTGTTTCAAACTAAAAATTTGTTTCTATGTTTCTATTTTTTTACCAACTTTTAGTTATGCGATTTGTCATTTAATTAGTCTTGCTTGAATTGGACCAAGGTACATAACTTTAATTGAATGAAATCTGTCCTTTCAAAAAGCATCGTCACTTGAGCTCAATGTTCTTAACAAATATTATTACAAAAATGCATCAAGTATATTTAACTCAAAAAATTTAACTTGTAAGGGCTTCTAATAAGTTGCTAATTTCTTCCTATCTTAAATATATATTCCTAACTCAAATGGTTTAACATCTTCTCATCCATTTTAATAGTAAGATTAAGTTTTCATATTTTACAAATATATGCAGGATTCTTCTTTTTGTATAAGTAAATGTTTATTGATTATGAATTATTATTCAAATTGTATAAATAGTGATCAATCTTAATACATATGGTATAGATTCCTGATTCCTTTGTTGTTGACTATTTTTTTAATAAAAAAAAACAATAATAATAACTGGGAGTCTAGATAGATCTATCTATCACAACTTTGACCCTTAAATAGATGGATGGGGCAGTCTGAAACAAATTCTGTAATTCTAAATTTAATGTAACATTTCTTTCATTTCTTGTTTGGAATCTCCACATGAATATATCAATGATATTTAATATTATCTATCTGTATAACTAAATTATTTGTTGCTAAACAATGGTTTAAAGCAAACAATTACTATTTATAAAAAGAAAAATAAAAACCGCCCTTAACAACTGAAATGATATTTTAAAATATAGCCATTAACAAAGGGTGGTTCAATTGCAACAAAAGGAAAAAAAATATATCTTACACCCATTCTAACCCCAACTGTTTTATTCTAAAAATCAATAATAATAATAATAATAATAATAATAATCAAGATGAATTTGTGTTTGAAGATAGAAACAAATTTTGATAGAAAGATGAATATTGAAAAAATGTATAGCCAAACAAAAATGCTACCCGACGATTTTTTTTTTTGGGGGGGGGGGTGTTTTGGGGCGGTGTGGCGCGGGGGAATACCCAACGAAATTTGCATTACTCTTTAAAAAACAAAGAAACAGAACAAGAAAGAAACAAATAAGTACCCAACGAAATTTTCACGACTCTTTAAAAAACAAAGAAACAGGAAAAGAAAGAAACAAATAGTGTGGGAGACAATGGAAGGCCCATCCCTTCTTTCTATTGCTTCTCTATACGACAAGCCAATCTAATGAGGATTTAGTTTGGTACTCTTGAAGCCCCACCCCTTCGGTTCCACTTCCACCCAATATTTAACTCGAACATGATATATGAGAACTACTAATGCGGACATTGGTCGAGACTAAATCCACGGTAAATGGTAGCCAACTATTGGCGCCTTTGGTTAAAAACCACAGCCCTCATGCATCTTGGTGTGGATTCTACATCCTATAACAACATCCCTCACCAATTTATATAGGTAGCTTCCTCATCCATGTGTGGGCCACTTTTTCATTTTTGTGTGGGCCGATCACTCCCATATGAGAGTAGTTCTTTGGACCACGTCATTAATGTCACATCTCATTGGTCCTAGTAATCCCTTAGGCCAATCCAAAAGAAAAAAAAAACCACAGTAAATGAATAGGATTCGCACATAACTAGACTAGACACCACCTAAGGAAAAAAAAATGAAAAAATGAAAAACAAGGTGAATGACTTTGAGTCTATAAGATAAACTCTTATCATAATATTAAGATAACCTTTCTCATGGTTTAGCTAGTTTATCCAATCACTAACATTACTCATAAATACAACCAATCTAAAGGCTTTAATTGATGAATAAGGTTAGTAGTTGGATAAGATAATCAAACCCTACTTTTCTCATGAGAGGAAATTTAACTAGTGCTACATTGAATCCATTCTACATTGTAGGAGCCAAACCAAGCTCTACATATAATCTACAATATGTCAGCACAAAGAACTCAATTAGTGGTCACTAATCTTACTCATAAATACAACTAATATAAAGACTTCAATTGATAAATAAGGTTAGTGATTGGATAAAATAATAAAACCCCCCCTTTTCTTATGAGAGGAAATTTAACTAGTGCTACATTGAATCCATTCTACATTGTAGGAGCCAAACCAAGCTCTACACATAATCTAGAATATGTCAGCATAGAGAACTCAATTAATGGTCATAAAGAAGAAAGTTCAATAAAGGTTTTAAGCAATGGTTATTAGTCAAATTATAGTGGATGTTCATAGATTAAATTATAAAATTGAATGATGGGTGTAATAAAAAAAAAAAAAAGGTAGGGAGAAATTTTTTTAGTGATAATATTAGAGTCACCATTAACAATGAATAATTTATTATTTAAATTTCGAACATTGAAGTAATACTAGATGGTCATTCTAAAATGTTACAATAGATTGATAAATGGAATTTGGAGAAATTAAAATTTGACATACTCCTAAATCATAATATGTATAATTGTGTATATAAAAATTCAAGATCACCAAAAATATATATAATATGTGCTTGCAATAAAAATTGGAAAGTGTTATTGTTTTTTTTTTCCCTTTTCTTTCTTAACGATGTAACCAAATAGCTAGGCCCATTAGTGTCCATCAGGCCCAAGAAAACCAAAACAAACCCAATCAAGCCAAAGCCCAAAACAAAAACCCTAGACCAACAACCGCAGTCTCTCAATCGACTCAAAACCCTAATTTTCTCCCCCAAAACCACAAACATGCCTATAAATTCGACAACAATTCCCCCTCCTCGTCATCTCTCTGTATCTGCCGCCTCTTTTTCTCTCCTCAGCTTCACCGAATTCTAGAATCTAGGCTTCGTTCACTTCTGTTTTCATAAAAAAGTCTCCTTTTATAGTGTCTCCTCTCAACTGTGTCGAAAACTCATGTATTTTTGAAAAAAAAAATGTGTGCTGTGAGGATGCAATTATTTGTGGACTAGAGTTTCTGATCTGGGTTTCATTCCTAGGTTGAAGACTAACCCTTGGCTGTCTGAGCACAAATACTCAATTTTCTATTTTATTAATATCTTTTTATTAGTTTCTGGTAACTATAGGGTGTTTTGGGGGAAGCCCTTTTCTCTTCAACGAATCAAATCGAAGAATCATCAAATTGCTTGATTTGGATTTAGAGGAAGAGAAAAGACTACTTCCAAAACACCCCCCATAGTCACCTTTATTTGATTTTTTTTCTTTTTGGTGGGCTTATGATGATAAGTTTAATTATCTTAGCGGATTTCAGTGAGGCCTTTTTTGTCTATGATCTGATTGTTACACACACTGAAGCCCTATTTTCTTCAATAATAGAGCAATAAAACGTTCCTTTTTTGTTTTGATAAAGTTGAAGAGCTTTTTATGTTTATGTTATTGGGTTGTTTGATTTTGAATTGATGCTATGATGAGACAAACCACCGATTGGTGTAGAAGGGTAGTGGACGGGGCTTTTATTGTCCTGCCGTGAACCCTCGCTATTAACGACTTCTCCTTCCACTGAGCACCAATTTGATACAATGTGTCTTTTTTTAAAAGTTTTTGATTGTTTGTGTCGATTGAAATGTGAGTTTTTGTATGATGTGATTGAAAAAAGAATTGCGTCCATTACCAATTCTGGGGGATAATTGGTTCCTCTTGGCATAATGGCTCGGACGCTACATCTAACATGTGGTCATCCTGATCGGTGGGATTTTCAATGCCATTTGATCCTGGAAACACCTCAAACATTTGTTTGTTTTAAGTTCACCGAAATTGAGTGGCTGAGAAAGGAGTAGCAGAATCAGAGTGGACTACATACAGATATTTGCACTAATTATGTTAAAAAAGACTCCAAATTGGGCAGATAATATATAATACAGGCACAATATTAATCATTCAAACCATAAACCCATTATAATTTTAAAATTAAACAAGATTTGAGTGGATTAATATTTCTCAAGTGTTCTAATTAGCGTGGACAACAGGACAGGGAAAATGATTGAAATCAATCTAACCTATATGGAAACATGAAATCTATTTATATATGCTCCTGTGGCCCCTTCTCATAATGAGAAGGCATTTAACTCTTTATGAGAATTGAAGAATTGGTTACCTGGACTGAATTATAGATAGCAACGCAAGCACTCAAATGTCAGTACAACATAAAGAATATCTTACCGAAGGGTTTAACTACCTTAAACCGTGTCGTGAATAATAGATTGGATATTAATTTAAATTAAAATCTCATTTTGAACTACTGATTGATCTTTGACACTCAAATCCAATTTACTTTAATAATTAGTACAAAATCTTGTAGGATCATAAAAATACATAATAAAAGATCTAAATCATCAAATCTTCGCTTTTTGTTTTAAATATGAATTCATCTAGTTAAAAAATAAAAATACTTATTTTCATTTCTAAGACAATTATTTATACTAAATATGCATTTAATTTATAATCAATCGTCATAAAATATATATTGTATTATCGCTTCCTGTATTACTAAAAATTTGTAGACTAATAAAAATTCTATAATTTATTTTGATGGAGGAAGAACGGAAAATGAAAAAGGTTACTGTAGCACGTGTCATATTATGACTGGCTTCAAAACGTTTTCTCAAATTTACACTGTACTTTAACCGGTGCAGTAAAGACATGTCAGCAATCCAGTACAGAATTTACCATGGGTCCCATCGAACTTATATATACACGTCAGTTTTGATACCCTTTCGACACTGAACTCAAACGCGCAGCGAATTTTATGAATCGCTTGACTCGCCTGGTCACCCCAGTCAACTCGCCCGAGTCAATCCGATTCTTTAATTTAACCACCAACACGGGCAGAACCAGAGCACCTCTCCTCCTCCTCCGTCGCACCCTTCCCCTGTCTCTCCACAGGAAATTCTCGGCCTCGCCGATCCACAAAACCGCATCATTTGCCAACGTCAACGGCCCGAGATTCCTGGCGATGGACTCGAATCCGCCGGAATCAGGCGAGGATTTCGTCCACGTGGAGAATCCGAATCCGGACAACGTGGAGGCATTGAGCGAGAGCATCATTAGTGGTTCCGGCGGCGACGAGGCAAGAGACCACCCTGGCGAGACGAGGAAGGTGCTCCCCGAGGAGCTCTCGCGGAGCGTCGTAGCTCTCACGTGCGAGTCCTCGGGCGAGGGCGGCACGTGCGATGTCTACCTTGTTGGTACTGCTCACGTTTCGCAGGTAACCGCTAGATTTAATCGAATCGTAATTCGCTTAATCGATATCTTTTGTCATTATTATTTTTATTGAAAGATTTGATATTTTTGATAAAAATGAACTGATAATGTTATAAAATTTAGTTATTTAGTCAAGATTGTGATAAACTTTTGTTCTTTTGTGAAGTTGGTGATGTATCAGTGAACACATTGTGGTTTCTAATATTTTAATTTTTCATTTTTCATTTCTTGTTGTGGTTGTGATTGCAGGAATCGTGCAATGAAGTGCAGGCCATAGTCGAATACTTGAAACCACAGGTGATTTGTCTTTGAAATTCATTACAATTGATGTTGGAATCTTCTTGATAATTATGTCTTGCATGGTTCTCTTGAGATTATATCTATAAAAATCTGTTTTCATTTGCTTCAGGTTGTTTTCTTGGAGTTATGTTCGAGTCGAGTGGCTGTGCTTACTCCTCAGAATTTGAAGGTTGATGACTTTTATGTATTGCAAGTTTTTCGTGCTTTTGTTTCTGTTTGGTTTCCGTCTGCATGTTGAACTTATATATAGTTTATTAGGTACCCACCGTGGGAGAAATGGTAGAAATGTGGAAGAAAAATCATAACATGTTTGGAATACTCTACAGCTGGTTTCTTTCTAAGGTATGTTCATTGTTATAACTTCTTCTTTTTTTTTCCCATTTGATTTAGGTGGTCTTTTTAATTTATTTTAATGAAATCCCTAATTCTCTGTTAGGTTGCTAGTAAGCTTGAGGTTTTTCCTGGTTCAGAGTTTCGTGTGGCATTTGAAGAAGCAATGAAATATGGTGGGAAGGTTATACTTGGAGATCGTCCAGTAAATGTAAGATATTTTCATGATTGCTGGATAGAGTAATTTCTGCTGTTGTATTTTTCTGTTTTAGTTTTATTCAATGGATAATCTATTATTTTTACTAACACTTCTATGGCACCATTGCCTCATTCTTTCCATGAGCTGAAGAAACACTATCACCCACAACTATGTATACTTATTGGAGTTGAATGCTTTGTTTTGTTGACTAGTACAATGCTTTGTATTTCCTGTATACAATCATCTATCAATTTAATTCCCTAGTATGAGAGAAATTGAGTCGTACTCACTATGTAGTTGAAGGATGATTGCGAGATCTATTCAAATGTTGCCTGAGTGCTTTTTTGCTTGTTACTGGTCTGGCTTTCAGTTTTTATAACATTTCCCTTTCCAGTCTAGGGTTGAGTAACATTCTGTTAACAATGTTAGATCCATCAAGTTAAAATTCTGCCTTGTTTGAAACCCGTGTTAGATGTCATGAAAATGTTAGAAATAAAATTTAAGTTATGCATATAAGAGCCTTTTTTTTTTTTTTGGTTGAACTATAAGAGCCATTTTTAAAATGTTATGTTTATTTGCTAATTTGTAAAGGACACAGAGAAATCTAGTAAAAATCTAAAACTATTACCAAATTGCAGTTCATATCAAAAGAAACTTAAATGATTTCATTGGTTGTATCTAGGAATTACTCTCAGAAAAAAAAAAGAAAAATCATTCTTTTTATCGTTTGCAGAAGTCATATTTTCAGCTGCTAAGCTCTAATAATGCTTCATTGGAAAAATTTTCAGTGCTCGTGTAGGATTTTTCAGGGACTTTCTGCTAAAAGTTTATCTGGACCTTTAACATAATTAATTTAGGCCATATACGATAGCTAAAAGAATTGATAAATGTTAAAGCGTTGATATTAGACGTGGAAATATAAATGTTGCTTCACTATATAATGTGAGCAAGCTAAGTAATGTTGTAAGGGTGTCTCTACAAGACTGTGAACTATGATTATTGTAATCAGTTTTAACTCCCTGGGAAGTCTATGAAAAGGATCTTAGCAGCTCAAGGCCTGGGCTAATAAAAACACCTCATTATGTTTCGTTAACAAACTTAAAGTGGTTAATTTCATCAAAAGAGTTACTGATGTTTGGTTTTTCCTCTTGTAATGCATTTAATGAGGTTTCTGTCTACTTTATACACTTGTATATATAATTATTTTGTCGAGGTGGGATGGATGAGACATGTGATAAAGTTAAAAAAAATTCTTCAAATTAAATTTTTTTATTATGGTCAATATGATTGGACTTTATTGTAACAGATTACATTACGGAGGACATGGGGAAAGATGCCCCTTTGGCATAAGACAAAACTACTATATTCCTTATTATTTCAAGCATTCTTCTTGCCTAGCCCTGAGGAGCTTAACAGAATGGTAGGCTCTTTTATCCTCACGTCTTATCATCATTACTAGGATTTGTTATTGGTCAAAATGTATCAACTATTGCACTTAGAGGAATTTGGTGTTGCTTATCTTTAGCTGAAGGAGATGGATGATGTTGACATGCTGACTCTCGTGATTCAAGAGATGAGCAAAGAATTCCCAACCCTGATGGAAACTCTTGTTCATGAGCGAGATCAGTAAGTATTTTCTTGGTCTATATATATTTGAAAAATTACTTATTGTTGTAGTTGTAATATATTTTTTCATATCTCCAAATCTTCTCTAGTAATGCACACATTTGGTTTATCTCATTGTTATTTATCTGTCATCTCTAATAAGTGGGATGGAAAGATAAAGAAAGCTTTTCTGAGTACATATCTTGCTTGATTGTTGTAGCAATACATGTCTTTACAGTATAGAAGGAATAAAGTAGGGTTGCTTGAGGTGCTGTATGAATTTTGTTAACCAGCAACCCTGTAGACTTATTCTGATCTTTTGTGTTTGCTAGCATAGATTTTGGTTGCATGTAAAATAAAGTCTGTGGATACACTGCATAAAAACAGATTAGTGAATCAGGAATATGTGAAAGAATATGCCCTTTTTTAAGATGACTTTAAAGCTTGGTGTCATTTCTGGTATAATAGCAAGAAACTGAAAATTTTTTGTAGAGAGGATAAAGCCTCTTCCAATGCAAGTCTAGTTGTGTGTACTGAATTAAAATATGCAATTTAATATGAGCTTCTGGGCCAATCAACTTATATTGTTGGACATTTGATTGGTGAATTCTCAGAATTTTGCTGCGGTTTATTTCCTTTAGTGGTGTTATTGCCACGTGTGTGAAGCCTTATTGGTAAGAAAAGTCATGTATTGAAGTCAAATTTTAAGAGTGGATGCCTTAATTTCTATTTCTTCATTTGTTCACCTTTATGCAGATTGTCATGTGGTTTACTGCCTTCTGTTTCAACAGAGTGAAAAATTTCTCTAATGGAACCAATATTTGAAATTAAGTTGAGGCATACATATTTGTGATTTGTTCATGTGTGTAGTTGGTTATTCGTCTGCTCTCTTTTGAATCTAGTCCGTTATGATATTGTATATTAGATAAATCATTTATTACATGAGATTGTTTACATATCATATGTTATTTGTGTAAAATTGTAAATACAGAGTATGCTAATTCAATTAATTTTTAGATGTTAATCAATGGAGCAGGCAATATTGAAATTTTGAAATTTATATATAGGATAACAAACAATGAATGCTATTGCTCAAAAGAAACTTTGGGAGAAATGACTTCAATACATGTTTTATGTGTGTCAAGTATTTTGGTTCATGTAGAGTGATTTCAATGTAGACAAACTATTTTGTTTGGCTTTTGCTGGTGTGAGTGCGAGCACTTGTAAAGGTGTTGCATTTCTTTTGCTGACTTGTTTCCAGAGGGTGCAGAGTTGTAATTTTCACTCTTATTCCAACTGAAGACATGGCCTCATAATGTTCATAACTTGCAATATCATGTTCAGGTACATGTCATGCACATTACTAAAAACTGCTAGTGAGCATAGTTCAGTCGTTGCAGTTGTTGGAAAGGGGCACCTTCAAGGAATTACGAAGCACTGGAAGCAGCCTATTTCGGTTGGTGAATGTTCTTTTTTTGTAGAAATTATGTTGCTCAAATTGTATATCTTAACCTTTCAAGTTAGTACATAAACACAGAAGCGCTTAGAACTCTAGTAGGGATTGTTTGGAACAATTTTTCTTCAGTTAGTCCTACTTAATGAATCCTCAGAAGTCAACAGAACTCTGATATTCTTGAACTGCTGGATTTATGGTCCTAACTGTTCTCGTCTGGTGTTTCAGGCTAGAGATCTTATGGAAATTCCTTCACAAAAGCCATTCTTTACCACAAGAAATATTCTCACTTCACTGGG
Organism: Litchi chinensis; assembly: GCA_019925255.1. NCBI lineage: Eukaryota > Viridiplantae > Streptophyta > Magnoliopsida > Sapindales > Sapindaceae > Litchi > Litchi chinensis. The sequence goes on along the minus strand of CM034472.1, from coordinate 21,095,673 downwards.
TGTTGCAGTTGCTGGAGTTGCCATCATTTCAGGCATTTATCTTAAATGCAGAAAATAGTTCATCACCCAGGATTGCTTCACGATCGTACCTGATGCAGGACTTTTTCATCGGAAACACACAATTTTCAATACACAGCACTTACATAACAAATAAGAAAATACAAGAGATGATGCTTCGAGGACGTAGTGCACATGTAAATTGTTAGTACTGATGTTATTATTAACGTTGTTAAAATTTCTTGTTCTTTTTAAGTTCATTTTTTTTACTTAATGAAAATTTTACTGCCGATTTGAACATGGTTGGGGGGGGGGGGGGGGGGGGGGGGGGGGGGTGGTGGGTGGTGTGCGGCTTGTTTGAGAAATGAGAATGTTGAGTTAACCATCTAGCCTGTGGGATTGTATACAGTCATGTGGACATCTTATGTTGAGTTAAGATGAATTGAACATCGTTTAGCTTTGGCGTGTTTGAGCCTGTTTGATAGAGCATCCAATTCGTCTTCTACGGCTCATGATCAAATAAGTAATAAATCACTCTAAATCTATCATTACTCCGCGCTGACACTGACTTTTCTTTGTAAAAGTTGCCTTAAATTGACTAAATAGAGAAGTATAAAAAGACAAATATGTGAATGTCCAAACTATTGACTAAATAGAACAGTATAAAAAGACAAATTGAGAAAAATAAATAGTGCCAAGTCTAAATATCATAGATTTTAGAAGATAATGATTAAGGGATAATCTCAATTTCCTCCCTGTAGTTTGATGAAATAACTAAAATCCCTCTTTGCTTTAGAAAATCGCTAATACGCTCCTATTGATTTTCAAAATAGATAAAAAAAACCCCCTATAATTTATTAAAATACCCAAAAAATCCCTTACCGTTAATTTGGATGTTAAAGTCAACTGTTGACCGTTATCTAAAAGGAAAAATCCTAATATCCCCCTATAGTTTGAAGAAATAGCTAAAATCCTCCCTTATTTTAAAAAATCGCTAAAATCCCCCTTACCTTAAAAAATCGCTAAAATCCCCCTTTATTTTAAAAAATCGTTAATATCCCCCCTCTTGATTTTCAAAATAGATAAAAAAAAACCCCTGTAATTTATTAAAATACTCAAAAAAACTCCTTACCTTTAATTTGGACGTTAAAAGTTAACGATTGACTGTTATATGAAAGGGCAAAACTGTCAAAATAAAATAAAAATAAAAATATTAATATTTAATAAAATGATAATTTAATATTAAAAAAATAAAAAAAATTAACTGTCCATCTCTAAAATGGACGATGGTGATCAAAATTACTAAAAAAATTTAAAATTTAAAAATTTAAAATATTAATAATTTTTAAAAATTACGTCCACCGTCCATCATATTAATGGACGGTGGATATAATCCAAAAAAATTTTAAAAATAAATAAAAAAAATTAATACTTAAACACATTCTCTCTCTACTTATCACTCTCTCTTCCTCTCTTCTCTCTCTTCTTCTTCTTCTTCTTCTCTATCTCCTTCGTCTCCCGACGGTGGGTGGACAGACTCTCTTCTCTCTTCTCTCTTCTTCTTCTTCTTCTTCTTCTTCTTCTCTCTCTCTCTCTTCTTTTTCTTCTCTCGATTATGGTCTCCGTTGGCATGGAGACTGGGGGTATTCGGCGAGGATACCATTAGGTCTTCTTCGTCGGAAACCAGGGGTGGTCCGGCGAAAGAGACCAAACGGTCTCCGTCGCATGGAGACCAGTTCTGGTCTCCACGCAATGGAGACCAGATCTGGTCTCCGTGGAGACTATATCGAAGATTAGAATCTGGTATCTGGTCTCCACGGAGACTAGATCTGGTCTCCATCACGTAGAGAGCAGTTCTGGTCTCTTTCGCCGGACCACCCCTGGTTTCTGATGAAAGAGACCCAATGGTATCCTCATCAGACACCCACAGTCTCCATGTCGACGGAGACCATAGCTGAGAGAAGAAGAAGAAGAAGAGAGAGAGAGGAGAAGAAGAAGAAGAAGAGAAGAAGAGAGTCCGTCCACCCACCGCCGGGAGACGAAGCAGATAGAGAAGAGAAGAAGAAGAAGAAGAAGAGAGAGAAAGAGAGAGTGATAAGTAGAGAGAGAATATGTTTAAGTATTAATTTTTTTTTAAAAAAAATTTTTGGATTATATCCACCGTCCATCAATATGATGGACGATAGACGTAATTTTTTAAAATTATTAATATTTTTAAATTTTTAAAATTTTAAATTTTTTTAGTAATTTTGATTACCACCGTCCATTTTAGAAATGGACGGTTAATTTTTTTTTTTAATTTTTTAATATTAAATTATCATTTTATTAAATATTAATATTTTTATTTTTATTTTATTTTGACAGTTTTGCCCTTTCATATAACGGTCAACCGTTAACTTTTAACGTCCAAATTAAAGGTAAGGGGTTTTTTGGGTATTTTAATATATACAGGGGTTTTTTTTTTTTATCTATTTTGAAAATCAAGAGGGGGGATATTAGTGATTTTTTAAAATAAAGGGGGATTTTAGTGATTTTTTAAAGTAAGGGGGATTTTAGCGATTTTTTAAAATAAGGGGGGATTTTAGCTATTTCGTCAAACTATAGGGAGAATATTGGGATTTTTCCTTTCAGGTAACGGTCAACCGACTTTAACGTCTAAATTAACGGTAAGGGGTTTTTTGGGTATTTTAATAAATTACAGGGGTTTTTTATCTATTTTAAAAATTAAGAGGGGGGACATTAGCGATTTTTAAAGTAATGGGGGATTTTAGCTATTTCATCAAACTATAGGGGGAATTTTATCTATTTCGTCAAACTACAGGGGGGATATTGGGATTATCCCTTATTATAAAGATTTAAATATAAATTATCTACCTAAGGTATGATCTAAAATGAGGAGGCGAACTTTTTAATTTATTAACAATCAACCCTCATATTGTTGTACTAAACCCTTAATATAAATATCAATTCTTATTTGATATGTGTAAAGACTAAAAAGTCCTTGAGATTTTAAGAAAAATGTTGGATTAACAAATTAAATATTGAAAAAGAACAAAAAAATTATCAATAGTGGGATTATATGTGAGAAATTTTTTTTATCAAATTCAAATATATGCAAGACCTTGTAACAACCAACTAGTTCATGTCACCAAATTTTTGTTATATATAATACATTGATAATATAAACTATGTTTCTAAATTAGAAAGAATGAAATTAAAATGAATAATTGTGGAATCAAATTCGATATATCTATAACTTTTATTTCATATTAGTTACTAATAATTACTATTTCTTTTGGATCAATTTTTTATTTTTTTATAATTTACAAGAAAAGTTTTAAACATTAACAATTTTTTTCTTTTTTGTTTGTAAAATCATAAACAATTTTTTTTTTTTCAAAGTTGGGGTTTCTTGCAACATGGTAAAATCAACACTCAACAATTACAAGTGCCGCATCATGTAATTTTACAAAACTTGATGATTTTATAAATAAATGTGAGATATAGAATTCTAAATGTATAAAATTTCATCCACATTTTATCTAATTTATAACACTTTCGAAAACAATTATAACTTTTTTATTCTTTTTTATGTAACACGTGAACTTAAATCTTTGAGGTGACATGGTGAATTTAATTTCTAAAAATAACATTACAATTATCATTATCCCAAAATTAACATTATAAATAATATTTTAATTTGTTAACAATCAATAAATTTTGGGATAGGATCGTGAATTTAATTTCTAAAAATAACATTACAATTATCATTATCCCAAAATTAACATTATAAATAATATTTTAATTTGTTAACAATCAATAAATTTTGGGATAGGATCGTGAATTTAATTTCTAAAAATAACATTACAATTATCATTATCCCAAACTTAACATTATAAATAATATTTTAATTTGTTAACAATCAATAAATTTTGGGATAGGATCTTAAAAAATATTTACAACACCCACATCATTCTCACATATGTTCTTACCATTGATTTTTTTTTTTTTTTCGTATTTTTACAGGTTCTAAATTGTCATTCCAACATTTTTCTTTAAAATTCAAAGACCTTTTGGTCTTTATGCATATTTGACAATTGTTGTCCTTAATATTAAGGGTTTAGTGTAATAGTGTGAGGTTGATTGTTAATAAATTAAAAAGTTCGTTAATAAATTAAAATGTTAGTTCTGCTTGTTTTAGACTACACTGCAGGTTGGTAATTTGTAATTAAGTCTATTATAAAATAAAAAGAATAATTTTGTATCTTTCAAAAATTTTACTCAAATGATGTGACAAGTTGATTTATAATTACCATATTCATTTTGAGATAATGAATTAATGATATGATAATTACACATAAGTTTGTCATATTATTTAAGCAATGAATTTAAACTTATCATATCATTACTTGAATAAAAAATGGTAAACAAAAGTTGAGGATTCAAAAGCTTGTAATTTTACTTAAAAATAAAAAAAAAAGTATTAACTAAGTAATTGGAAAACTCACTTAATATATGCTTTAATTCATGAGTCAATCTCCTTTAGTAATTAACAGACAGTCAAACTCTAGGTTTATATGTATATTTTTTGATTGTTTGGATTGGCTATGTATAAATATTTACTCTTTCCATATAAACTTAAGTTTAATAAATAATCATTCGACACTCGTAATTATCTATTAATTCCGAGTAAAAATTCTCTATCATTTTTTTTAATATTTTCATAATCTAATGATACATCAGCATTTAAAAAATGGATGATCAAAATCGTTAGGTTTTTTTTCTTGTATATATCGCTCAAACTTAAATTACTCTTATAAAAATATTAACACAATGTTAACATTGACAGATAATCATTATTTATTAATTCTATCTACGTAAAACAATTTCTATATTCAACTATCATAAAATTATAGGGAAATTGCACAAACACCCTCAAAGTTAGATAAAATTGCATCAATAAGGTAAATTTGGCCATAATTATAGTAAATTACCTTGAGTTTTCAAAGATGTAACATAATTATAGTAAATTATTTTTGCAGATTTTATAATTAATTTTAAATATATAATAGATTATATAAATTAATTTTATTCTAATTTAATCTCAATTTATAACAAGCACAATAGGATATAATTCTAAGAATAATAATACATTTTCCAAAAATTTACTCAATCAATTTCATTCTAACCCAGTTCATTCCAATTCAATCTATTTCATTGTATTCCAATCCCGTGTGCCAAATGTCACTATAAATACACCTCAAAATTCTACTTCTTTACATGACACAAATGACTGCCAAAATGAGTAATTCTGCTAGAAATTTTCTAGGACTTCTCTTGATTGTCCTACTTTTTTCTACTTGCGATGCCCAAGGAGGAGTTTACAAGAAAACGCATGTCACTATGAACAATTTACTAGGAGCCAAAATAAATCTCCAGGTTCACTGTAAATCCAAGGACAATGACCTTGGAGTACAGGTAATCCCTTTTCAAGGTAGTTATACTTTCTCGTTTAAACCTAATTTTTGGAGCACAACATTGTATTTCTGCAGCTTTCAGTGGCAAAATCAGTTTCATTGGTTCGATATTTATATTTTTGAAAGAGATTATCACGTATGTACTACATGCCCATGGTTTATCAGACAAGACGGTCCATGCTTGTTTGAAAAAGACAAGAAAGGCCAGTCAATTTGTTACACTTGGAAGTGAAATGTCATGCGACCACATCATTTAAGGAATAAATATCTTCATGTGTAATAGCATCAAGAAATTATAATAAGATTATTATGAATAAATATTTCGAAGTGTAACAGCGTCGAGAAATTATAATAAGATTATTAGTTATATATTTTAATTTAAGTTACTCGTTTTGATTTGATTTTTTGTTTATATATGTGTGTGTGTGAAGGAATTACAAGATTCACTGAGGATGCCTCTTGTGGGCTTTATTGTTTACCTCCTTTTCGGAAAGAAGGCAATTGAAACTTTTGGTTTTATTTTGGATTTTTGAATCATGTAATCTACATACTCAAAATTGTATTCAGAAAATAAAGACCGGAAAATAACCGTGATGGCAATAACTGAAAACATAAAAAGCTATTATTAATCTATATTTATACACTAACAATATTAAATATTTAGGACATAGAATATAAAAGATAAGTCAATTTTTTTTTTATAAATATTTTAAATATATTTATTAATTAAAAAATTGACCAAAAGCCATCCTAAAGGAGGATGAAGAATTATTTAAACAAATTAATGAATCGTTTTAAAAGGAAGACAGATATGATGGCGAAAAGAGAAGAGGAAAAAGGAAATAAAAGAATGAAAGAGGAGTAATGTTAGGCTTCACAATTTTATTATTATTATTATTATTTCACATTCATGTTCAAATGACACGACATATGAATTATCAACATCATATTAATTATCATATACCTCATGATTTACAAAATGCTAACAAATAATATGTCATCTCATTTAGATATAAATCCAAAAAAAAAAAAAAAAACTAGTATTACTCATCAAAGAAAGACACATATTTTCATTACTTTTATATAACTGATAATTGCATTAGTTCATTGATGCATCTCTCTCTTTATACATATTTTCCAAGAGTGAATAAAATCCACAAAAGTCTTAATTTGCAAGGTTGTGATTGTGCCTTATTTACAAAAGGGTAATACATGTTTTGGTATTAAATAAATTGTAACAAAAAATTAGAATTAAAGAAAAAACAATTCATGAGATATGTTAGCACATCACCGTTAATAGGAGTGGTTAAACAATTCTCTTTATCATAATAGATCAAGAGTTCAAGTCTCATTTTTATCCTAAAAAGACAAGGTTTTTTTTTTTTTTTTTTAATAAATTTAATTCCTCTTCTCTATCATTATAAAAGAAAAACTAAATAAATGAGAGAGAGGCATCTACACAAATACAATAAGGAAAGAATTTTTTTTCAAATTGAAAATATTGATTAGTGGTATAAAAGCATAATTTTTAGTTTGTGCGGTTTGAATAATTTACCACCATTAAACATTAAAAATAAATAAATAAAAACTGCACAATGACCAAATCGAGTGGTAATTTGAGGTATTTTTGTAGTGCTCTTTTCAGATTATCCTCAATCCTGACTATGATATGGCTCCAGCTTATTCTTCTTTTAGATCTCCCAACTTTAATGGGGCTCACAAAACAAAAGTTGGCTTATTTTGAATTTCCTATAAACATTTTAAAAACTAGTCTAATTATGTGGAGATAATTAAAGGAGGTGTTACGGTCAAAAATTAATTACCCACAAATTTTCTGGACTATGCTGGTGCTAAAGTACCACGTTTTATCCACCCACTTCCTGCACATCGAATCACAAGTATGCACATCGTGTTCTACAATCCTTCCAACCTTTCTGCCCCACGATTGGGTCAACTAGCTGCACAACGCACGCAGTCCCTACACAAATTCTCGCACACAAACCTACACAAAATATATTAAGTAGAAATGTAGGAACAGGAATCAAACATCAGTAATTATACACTCAAGCAGTCGCGGATCTAAAAATTTATGTGAGGGGAGACACTTTTATATAATAATTATAATATCAAGAAACTAAGTTATATAAAATTTTCTTTGTAATATTTCTTTCTATTGCTAAAAGGACGTTATATTAAATAAAATTAGTTAAAATACATAAACAGTAGAGAATATCTAGTTTTAACCCTTATAAGATTATAAATAAAATTTTTTAAAATAACATTCTTAATACAAGTATAAAAACAAAAACATACTAATTGTGAGTTGACTGTACACTAATTCCCTTTTATTCTCTAGTTTGTGTAAATATGATATAGTTTATTATAATTTGAAATGAGTATTATAATTTGTGAATCGTAATGAAAAAAAAAAAAAAGAGGAAAAGTAACATATTTTGATAGGAAAAGAGATAAAACCATAGTGAATAGAAAAAAGAAAAAACAAGATCTATGCCATAAAAATGTAAAAATTAAAAAAAAAAAAAATATGAAACAAAGTGGGATCGAACCCCGGATCACTCTAGAGTGAAGACAAGCACAACCAGCAAAACCAACCTCTTTTTGTGTTAGTATTTGACATTTTATTTATATAATATATTAAATTAAAATAAAGACTAAAATTAATATTGAAAAACAACTATGAGAAAATGCAAAGTCCAGAATTCCCTTAGATGGTAAGGCATGCACAACCAACGAAGCCATTTTGTGTTTTTGTTAGAATTTGGCATTTTTTTCATAATATATTAAAGGGATAATCCCAATTTCCCTCCTGTAGTTTAAGGAAATAGTCAAAATCCCACTTTTACTTGAAAAAATTAATGAATAAAAGGGGGATTTTAGGTATTTACTCAAACTACAGGGGGGAAATTGGGATTATCCCTATATTAAATGACTAAAAGAGGAGATAACACACAAACTTTTCAGTGGGGGCAGGGAATCGAACCGGATGACATTTGAACAGAAAGACGGTAGCAAGCCAAGCCACAACGCCATTCAACTGATTGTGGAACATTGTGACATTATATTTATATATTTAAAACCTAATTACTAATAATTAATTTTTTAAAAATTGCAGGGGGGCACGTGTCCCCCTGACCCAATGGTGGATCCGCCCCGCACTCAAGTAATTTCTTAAAGGGAAAAATTCATTTTGATCCTTAATTTTTTAGAAATTAATAATTTTTTAAATATCTTTAAGATAATATACCAAACATTCAATAAATTTATAAAAAACTCATCATTTTAGTTCCTATCGTTAGTTAACCGTTGGTCAAATTGACGATAAGAAGGTTAAAATGGTAATCTTGCATTAAAATTTCGAAAAAATTTCATTTTGGTCCCTAATTTTTTAGAAATTGACAATTTTTTAAATATCTTTATGATAATATACCAAACATCCCTAAATTTATAAAAAATTCATCATTTTAATCCCGACTGTTAATTAAGCGTTGGTCAAATTGACGGTGAGAAGGTTAAAATAGTAATCTTGCATTAAAATTTCTCAAAGTAACACGTATGTGGTTTAGAAAAATTGAGATATTTGAGAAGAATATTAAAGGTAAAAAATTGGAGTCATATTTGAATTTTTTGTACCACTGTGAGTTGATGATATTTGTGAACAATATTAGAGGTAAAAAATTGGAGCACAAAAATTGAGAGATTAAAAAATGGACAAACAAATTAGAGAAGAAAATTGAAATATTTGGGCAGTAAAATTGCAGCCACCAACAAGCAACAACACCCCCTTTTAAACTCATTTTCTTGTTACCGTTGTTACCATAAAAAAAATTAATATTAAATTGTTATTATTTTGATTTTATGTGTTAAGGGCAAAAGTGTATTTTTCTTACCCATCAAAACTTATCGAATTTGATGCAACAAGCAATTCATTCACTCAACATGCAGCATCCAAAAAGAATTAATAAAAAATTATAAATATATTTTGGTATTTTCAATTCTAATTTGTTTTTATATGGAAGAGTATAATGATACTTTCAAATATCTTATATTTTAATGCATTAGGGATAAAAAGGTACTTCCAATAAAGTAAGGGTAGTTTGATTTTTTTGCGTTTTCTATTAATATTAACTGTTAAAAAACTGGTCAGCAGGATTAAAATGATGAATTTTTAATAAATTTTGGGATGTTTGATATATTATATTAAAGATATTTAAAAAATTGTTAATTTCTAAAAAATTAGGGACCAAAACAAAATTTTTCCAAAGTTTTAATGCAATGCAAGATTACCATTTTAACCTTCTTACTGTCAATTTGACCAACGGTTGACTAACGATAGAGACTAAAATGATGAATTTTTTATAAATTTAGGAATGTTTGGTATATTATCTTAAAGATATTTAAAAAATTATCAATTTCTAAAAAATTAAGGATTAAAATGAATTTTTTCCTTTATCAAAAGACAAAGAATATGTAAGTAAACTTTTATTTCATTCTGTTTTTAATATATTAATGTGTGGATATATAAGACAGTTGTTAAACTTTTTATAGAAGAAAATCCAAAAGATATAAGTATATGCAATAATATACTCCAGGAAAATCAGATCAACAAAAGTATATGCAAGAATATATTGCAGGAAAATCAGATCAACGAGCATAATTTGAAACAGCTAGGAAATTAATTATCCGTTTTTGGTAAAGCCACTAACCTTCTGCCTCATAAGGCCCGGGTTCGATTCTCACCCAAGACAACCATTCCCCCACTATATAAAAATGCGTGAATTGTCCTTCTATTTTGTGTGAACTATCCTCCTCACTTATACGTGGTTGCTCCCATGGGAGCCGGTCGGACCACACTGCAAAGTGACTCACCCACGTAGCAATATACACCAACATAAAAAAGCAATCCCAATGGCCAATACACATGAAATTAAAAAAAAAAAAAACTGACTTTGATCCACATACTGTCAAAAAGATGACATAGTTATCACCTTAAAATATCAAGAATAAAGTTAAAGCTCTATTATCAATCTTAAACATGAAACAGAAGAAAAAAAATACCTCCAGCAATGCCACGTAACTTGGGAATCCGACAATAGAGAGGCATCTGACCACCTTCAAAGCCTTCTCTAACACCAGGACCTGACCTCGATTTCTGACTTTTCACACCAAACCCACAGCTCCCTATTTGACCAACCGATATACCTCTGCCTTTTCTCTTCGCTTTCTTCCTCGATGGTGGAGACCACATCGTCGGCCCATCTCCACTATGCTGCCGCTGATCTCCGTCACCATCATCACCGACCGGAGATAAAGAAAGAGAGCGAAGGGAACCGACTGGATAGGGAGAGAGGAGCAAGAGAGGGGATAGAGATTGAGAGCAAGAGAGAGAGAGACAAAGAATTGGGAGAGAAAAAAAAATATTCTTTATATTTATGTATTTGTTTATTTATCTATCTATTAACCATACAAAAAATGAGATTAGAACCCATGAACAGTGCAATTTCTAGAACCCGGATGTTGGCTGAAAAGAAATTTTTTTTTTAACCCTTGATATTCATTTGAAAAGAAAATGATAGATTTAATGACATTATAATTTATAATTGTCGGTGTGGTTGAATCGACCATACCGGATGTATAGTGATGATGTCAATGCTCCTTTTGGCAAGTAAGATTAGAATGAAATAAAATGGATTGAAATGAAAAATTATTATCCTATATTTGGTAGAATTTAAGATTGAATTAAAAATATCTCATATTATGTTTAATGTAGGTTGAAATTATATTTGAATAAAATTAATTTAAATATTTAATATTATTTAAAATAATTTGAAAACTAATTGTATACAAAATCTGAAAAAAAAGGAGAAAAAATATTTTATTAATTTAAATACAAGGATTATTTTTAAATAGTAGAATATAGATTGGGTTAGAATTGAAATAAAATTAATTTATATATTCTTATATAACTTGACTTATATTATATATAAATTTAATAATGTTTTAAATAAAATAAATCCAATAAATTATTTTTCTAAAAAGTTGTATTGATTTTTTTAAAAATTATATTATTTTAAAATATGAGTAAATAAATATTAATTTTGAATAACTCTTATTTAAATAATAACATTATTTTTAAATTTTTATTTACATATAATAAAATTAATTTCACAAAATACATGAGAAATAAATAAGGTTAGTCGAAGAAATAATTAATTAAGATAATGAGATTGAGATTTCATTTTCAAGTTGGTCACTTTAAACATAAAATTTAAGAGTTTAAGATATTTTGAATCTCAAATCTATCTTAAATCTCATGCACAAAATATAACTAGAATGGTCTTCAAAGAGAGAGACGCCATGATTGAGGACACCAACACAGAGAAAGCAATACATGAGCAAAAAAGTTTCATGCTTAAGACTGACTGAGGTCAAGTCATGGTCTTTCTGGAGTGCCGGAATTGTAAAGTTCTTAGCTACTTTCTTGTCCTTACTATATATAAATATATAAAAAGTGTGAAAAGAGGCGTGAGAATAGTGTCGGATTCAACACCAAAAAGAAAGTTACATTTTTATCTTTCTCATTGACTCACCAAAATATAACAAATATAATAAACACTAACATATACAAATAGAATAGGATATAAAAGAATTTATAAAAAATAATAATCTCTCTTAAATTGATAGTGGGGTTTTTGACCAACAACAAGCAACAATCAATTTTCAACATTTAAATGTTCAACAAAACCATTGCAAACTGATAGACAACAAAATAACAAAGGAAGAGAAAGAGAAGAAGAGGATTTGCAAAACTAACAAAATTGACATTCAATATGCAAAAGGAGCAGACTAACAGCAAAGGAGTACGACAGTTGACAAAATGGGGTTTTGATTTGCTGTATGCGAAGATGAAGAATATAAGGACTTGCAAAATGAGTTTTGATTTACTACGAGAGAAGATAAAAAAGAATGAAATGTGTAACCTGTTATGAAGAAGAAGAATAAGAAACGACTGTGTGAAGATATGATGTGTGCCACTGGAAAAAAATAAAATTAAGAAAGAGATAGAATAGCTTGTCGGTGAACACCATAAAAGTGAAGAGGAGAGAGAGATGAAAGGAGAAGAGAAAAAAGAAAAGAGAGGAGAGAGAGGGTGAGGGTTAGCCGGTTAGATACCTGATTGGTTAGGTGGACATTTAATTTCATTTAATGCATTGTCTGTCATTAAATGAAAAAAATATAAAATATTAAAAAAAAGGGAGAACTTCATCTGGGTCCCTATGTTTTTGAAAAATTTCTCATTTTTAAATATGAATCCGTTTATAACCTGTATGGTCCCTTACTTTTTAAAAACTCATCAAATTAGTCATTCTATCATCATTTTGGTCCCTATGTTTAATAGAAGAGAACTTCATTTTGGTCCCTACAAAAGGACTAATTTGATGAATTTTTGAAAAGTAAAAGATCATACAGGCTATAAACGGATTCGTATTTAAAAATGAGAAATTTTTCAAAAATATTAGGACCAAAATTAAGTTCTCAAAAAAAAAAAAAAAAAAAAAAAAAAAAAAAAAAAAACAAACACACACTCACACACATACATAAAGACACAAATATACATATATATAAATGATATGGGTTTGGGTTTGATTCGCGAGTCTAAGGGGTTATTTGTTTTTTGCACTTAACACTTAATGGTACTTAATTAGGTTAATTAAGATATTTTTGTTTGTTTTTTTAAGTTGTCAAACCACTTAAAACAACCCAAAAACCACTTAAAAAAAAATTATATTTTTTTATTTTTCACTTAATACAAAATCACTTAATGATTTTATAAATATATTATTCCAAATTTATCTTTCCTAAAATAACATATTTCCAAGTTTATCATAGTTTTACATTATACAATTTTTTTTAATGCTTTAACAAACAATATTGAAAAATAAAAACCCTGAATATCTCAACATCAAATTTTCCTATAACGAGATTATTATATTTCTCAAATCAAATTTCGGTAATAGTCTTTATTTATTTTCTTTATTAATCTACTTGTAGAGTAGGTCATGTTGTGTTTATTTGTTAAAGTTTCACTGTGTTATTATGTTTTTTGTTTATATATATTGATGAAAATTTGTTTGTGTATAACAGAACCTCAAAGTTTCTCCTTTTGGTTTTTTTTATCTCAAAGTTTTTATCGAATCTGTTATCGATGTATAATAGAACCTCAAAGTTTTTTTTTTCTTTTCGTTATCGAATCTGTTATCATGTATATTACTTTACAATTTCAATTTTTGTTGTAGTAGTAATTCAATTTAAGACCATTTTGTTTATTTTTGTTTGAATATATAAATTTAATTGACTCTACTATAATAATTCATCTTATTTTAATAATGAATCAAAATATTATATATATAAATGTTTTAATATTTGTTAAATAATTTATTGTAATTGTTTGTATCATATTAAATAAAGTTACTTAACAATTAATAATAAAATGATATAAATGTTAAATTGCTAGTATTCAGACAATTTTAACTTTAAAAAACAAATAAGATTATTATACATTCAAACGTAAGGAAAAAAAAAAAACAAACATGTTTATCAGATTTCAGATTTCAATCACTATTCAGTCTTCAGTCTTCAGCAGCACTGTTCAGTCTTCAGACGAAAAAACAAACGATCCCTAAGTACCCATAATTGAACAAAAACCAAACATGGATTGACTTTTAGAACCAAATACTCCATTTTTATTGTATGACTCGACCTGAACACCCAAATTTTGGTAAGGTTTAAGTGTAACTACAATGTGTTTAGTTTAATTGTGAGACAAAAATAAAAATTCAATACATTTTTATCTTATAAATTAATAAAATTTAGTGATCATAAAAATTACATTAAACATTTCGTAATTAAATAAATAAGCAAAATAAAAAGAAACCTTATTTACAGTTAAATTTGGAATTATCATTTATGATATTTTATATGTATATATATGATAATAATTTAAGTAAAATATATTGTTAATCCGATAATTAAATCTAAACATCCACTTATATAAATTATAAATAATAATATTTAATTATTCTAACCTTAAAGTTTACTTTTTGATAAGAAAAACAAATACAAATTTGAGCGCATACCTTGTACATGCAGTCAAAACTGGTTTTAAATAAAATATCTAATTTTTTATGATTTTATTTAATATTTATTTTATTTTATATTTTAATTAAGTTTTCGTTGCTTTTCCTTTTTTGTCCCTGAAGTCAAACAGTCAAACATGTCAACATAATGAAATCCGTGATCATCAAGATATTATTGTCATTTCACACACCTTCAAGAGATATTTTGACTATTTTTATTAATGCAAGTGGTATTTCGGATAAATATGAGACAACGGTGATAAAATTTATATATCTTCATGTATTAGAGAGTTTTTTGAGATTTTTCCTATTAAATATTTAGGTCATAGAATATGAAAGATAAGTCAAAATTATTTTAATAAATATTTTAATATATTTATAAATTAAAAATTGACCAAAGCCATCCTAAGAGAGGATGAAGAATTTTATTTTTATTTTTTATTTTTTATTTTTTTGAAATAGGGGATGAAGAATTATTTAAACGAATTAATAAATTGTTTTAAAAGGAAAACATGTCTGGTGGTAAAAGGAGAAGAGGAAGAATGAAGCAAAAGAATAATAGAGGAGTAATGTAAGGCTTCACATTTTTTGTTTTTCTAAATTTATACTCAAATGACATGATGTGCGAGTTATCAATATCATATTAATTATTACATATCTCATGATTTATAAAATATTGATAAGTAATATATCACATCATTCGAGCATGAATTTATTGAAAAAAATAGTGTTACTCATAAAAGAAATGTACATATTTTCATTACTTTTATATAATTGATAATTGGATTAATTCATTAATACATATTTAATGGCTCATTACTTCAATTTAATTAATTCATTAATACATATTAAATGGCTCATTACTTCAATTTAATTAATTCATTAATACATATTAAATGGCTCATTACTTCAATTTAATTAATTCATTAATACATATTAAATGGCTCATTACTTTTGTCCAATAAATAAAGTCAAAATCAATTCCTAACGAGGAAAGTTTTAAAGCTCTCCTCTTTGTCTCTTTCTGTCTGTCTGTCCGTTTGTCTCTCTCTCTATACATATTTTCCTTAAGTGAATGAAATCCATAAAAGTCTTAATTTGTAGGGTTGTTATTGTGCCTTATTTACAAAAGGGCAATACCAAAAAATTAGAATTAAAGAAACAATAATTCATGGGATATATATTATATTTTAGTAGAAGGGGTTGAACACTTTTCTTTATCATAGGAGGTAAAACATTCAAATCTCATATGTATCCTATAAACACAAGATATGGTTAGTTTTTTTAAAATCCCATCTTTTTCCTAAAAACAACACAAGGTATGGTTATTATTATTATTATTATTATTATTATTTAAATTTAATCCCTCTCCCCTATCATTGCAAAAAAAAAAAAAATAAATAAATAAATATGTCCAAAATCTATACAAATACAATAAGGAAAGAAACATTTACAAAAAAAAATTATTGACTAATGGTATAAAAGCCTAATTTTTAGTTTGTGCGGTTTGAATTATTTACCACAAGTAAACGTTAAAAAATAATAATAAAAATAAAAACTGCACAATGACCAAATCGAGTGGCAATTTGAGGTATTTTTGTAGTGCTGTTTTCAGATTATCCTCAGTCCTGACTGTGATGTGGCTCCAGCTTATTCTTCTTTTAGATCCCCCAATTTTAATGGGGCTCAGAAAACAAAAGTTGGCTTATTTTGAATTTCCTATAAACATTTTAAAAACTAGTTTAATTATATGGAAATAATAAATCTATGTGGTTACAGTCAAAAATTAATTGCCCACAAATTTTCTGCACTCTGCTGGTGCCGGAGTACCACGTTTTATCCACCCACTTCCTGCACATCGAATCACAAGTATGCACATCGTGTTCTACAATCCTTCCAACCTTTGTGCCCCATAATTGGGTCAAGCAGCTGCACAGCGCACGCACTCACTTCGCACTCAAACCTACACAAAATATCTAAGTAGAAATGTAGGAACAAGGGTCGTCGAACACGAATACAGTCAACGTTGGTGACAAAAGTCCACTACCACTGTCATTTTGAAAAGAATGAAAAGGTCCACCTCTTCTGGCCTTTATTTTTATTTTTATTTTTAAATATATTTTCTTAACTTCATTATAATAAATTATTTTTGATTATTTTATAAATCGAATTAACAATTTTATTTTTAATATCTTGTTCTAATATTTTTTTCTTCCTGTTGTTATTATTATTATTATTAATACACACAAGTTTGATATAATTTTTCTTTCTTTTTTTTTTAGAATAACTTTAACATAACTTTTCATTTCAAAATATTACTATCAAAAACATTCTTCATATTTTCATTCTTAAAATATAGTAATAATAATTACTAATTTCTTATTTTTGAAAGAAAACAACAAAAATACACCCTATATTTTTTTCTTCTCAGTTCCTAAATGTGAAATCTTAAGCGCGTGAATGCAATTTTTCCTATACTATTTAGATACATTCCCAAGGTTTTAATGTCGGCAAAGATTTGAAAAAAAAAAAGAAAAAGAAATTGGATTGTAAAATCACAAACATATCAATACACTCGCTACATGACACTAATATCCTATCCCGTTTGATCTCGATTATTTCTCATATTTCCATCATAAAAAAAATCAATAAATATGTACAATATATGGAATATATTTACCAAAAATATATCATGTCACCAAAAATTTATCAAATTCAAATATATGTAAGACCTTGTGACAACCAACTAGTTCATGTCACCAAATTTTTGTTATATATAATACATTGATAATATAAACTATGTTTCTAAATTAGAAAGAATGAAATTAAAATGAATAATTGTGGAATCAAATTCGATATATTTATAACTTTTATTTCATATTAGTTACTTATCGACGTTCGGAAACGATCGACCCAAAGATTCTGGGGCCCAGACAACGAACGAGGTAATTATTGGGTTTGGTCGAAGTTAATGTGTGTTTGAGGTTGGTATTGCTTAATGGTGATTGCAAGAATGTTGGTTGTGGTTGGTGGATGAGTTTTATGAATCAGTAATAAAGAAGGTAGAGGGAAGAATGAAGTTTGACACAATGGGTTTCACGTGGTTCGGAGACTGCGCCTACGTCCACGGTCACTCTGAAGTAATTTCAGCCGAGTGACAATTCACTAGCCTGTCCTTTTTTTTTCATCTTCTTACTTGTACAGTAAAAATCTCCCCTATTTATAGAGGGAGGGGAGACATACAAAAAGAATAATAAAAAATAAAATACAGGCACTGGCTATTTCAACAAATCCTGACACAGTCATGCTGTCTTAAATGTAAAATCATAATTCTTTCTTACATGCGCGTGTCTGCATTTAATGCTCCTGGAGAAGTCCTCTCTTCATTAAATGCAAAATCGCCGCATTAAATGCATCTTGGTAATGGTATAGACAGTCTCAGGACGGAAATCGTGAGAGTGGGTGACTTTGTTGACTTGCTACACACGATATCTCCTGAATAAGCTCTCTGGTCAGTCAGGTAATGCATGCTGGAGAGATGTCGACGTGGCCAGGAGAGGAGGTTAGGCGGTCTGAGGATTCCTGCGATCTCGCGACCTGGTCGGCCTCGCTAGCTTGATGAGCTGACGACGCGGGCAGGAGGCATGCTTGGAAGGTTTGGAAGCCGTTGCGAGCTCGTGACCTGAACGACCTCACGAGCTGGGCCTGCAACTGCTGGTCCTGATCTTGGGCCTTCTGGGCCCTCGTTCCTGTCCAAGTATATAGGACTTATACTGGCCCATTTAGGTAAAACGAGAAAATGGGCATAACCTTACTAATAATTACTATTTCTTTTGGATCAAATTTTTATTTTTTTATAATTTACAAGAAAAGTTTTAAACATTAACAATTTTTTTCTTTTTTGTTTGTAAAATCATAAACAATTTTTTTTTTTTCAAAGTTGGGGTTTCTCGCAACATGGTAAAATCAACACTCAACAATTACAAGTGCCGCATCATGTAATTTTACAAAACTTGATGATTTTATAAATAAATGTGAGATATAGAATTCTAAATGTATAAAATTTCATCCACATTTTATCTAATTTATAACACTTTCGAAAACAATTATAACTTTTTAACTCTTTTTTATGTAACACGTGAACTTAAATCTTTGAGGTGACATGGTGAATTTAATTTCTAAAAATAACATTACAATTATCATTATTCCAAAATTAACATTATAAATAATATTTTAATTTGTTAACAATCAATAAATTTTGGGATAGGATCTTAAAAAATATTTACAACACCCACATCATTCTCACATATGATCTTACCATTGATTTTTTTTTTTTTTTTTTCGCATTTTTACAGGTTCTAAATAGTCATTCCAACATTTTTCTTTAAAATTCAAAGACCTTTTGGTCTTTATGCATATTTGACAATTGTTGTCCTTAATATTAAGGGTTCAGTGTAATAGTATGAGGTTGATTGTTAATAAATTAAAAAGTTCGTTAATAAATTAAAATGTTAGTTCTGCTTGTTTTAGACTACACTGCAGGTTGGTAATTTGTAATTAAGTCTATTATAAATTAAAAAGAATAATTTTGTACCTTTCAAAAATTTTACTCAAATGATGTGGCAAGTTGATTTATAATTACCACATTCATTTTGAGATAATGAATTAATGATATGATAATTACACATAAGTTTGTCATATTATTTAAGCAATGAATTTAAACTTATCATATCATTACTTGAATAAAAAATGGTAAACAAAAGTTGAGGATTCAAAAGCTTGTAATTTTACTTAAAAATAAAAAAAAGTATTAACTAAGTAATTGGAAAACTCACTTAATATATGCTTTAATTCATGAGTCGATCTCCTTTAGTAATTAACAGACAGTCAAACTCTAGGTTTATATGTATATTTTTTGATTGTTTGGATTGGCTATGTATAAATATTTACTCTTTCCATACAAACTTAAGTTTAATAAATAATCATTCGACACTCGTAATTATCTATTAATTCCGAGTAAAATTTCTCTATCATTTTTTTTAATATTTTCATAATCTAGTGATACATCAGCATTTAAAAAATGGATGATCAAAATCGTTAGGTTTTTTTTCTTGTATATATCGCTCAAACTTAAATTACTCTTATAAAAATATTAACACAATGTTAACATTGCCAGAGAATCATTATTCATTAATTCTATCTACGTAAAACAATTTCTATATTCAACTATCATAAAATTATGGGGAAATTGCACAAACACCCTCAAAGTTAGATAAAATTGCATCAATAAGGTAAATTTGGCCATAATTATAGTAAATTACCTTGAGTTTTCAAAGATGTAACATAATTATAGTAAATTATTTTTCAGATTTTATAATTAATTTTAAATATATAATAGATTATATAAATTAATTTTATTCTAATCTAATCTCAATCTATAACAAGCACAATAGGATATAATTCTAAGAATAATAATACATTTTACAAAAATTTACTCAATCCATTTCATTCCAACCCAGTTCATTCTAATTCAATATATTCCATTGTATTCCAATCCCGTGTGCCAAATGTCACTATAAATACACCTCAAAATTCTACTTCTTTACATGACACAAATGACTGCCAAAATGAGTAATTCTGCTAGAAATTTTCTAGGACTTCTCTTGATTGTCCTACTTTTTTCTACTTGCGATGCCCAAGGAGGAGTTTACAAGAAAACGCATGTCACTATGAACAATTTACTAGGAGCCAAAATAAATCTCCAGGTTCACTGTAAATCCAAGGACAATGACCTTGGAGTACAGGTAATCCCTTTTCAAGGTAGTTATACTTTCTCGTTTAAACCTAATTTTTGGAGCACAACATTGTATTTCTGCAGCTTTCAGTGGCAAAATCAGTTTCATTGGTTCGATATTTATATTTTTGAAAGAGATTATCACGTATGTACTACATGCCCATGGTTTATCAGACAAGACGGTCCATGCTTGTTTGAAAAAGACAAGAAAGGCCAGTCAATTTGTTACACTTGGAAGTGAAATGTCATGCGACCACATCATTTAAGGAATAAATATCTTCATGTGTAATAGCATCAAGAAATTATAATAAGATTATTATGAATAAATATTTCGAAGTGTAACAGCGTCGAGAAATTATAATAAGATTATTAGTTATATATTTTAATTTAAGTTACTCCTTTTGATTTGATTTTTTGTTTATATATGTGTGTGTGTGAAGGAATTACAAGATTCACTGAGGATGCCTCTTGTGGGCTTTATTGTTTACCTCCTTTTCGAAAAGAAGGCAATTGAAACTTTTGGTTTTATTTTGGATTTTTGAATCATGTAATCTACATACTCAAAATTGTATTCAGAAAATAAAGACCGGAAAATAACCGTGATGGCAATAACTGAAAACATAAAAAGCTATTATTAATCTATATTTATACACTAACAATATTAAATATTTAGGACATAGAATATAAAAGATAAGTCAATTTTTTTTTTATAAATATTTTAAATATATTTATTAATTAAAAAATTGACCAAAAGCCATCCTAAAGGAGGATGAAGAATTATTTAAACAAATTAATGAATCGTTTTAAAAGGAAGATAGATATGATGGCGAAAAGAGAAGAGGAAAAAGGAAATAAAAGAATGAAAGAGGAGTAATGTTAGGCTTCACAATTTTATTATTATTATTATTTTTTCACATTCATGCTCAAATGACACGACATATGAGTTATCAACATCATATTAATTATCACATACCTCATGATTTACAAAATGCTAACAAATAATATGTCATCTCATTTAGATATAAATCCAAAAAAAAAAAAAAAAACTAGCATTACTCATCAAAGAAAGACACATATTTTCATTACTTTTATATAACTGATAATTGCATTAGTTCATTGATGCATCTCTCTCTTTATACATATTTTCCATGAGTGAATAAAATCCACAAAAGTCTTAATTTGCAAGGTTGTGATTGTGCCTTATTTACAAAAGGGTAATACATGTTTTGGTATTAAATAAATTGTAACAAAAAATTATAATTAAAGAAAAAACAATTCATGAGATATGTTAGCACATCACCGTTAATAGGAGTGGTTAAACAATTCTCTTTATCATAATAGATCAAAAGTTCAAGTCTCATTTTTATCCTAAAAAGACAAGGTTTTTTTTTTTTTTTAAATTTAATTCCTCTTCTCTATCATTATAAAAGAAAAAAAATAAATAAATGAGAGAGAGGCATCTACACAAATACAATAAGGAAAGAATTTTTTTTCAAATTGAAAATATTGATTAGTGGTATAAAAGCATAATTTTTAGTTTGTGCGGTTTGAATAATTTACCACCATTAAACATTAAAAATAAATAAATAAAAACTGCACAATGACCAAATCGAGTGGTAATTTGAGGTATTTTTGTAGTGCTCTTTTCAGATTATCCTCAATCCTGACTATGATATGGCTCCAGCTTATTCTTCTTTTAGATCTCCCAACTTTAATGGGGCTCACAAAACAAAAGTTGGCTTATTTTGAATTTCCTATAAACATTTTAAAAACTAGTCTAATTATGTGGAGATAATTAAAGGAGGTGTTACGGTCAAAAATTAATTACCCACAAATTTTCTGGACTATGCTGGTGCTAAAGTACCACGTTTTATCCACCCACTTCCTGCACATCGAATCACAAGTATGCACATCGTGTTCTACAATCCTTCCAACCTTTCTGCCCCACGATTGGGTCAACTAGCTGCACAACGCACGCAGTCCCTACACAAATTCTCGCACACAAACCTACACAAAATATATTAAGTAGAAATGTAGGAACAGGAATCAAACATCAGTAATTATACACTCAAGCAGTCGCGGATCTAAAAATTTATGTGAGGAGACACTTTTATATAATAATTATAATATCAAGAAACTAAGTTATATAAAATTTTCTTTGTAATATTTCTTTCTATTGCTAAAAGGACGTTATATTAAATAAAATTAGTTAAAATACATAAACAGTAGAGAATATCTAGTTTTAACCCTTATAAGATTATAAATAAAAAATTTTAAAATAACATTCTTAATACAAGTATAAAAACAAAAACATACTAATTGTGAGTTGACTGTACACTAATTCCCTTTTATTCTCTAGTTTGTGTAAATATGATATAGTTTATTATAATTCGAAATGAGTATTATAATTTGTGAACCGTAATGAAAAAAAAAAAGAGAGGAAAAGTAACATATTTTGATAGGAAAAGAGATAAAACCATAGTGAATAGAAAAAAGAAAAAACAAGATCTATGCCATAAAAATGTAAAAATTAAAAAAAAAATTATGAAACAAAGTGGGATCGAACCCCGGATCACTCTAGAGTGAAAACAAGCACAACCAGCAAAACCAACCTCTTTTTGTGTTAGTATTTGACATTTTATTTATATAATATATTAAATTAAAATAAAGACTAAAATTAATATTGAAAAACAACTATGAGACAATGCAAAGTCCAGAATTCCCTTAGATGGTAAGGCATGCACAACCAACGAAGCCATTTTGTGTTTTTGCTAGAATTTGACATTTTTTTCATAATATATTAAAGGGATAATCCCAATTTCCCCCCTGTAGTTTAAGGAAATAGTCAAAATCTCACTTTTACTTGAAAAAATTAATGAATAAAAGGAAGATTTTAGGTATTTCCTCAAACTACAGGGGGGAAATTGGGATTATCCCTATATTAAATGACTAAAAGAGGAGATAACACACAAACTTTTCAGTGGGGGCAGGGAATCGAACCGGATGGCATTTGAACAGAAAGACGGTAGCAAGCCAAGCCACAACGCCATTCAACTGATTGTGGAACATTGTGACATTATATTTATATATTTAAAACCTACTTACTAATAATTAATTTTTAAAAAATTTCAGGGGGGCACGTGTACCCCCGGCCCAATGGTGGATCCGCCCTGCACTTAAGTAAGTTCTCAAAAGACAAAGAATATGTAAGGAAACTTTTATTTCATTCTGTTTTTAATATATTAATGTGTGGATAAATAAGACAGTCGTTAAACTTTTTATAGAAGAAAATCCAAAAGATATAAGTATATGCAATAATATACTCCAGGAAAATCAGATCAACAAAAGTATATGCAAGAATATATTGCAGGAAAATCAGATCAACGAGCATAATTTGAAACAGCTAGGAAATTAATTATGCGTTTTTGGTAAAGCCACTAACCTTCTGCCTCATAAGGCCCCGGTTCGATTCTCACCCAAGACAACCATTCCCCCACTATATAAAAATGCGTGAATTGTCCTTCTATTTTGTGTGAACTATCCTCCTCACTTATACGTGGTTGCTCCCATGGGAGCCGGTCGGACCACACTGCAAAGTGACTCACCCACGTAGCAATATACACCAACATAAAAAAGCAATCCCAATGGCCAATACACATGAAATTAAAAAAAAAAAAAACTGACTTTGATCCACATACTGTCAAAAAGATGACATAGTTATCACCTTAAAATATCAAGAATAAAGTTAAAGCTCTATTATCAATCTTAAACATGAAACAGAAGAAAAAAAATACCTCCAGCAATGCCACGTAACTTGGGAATCCGACAATAGAGAGGCATCTGACCACCTTCAAAGCCTTCTCTAACACCAGGACCTGACCTCGATTTCTGACCTCTCATCCCAAACCCACAACTCCCTCCTTGACCAGCCGATATACCTCTGCCTTTTCTCTTCGCTTTCTTCCTCGATGGTGGAGACCACATCGTCGGCCCATCTCCACTATGCTGCCGCTGATCTCCGTCACCATCATCACCGACCGGAGATAAAGAAAGAGAGCGAAGGGAACCGACTGGATAGGGGAGAGAGGAGCAAGAGAGGGGATAGAGATTGAGAGCAAGAGAGAGAGAGACCAAGAATTGGGAGAGAAAAAAAAAATATTCTTTATATTTATGTATTTGTTTATTTATCTATCTATTAACCATACAAAAAATGAGATTAGAACCCATGAACAGTGCAAATTCTAGAACCCGGATGTTGGTTGAAAAGAATTTTTTTTTTTTTTTTTTACCCTTCATATTCATTTGAAAAGAAAATGATAGATTTAATGACATTATAATTGATAATTGTCGGTGTGGTTGAATCGACCATACCGGGTGTATAGTGATGATATCATTGCTCCTTTTGGTACGTAAGATTAGAATGAAATAAAATGGATTTAATTGAAATATATTAAAATAAAATGGATTGAAATGAAAAATTACTGTCCTATGTTTGGTAGAACTTAAAATTGAATTAAAAATATCTCATATTATGTTTAATGTAGGTTGAGATTATATTTGAATAAAATTAATTTAAATATTTTATTATTACTTAAAATTAATTTGAAAACTAATTGTATACAAAATCTGAAAAAAAAGGAGAAAAAATATTTTATTAATTTAAATACAAGGATTATTTTTAAATGGTAAAATATAGATTGGGTTAGAATTGAAATAAAATTAATTTATATATTCTTATATAACTTGACTTATATTATATATAAAGTTAATAATGTTTTAAATAAAATAAATCCAATAAATTATTTTTAAAAAAGTTATATTAATTTTTTTTAGAATTATATTATTTTAAAGTATGAGTAAATAAATATTAATTTTTTAATAACTTTTATTTAAATAATAACATTGTTTCTAAATTTTTATTTACATATAATAAAATTAATTTCACAAAATACATGAGAAATAAATAAGGTTAGTCGAAGAAACAATTAATTAAGATAGTGAGATTGAGATTTCATTCTTAAGTTGGTCACTCTAAACATAAAATTTAAAAGTTTGAGATATTTTAAATCTCAAACCTACCTCAAAACTCATGCACAAAATATAACTAGAATGGTCTTCAAAGAGAGAGACGCCATGATTGAGGACACCAACACAGAAAAAGCAATACATGAGCAAAAAAGTTTCATGCTTAAGACTGACTGAGGTCAAGTCATGGTCTTTCTGGAGTGCCGGAATTGTAAAGTTCTTAGCTACTTTCTTGTCCTTACTATATATAAATATATAAAAAAGTGTGAAAAGAGGTGTGAGAATAGTGTCAGATTCAACACCAAAAAGAAAGTTACATTTTTATTCTTCTCATTGACTCACCAAAATATAACAAATATAATAAACACTAACATATACAAATAGAATAGGATATAAAAGAATTTATAAAAAATAATAATCTCTCTTAAATTGATAGTGGGGTTTTTGACCAACAACAAGCAACAATCAATTTTCAACATTCAAACGTTCAACAATCAACATTCAACAAAACCATTGCAAATTGATAGACAATAAAATAACAAAGGAAGAGAAAGAGAAGAAGAGGATTTGCAAAACTAACAAAATTGACATTCAATATGCAAAAGGAGCAGACTAACAGCAAAGGAGTACGACAGTTGACAAAATGGGGTTTTGATTTGCTGTATGCGAAGATGAAGAATATAAGGACTTGCAAAATGAGTTTTGATTTACTACGAGAGAAGATAAAAAAGAATGAAATGTGTAACCTGTTATGAAGAAGAAGAATAAGAAACGACTGTGTGAAGATATGATGTGTGCCACTGGAAAAATAAAATAAAATTAAGAAAGAGATAGAATAGCTTGTCGGTGAACACCATAAAAGTGAAGAGGAAGAGAGATGAAAGAAGGAGAAGAGAAAAAAGAAAAGAGAGGAGAGAGAGGGTGAGGGTAAGCCGGTTAGATACCTGATTGGTTAGGTGGACATTTAATTTCATTTAATGCATTGTCTGTCATTAAATGAAAAAAATATAAAATATTAAAAAAAATGGAGAACTTCATCTAGGTCCTTATGTTTTTGAAAAATTTCTCATTTTTAAATATGAATCCGTTTATAACCTGTATGGTCCCTTACTTTTTAAAAATTCATCAAATTAGTCATTCTGTCATCATTTTGATCCCTATGTATAATAGAAGAGAACTTCATTTTGATCCCTATAGAATGACTAATTTGATGAATTTTTGAAAAGTAATGGATCATACAGGCTATAAATGGATTCGTATTTAAAAATGAGAAATTTTTCAAAAACATAGAAACCAAAATTAAGTTCTCCCAAAAAAAAAAAAAAAAAAAAACACACACTCACACGCATACATAGAGACACACATATACATATATATAAACGAAATGGGTTTGGGTTTGATTCGCGAGTCTAAGGGGTTATTTGTTTTTTGTACTTAACATTTAATGATACTTAATTAGGTTAATTAACAGATTTTTGTTTGTTTTTTTAAGTTGTCAAACCACTTAAAACAACCCAAAAAACACTTAAAAAAAATTACATTTTTTTATTTTTCACTTGATACAAAATCACTTAATGATTTTATAAATATATTATTCCAAATTTATCTTTCCTAAAATAACATATTTTCAAGTTTATCCTAGTTTTACAAAATACAATTTTTTTTAATGCTTTAACAAACAATATTGAAAAATAAAAACCCTGAATATCTCAACATCAAATTTTCCTATAACGAGATTATTATATTTCTCAAATCAAATTTCGGTAATAGTCTTTATTTATTTTCTTTATTAATCTACTTGTGGAGTAGGTCATGTTGTGTTTATTTGTTAAAGTTTCACTGTGTTATTAGTGTTTTTGGTTTATATATATTGATGAAAATTTGTTTGTGTATAACAAAACCTCAAAGTTTCTCCTTTTGTTTCTTCTTTTGGTTTTTTTATCTCAAAATTTTTATCGAATCTGTTATCGATGTATAATAGAACCTCAAAGTTTTTTTTTTCTTTTCGTTATCGAATCTGTTATCATGTATATTACTTTACAATTTCAATTTTTGTTGTAGTAGTAATTCAATTTAAGACCATTTTGTTTATTTTTGTTTGAATATATAAATTTAATTGAACCTACTATAATAATTCATCTTATTTTAATAATGAATCAAAATATTATATATATAAATGTTTTAATATTTGTTAAATAATTTATTGTAATTGTTTGTATCATATTAAATAAAGTTACTTAACAATTAATAATAAAAGGATATAAATGTTAAATTGTTAGTATTCAGACAATTTTAACTTTAAAAAACAAACAAGATTATTATACATTCAAACGTAAGGAAAAAAAAAACAAACATGTTTATCAGATTTCAGATTTCAGTCACTATTCAGTCTTCAGTCTTCAGCAGCACTGTTCAGTCTTCAGACGAAAAAACAAACGATCCCTAAGTACCCATAATTGAACAAAAACCAAACATGGATTGACTTTTAGAACCAAATACTCTCATTTTTATTATATGACTCGACCTGAACACCCAAATTTTGGTAAGGTTTAAGTGTAACTACAATGTGTTTAGTTTAATTGTGAGACAAAAATAAAAATTCAATACATTTTTATCTTATAAATTAATAAAATTTAGTGGTCATAAAAATTACATTAAACATTTCGTAATTAAATAAATAAGCAAAATAAAAAGAAACCTTATTTACAGTTAAATTTGGAATTATCATTTATGATATTTTATATGTATATATATGATAATAATTTAAGTAAAAATATATTGTTAATCCGATAATTAAATCTAAACATCCACTTATATAAATTATAAATAATAATATTTAATTATTCTAACCTTAAAGTTTACTTTTTGATAAGAAAAACAAATACAAATTTGAGCGCATACCTTGTACATGCAGTCAAAACTGGTTTTAAATAAAATATTTATTTTATTTTTATATTTTAATTAAATTTTCGTTGCTTTTCCTTTTTTGTCCCTGAAGTCAAACAGTCAAACATGTCAACATAATGAAATCCGTGATCATCAAGATATTATTGTCATTTCACACACCTTCAAGAGATATTTTGACTATTTTTATTAATGCAAGTGGTATTTCGGATAAATATGAGACAACGGTGATAAAATTTATATATCTTCATGTATTAGAGAGTTTTTTGAGATTTTTCCTATTAAATATTTAGGTCATAGAATATGAAAGATAAGTCAAAATTATTTTAATAAATATTTTAATATATTTATAAATTAAAAATTGACCAAAGCCATCCTAAGAGAGGATGAAGAATTTTATTTTTATTTTTTTTTATTTTTTTGAAATAGGGGATGAAGAATTATTTAAACGAATTAATAAATTGTTTTAAAAGGAAAACATGTCTGGTGGTAAAAGGAGAAGAGGAAGAATGAAGCAAAAGAATAATAGAGGAGTAATGTAAGGCTTCACATTTTTTGTTTTTCTAAATTTATGCTCAAATGACATGATGTGCGAGTTATCAATATCATATTAATTATTACATATCTCATGATTTATAAAATATTGATAAGTAATATATCACATCATTCGAGCATGAATTTATTGAAAAAAATAGTGTTACTCATAAAAGAAATGTACATATTTTCATTACTTTTATATAATTGATAATTGGATTAATTCATTAATACATATTTAATGGCTCATTACTTCAATTTAATTAATTCATTAATACATATTAAATGGCTCATTACTTCAATTTAATTAATTCATTAATACATATT
Source organism: Litchi chinensis (assembly GCA_019925255.1). Classification (NCBI taxonomy): domain Eukaryota; kingdom Viridiplantae; phylum Streptophyta; class Magnoliopsida; order Sapindales; family Sapindaceae; genus Litchi; species Litchi chinensis. The sequence goes on along the minus strand of CM034472.1, from coordinate 21,066,460 downwards.
AAATGGCTCATTACTTTTGTCCAATAAATAAAGTCAAAATCAATTCCTAACGAGGAAAGTTTTAAAGCTCTCCTCTTTGTCTCTTTCTGTCTGTCTGTCCGTTTGTCTCTCTCTCTATACATATTTTCCTTAAGTGAATGAAATCCATAAAAGTCTTAATTTGTAGGGTTGTTATTGTGCCTTATTTACAAAAGGGCAATACCAAAAAATTAGAATTAAAGAAACAATAATTCATGGGATATATATTATATTTTAGTAGAAGGGGTTGAACACTTTTCTTTATCATAGGAGGTAAAACATTCAAATCTCATATGTATCCTATAAACACAAGATATGGTTAGTTTTTTTAAAATCCCATCTTTTTCCTAAAAACAACACAAGGTATGGTTATTATTATTATTATTATTATTATTTAAATTTAATCCCTCTCCCCTATCATTGCAAAAAAAAAAAAAAAGAAAATAAATATGTCCAAAATCTATACAAATACAATAAGGAAAGAAACATTTACAAAAAAAAATTATTGACTAATGGTATAAAAGCCTAATTTTTAGTTTGTGCGGTTTGAATTATTTACCACAAGTAAACGTTAAAAAATAATAATAAAAATAAAAACTGCACAATGACCAAATCGAGTGGCAATTTGAGGTATTTTTGTAGTGCTGTTTTCAGATTATCCTCAGTCCTGACTGTGATGTGGCTCCAGCTTATTCTTCTTTTAGATCCCCCAATTTTAATGGGGCTCAGAAAACAAAAGTTGGCTTATTTTGAATTTCCTATAAACATTTTAAAAACTAGTTTAATTATATGGAAATAATAAATCTATGTGGTTACAGTCAAAAATTAATTGCCCACAAATTTTCTGCACTCTGCTGGTGCCGGAGTACCACGTTTTATCCACCCACTTCCTGCACATCAAATCATAAGGATGCACACCGTGTTCTTCAATCCTTCCAACCTTTGTGCCCCATAATTGGGTCAAGCAGCTGCACAGCGCACGCACTCACTTCGCACTCAAACCTACACAAAATATCTAAGTAGAAATGTAGGAACAAGGGTCGTCGAACACGAATACAGTCAACGTTGGTGACAAAAGTCCACTACCACTGTCATTTTGAAAAGAATGAAAAGGTCCACCTCTTCTGGCCTTTATTTTTATTTTTATTTTTTAAATATATTTTCTTAACGTCATTATAATAAATTATTTTTTATTGTTTTATAAATCGAATTAACAATTTTATTTTTAATATCTTGTTCTAATATTTTTTTCTTCCTGTTGTTATTATTATTATTATTAATACACACAAGTTTGATATAATTTTTCTTTCTTTTTTTTTTAGAATAACTTTAACATAACTTTTCATTTCAAAATATTACTATCAAAAACATTCTTCATATTTTCATTCTTAAAATATAGTAATAATAATTACTAATTTCTTATTTTTGAAAGAAAACAACAAAAATACACCCTATATTTTTTTCTTCTCAGTTCCTAAATGTGAAATCTTAAGCGCGTGAATGCAATTTTTCCTATACTATTTAGATACATTCCCAAGGTTTTAATGTCGGCAAAGATTTGAAAAAAAAAAAGAAAAAGAAATTGGATTGTAAAATCACAAACATATCAATACACTCGCTACATGACACTAATATCCTATCCCGTTTGATCTCGATTATTTCTCATATTTCCATCATAAAAAAAATCAATAAATATGTACAATATATGGAATATATTTACCAAAAATATATCATGTCACCAAAAATTTATCAAATTCAAATATATGTAAGACCTTGTGACAACCAACTAGTTCATGTCACCAAATTTTTGTTATATATAATACATTGATAATATAAACTATGTTTCTAAATTAGAAAGAATGAAATTAAAATGAATAATTGTGGAATCAAATTCGATATATTTATAACTTTTATTTCATATTAGTTACTTATCGACGTTCGGAAACGATCGACCCAAAGATTCTGGGGCCCAGACAACGAACGAGGTAATTATTGGGTTTGGTCGAAGTTAATGTGTGTTTGAGGTTGGTATTGCTTAATGGTGATTGCAAGAATGTTGGTTGTGGTTGGTGGATGAGTTTTATGAATCAGTAATAAAGAAGGTAGAGGGAAGAATGAAGTTTGACACAATGGGTTTCACGTGGTTCGGAGACTGCGCCTACGTCCACGGTCACTCTGAAGTAATTTCAGCCGAGTGACAATTCACTAGCCTGTCCTTTTTTTTTCATCTTCTTACTTGTACAGTAAAAATCTCCCCTATTTATAGAGGGAGGGGAGACATACAAAAAGAATAATAAAAAATAAAATACAGGCACTGGCTATTTCAACAAATCCTGACACAGTCATGCTGTCTTAAATGTAAAATCATAATTCTTTCTTACATGCGCGTGTCTGCATTTAATGCTCCTGGAGAAGTCCTCTCTTCATTAAATGCAAAATCGCCGCATTAAATGCATCTTGGTAATGGTATAGACAGTCTCAGGACGGAAATCGTGAGAGTGGGTGACTTTGTTGACTTGCTACACACGATATCTCCTGAATAAGCTCTCTGGTCAGTCAGGTAATGCATGCTGGAGAGATGTCGACGTGGCCAGGAGAGGAGGTTAGGCGGTCTGAGGATTCCTGCGATCTCGCGACCTGGTCGGCCTCGCTAGCTTGATGAGCTGACGACGCGGGCAGGAGGCATGCTTGGAAGGTTTGGAAGCCGTTGCGAGCTCGTGACCTGAACGACCTCACGAGCTGGGCCTGCAACTGCTGGTCCTGATCTTGGGCCTTCTGGGCCCTCGTTCCTGTCCAAGTATATAGGACTTATACTGGCCCATTTAGGTAAAACGAGAAAATGGGCATAACCTTACTAATAATTACTATTTCTTTTGGATCAAATTTTTATTTTTTTATAATTTACAAGAAAAGTTTTAAACATTAACAATTTTTTTCTTTTTTGTTTGTAAAATCATAAACAATTTTTTTTTTTTCAAAGTTGGGGTTTCTCGCAACATGGTAAAATCAACACTCAACAATTACAAGTGCCGCATCATGTAATTTTACAAAACTTGATGATTTTATAAATAAATGTGAGATATAGAATTCTAAATGTATAAAATTTCATCCACATTTTATCTAATTTATAACACTTTCGAAAACAATTATAACTTTTTAACTCTTTTTTATGTAACACGTGAACTTAAATCTTTGAGGTGACATGGTGAATTTAATTTCTAAAAATAACATTACAATTATCATTATTCCAAAATTAACATTATAAATAATATTTTAATTTGTTAACAATCAATAAATTTTGGGATAGGATCTTAAAAAATATTTACAACACCCACATCATTCTCACATATGATCTTACCATTGATTTTTTTTTTTTTTTTTTTCGCATTTTTACAGGTTCTAAATAGTCATTCCAACATTTTTCTTTAAAATTCAAAGACCTTTTGGTCTTTATGCATATTTGACAATTGTTGTCCTTAATATTAAGGGTTCAGTGTAATAGTATGAGGTTGATTGTTAATAAATTAAAAAGTTCGTTAATAAATTAAAATGTTAGTTCTGCTTGTTTTAGACTACACTGCAGGTTGGTAATTTGTAATTAAGTCTATTATAAATTAAAAAGAATAATTTTGTACCTTTCAAAAATTTTACTCAAATGATGTGGCAAGTTGATTTATAATTACCACATTCATTTTGAGATAATGAATTAATGATATGATAATTACACATAAGTTTGTCATATTATTTAAGCAATGAATTTAAACTTATCATATCATTACTTGAATAAAAAATGGTAAACAAAAGTTGAGGATTCAAAAGCTTGTAATTTTACTTAAAAATAAAAAAAAGTATTAACTAAGTAATTGGAAAACTCACTTAATATATGCTTTAATTCATGAGTCGATCTCCTTTAGTAATTAACAGACAGTCAAACTCTAGGTTTATATGTATATTTTTTGATTGTTTGGATTGGCTATGTATAAATATTTACTCTTTCCATACAAACTTAAGTTTAATAAATAATCATTCGACACTCGTAATTATCTATTAATTCCGAGTAAAATTTCTCTATCATTTTTTTTAATATTTTCATAATCTAGTGATACATCAGCATTTAAAAAATGGATGATCAAAATCGTTAGGTTTTTTTTCTTGTATATATCGCTCAAACTTAAATTACTCTTATAAAAATATTAACACAATGTTAACATTGCCAGAGAATCATTATTCATTAATTCTATCTACGTAAAACAATTTCTATATTCAACTATCATAAAATTATGGGGAAATTGCACAAACACCCTCAAAGTTAGATAAAATTGCATCAATAAGGTAAATTTGGCCATAATTATAGTAAATTACCTTGAGTTTTCAAAGATGTAACATAATTATAGTAAATTATTTTTCAGATTTTATAATTAATTTTAAATATATAATAGATTATATAAATTAATTTTATTCTAATCTAATCTCAATCTATAACAAGCACAATAGGATATAATTCTAAGAATAATAATACATTTTACAAAAATTTACTCAATCCATTTCATTCCAACCCAGTTCATTCTAATTCAATATATTCCATTGTATTCCAATCCCGTGTGCCAAATGTCACTATAAATACACCTCAAAATTCTACTTCTTTACATGACACAAATGACTGCCAAAATGAGTAATTCTGCTAGAAATTTTCTAGGACTTCTCTTGATTGTCCTACTTTTTTCTACTTGCGATGCCCAAGGAGGAGTTTACAAGAAAACGCATGTCACTATGAACAATTTACTAGGAGCCAAAATAAATCTCCAGGTTCACTGTAAATCCAAGGACAATGACCTTGGAGTACAGGTAATCCCTTTTCAAGGTAGTTATACTTTCTCGTTTAAACCTAATTTTTGGAGCACAACATTGTATTTCTGCAGCTTTCAGTGGCAAAATCAGTTTCATTGGTTCGATATTTATATTTTTGAAAGAGATTATCACGTATGTACTACATGCCCATGGTTTATCAGACAAGACGGTCCATGCTTGTTTGAAAAAGACAAGAAAGGCCAGTCAATTTGTTACACTTGGAAGTGAAATGTCATGCGACCACATCATTTAAGGAATAAATATCTTCATGTGTAATAGCATCAAGAAATTATAATAAGATTATTATGAATAAATATTTCGAAGTGTAACAGCGTCGAGAAATTATAATAAGATTATTAGTTATATATTTTAATTTAAGTTACTCCTTTTGATTTGATTTTTTGTTTATATATGTGTGTGTGTGAAGGAATTACAAGATTCACTGAGGATGCCTCTTGTGGGCTTTATTGTTTACCTCCTTTTCGAAAAGAAGGCAATTGAAACTTTTGGTTTTATTTTGGATTTTTGAATCATGTAATCTACATACTCAAAATTGTATTCAGAAAATAAAGACCGGAAAATAACCGTGATGGCAATAACTGAAAACATAAAAAGCTATTATTAATCTATATTTATACACTAACAATATTAAATATTTAGGACATAGAATATAAAAGATAAGTCAATTTTTTTTTTATAAATATTTTAAATATATTTATTAATTAAAAAATTGACCAAAAGCCATCCTAAAGGAGGATGAAGAATTATTTAAACAAATTAATGAATCGTTTTAAAAGGAAGATAGATATGATGGCGAAAAGAGAAGAGGAAAAAGGAAATAAAAGAATGAAAGAGGAGTAATGTTAGGCTTCACAATTTTATTATTATTATTATTTTTTCACATTCATGCTCAAATGACACGACATATGAGTTATCAACATCATATTAATTATCACATACCTCATGATTTACAAAATGCTAACAAATAATATGTCATCTCATTTAGATATAAATCCAAAAAAAAAAAAAAAAACTAGCATTACTCATCAAAGAAAGACACATATTTTCATTACTTTTATATAACTGATAATTGCATTAGTTCATTGATGCATCTCTCTCTTTATACATATTTTCCATGAGTGAATAAAATCCACAAAAGTCTTAATTTGCAAGGTTGTGATTGTGCCTTATTTACAAAAGGGTAATACATGTTTTGGTATTAAATAAATTGTAACAAAAAATTATAATTAAAGAAAAAACAATTCATGAGATATGTTAGCACATCACCGTTAATAGGAGTGGTTAAACAATTCTCTTTATCATAATAGATCAAAAGTTCAAGTCTCATTTTTATCCTAAAAAGACAAGGTTTTTTTTTTTTTTTTAAATTTAATTCCTCTTCTCTATCATTATAAAAGAAAAAAATAAATAAATGAGAGAGAGGCATCTACACAAATACAATAAGGAAAGAATTTTTTTTCAAATTGAAAATATTGATTAGTGGTATAAAAGCATAATTTTTAGTTTGTGCGGTTTGAATAATTTACCACCATTAAACATTAAAAATAAATAAATAAAAACTGCACAATGACCAAATCGAGTGGTAATTTGAGGTATTTTTGTAGTGCTCTTTTCAGATTATCCTCAATCCTGACTATGATATGGCTCCAGCTTATTCTTCTTTTAGATCTCCCAACTTTAATGGGGCTCACAAAACAAAAGTTGGCTTATTTTGAATTTCCTATAAACATTTTAAAAACTAGTCTAATTATGTGGAGATAATTAAAGGAGGTGTTACGGTCAAAAATTAATTACCCACAAATTTTCTGGACTATGCTGGTGCTAAAGTACCACGTTTTATCCACCCACTTCCTGCACATCGAATCACAAGTATGCACATCGTGTTCTACAATCCTTCCAACCTTTCTGCCCCACGATTGGGTCAACTAGCTGCACAACGCACGCAGTCCCTACACAAATTCTCGCACACAAACCTACACAAAATATATTAAGTAGAAATGTAGGAACAGGAATCAAACATCAGTAATTATACACTCAAGCAGTCGCGGATCTAAAAATTTATGTGAGTTTAGACACTTTTATATAATAATTATAATATCAAGAAACTAAGTTATATAAAATTTTCTTTGTAATATTTCTTTCTATTGCTAAAAGGACGTTATATTAAATAAAATTAGTTAAAATACATAAACAGTAGAGAATATCTAGTTTTAACCCTTATAAGATTATAAATAAAAAATTTTAAAATAACATTCTTAATACAAGTATAAAAACAAAAACATACTAATTGTGAGTTGACTGTACACTAATTCCCTTTTATTCTCTAGTTTGTGTAAATATGATATAGTTTATTATAATTCGAAATGAGTATTATAATTTGTGAACCGTAATGAAAAAAAAAAGAGAGGAAAAGTAACATATTTTGATAGGAAAAGAGATAAAACCATAGTGAATAGAAAAAAGAAAAAACAAGATCTATGCCATAAAAATGTAAAAATTAAAAAAAAAATTATGAAACAAAGTGGGATCGAACCCCGGATCACTCTAGAGTGAAAACAAGCACAACCAGCAAAACCAACCTCTTTTTGTGTTAGTATTTGACATTTTATTTATATAATATATTAAATTAAAATAAAGACTAAAATTAATATTGAAAAACAACTATGAGACAATGCAAAGTCCAGAATTCCCTTAGATGGTAAGGCATGCACAACCAACGAAGCCATTTTGTGTTTTTGCTAGAATTTGACATTTTTTTCATAATATATTAAAGGGATAATCCCAATTTCCCCCCTGTAGTTTAAGGAAATAGTCAAAATCTCACTTTTACTTGAAAAAATTAATGAATAAAAGGAAGATTTTAGGTATTTCCTCAAACTACAGGGGGGAAATTGGGATTATCCCTATATTAAATGACTAAAAGAGGAGATAACACACAAACTTTTCAGTGGGGGCAGGGAATCGAACCGGATGGCATTTGAACAGAAAGACGGTAGCAAGCCAAGCCACAACGCCATTCAACTGATTGTGGAACATTGTGACATTATATTTATATATTTAAAACCTACTTACTAATAATTAATTTTTAAAAAATTTCAGGGGGGCACGTGTACCCCCGGCCCAATGGTGGATCCGCCCTGCACTTAAGTAAGTTCTCAAAAGACAAAGAATATGTAAGGAAACTTTTATTTCATTCTGTTTTTAATATATTAATGTGTGGATAAATAAGACAGTCGTTAAACTTTTTATAGAAGAAAATCCAAAAGATATAAGTATATGCAATAATATACTCCAGGAAAATCAGATCAACAAAAGTATATGCAAGAATATATTGCAGGAAAATCAGATCAACGAGCATAATTTGAAACAGCTAGGAAATTAATTATGCGTTTTTGGTAAAGCCACTAACCTTCTGCCTCATAAGGCCCCGGTTCGATTCTCACCCAAGACAACCATTCCCCCACTATATAAAAATGCGTGAATTGTCCTTCTATTTTGTGTGAACTATCCTCCTCACTTATACGTGGTTGCTCCCATGGGAGCCGGTCGGACCACACTGCAAAGTGACTCACCCACGTAGCAATATACACCAACATAAAAAAGCAATCCCAATGGCCAATACACATGAAATTAAAAAAAAAAAAAACTGACTTTGATCCACATACTGTCAAAAAGATGACATAGTTATCACCTTAAAATATCAAGAATAAAGTTAAAGCTCTATTATCAATCTTAAACATGAAACAGAAGAAAAAAAATACCTCCAGCAATGCCACGTAACTTGGGAATCCGACAATAGAGAGGCATCTGACCACCTTCAAAGCCTTCTCTAACACCAGGACCTGACCTCGATTTCTGACCTCTCATCCCAAACCCACAACTCCCTCCTTGACCAGCCGATATACCTCTGCCTTTTCTCTTCGCTTTCTTCCTCGATGGTGGAGACCACATCGTCGGCCCATCTCCACTATGCTGCCGCTGATCTCCGTCACCATCATCACCGACCGGAGATAAAGAAAGAGAGCGAAGGGAACCGACTGGATAGGGGAGAGAGGAGCAAGAGAGGGGATAGAGATTGAGAGCAAGAGAGAGAGAGACCAAGAATTGGGAGAGAAAAAAAAAATATTCTTTATATTTATGTATTTGTTTATTTATCTATCTATTAACCATACAAAAAATGAGATTAGAACCCATGAACAGTGCAAATTCTAGAACCCGGATGTTGGTTGAAAAGAATTTTTTTTTTTTTTTTTTTACCCTTCATATTCATTTGAAAAGAAAATGATAGATTTAATGACATTATAATTGATAATTGTCGGTGTGGTTGAATCGACCATACCGGGTGTATAGTGATGATATCATTGCTCCTTTTGGTACGTAAGATTAGAATGAAATAAAATGGATTTAATTGAAATATATTAAAATAAAATGGATTGAAATGAAAAATTACTGTCCTATGTTTGGTAGAACTTAAAATTGAATTAAAAATATCTCATATTATGTTTAATGTAGGTTGAGATTATATTTGAATAAAATTAATTTAAATATTTTATTATTACTTAAAATTAATTTGAAAACTAATTGTATACAAAATCTGAAAAAAAAAGGAGAAAAAATATTTTATTAATTTAAATACAAGGATTATTTTTAAATGGTAAAATATAGATTGGGTTAGAATTGAAATAAAATTAATTTATATATTCTTATATAACTTGACTTATATTATATATAAAGTTAATAATGTTTTAAATAAAATAAATCCAATAAATTATTTTTAAAAAAGTTATATTAATTTTTTTTAGAATTATATTATTTTAAAGTATGAGTAAATAAATATTAATTTTTTAATAACTTTTATTTAAATAATAACATTGTTTCTAAATTTTTATTTACATATAATAAAATTAATTTCACAAAATACATGAGAAATAAATAAGGTTAGTCGAAGAAACAATTAATTAAGATAATGAGATTGAGATTTTATTCTTAAGTTGGTCACTCTAAACATAAAATTTAAAAGTTTGAGATATTTTAAATCTCAAACCTACCTCAAAACTCATGCACAAAATATAACTAGAATGGTCTTCAAAGAGAGAGACGCCATGATTGAGGACACCAACACAGAAAAAGCAATACATGAGCAAAAAAGGTCCATGCTTAAGACTGACTGAGGTCAAGTCATGGTCTTTCTGGAGTGCCGGAATTGTAAAGTTCTTAGCTACTTTCTTGTCCTTACTATATATAAATATATAAAAAAGTGTGAAAAGAGGTGTGAGAATAGTGTCAGATTCAACACCAAAAAGAAAGTTACATTTTTATTCTTCTCATTGACTCACCAAAATATAACAAATATAATAAACACTAACATATACAAATAGAATAGGATATAAAAGAATTTATAAAAAATAATAATCTCTCTTAAATTGATAGTGGGGTTTTTGACCAACAACAAGCAACAATCAATTTTCAACATTCAAACGTTCAACAATCAACATTCAACAAAACCATTGCAAATTGATAGACAATAAAATAACAAAGGAAGAGAAAGAGAAGAAGAGGATTTGCAAAACTAACAAAATTGACATTCAATATGCAAAAGGAGCAGACTAACAGCAAAGGAGTACGACAGTTGACAAAATGGGGTTTTGATTTGCTGTATGCGAAGATGAAGAATATAAGGACTTGCAAAATGAGTTTTGATTTACTACGAGAGAAGATAAAAAAGAATGAAATGTGTAACCTGTTATGAAGAAGAAGAATAAGAAACGACTGTGTGAAGATATGATGTGTGCCACTGGAAAAATAAAATAAAATTAAGAAAGAGATAGAATAGCTTGTCGGTGAACACCATAAAAGTGAAGAGGAAGAGAGATGAAAGAAGGAGAAGAGAAAAAAGAAAAGAGAGGAGAGAGAGGGTGAGGGTAAGCCGGTTAGATACCTGATTGGTTAGGTGGACATTTAATTTCATTTAATGCATTGTCTGTCATTAAATGAAAAAAATATAAAATATTAAAAAAAAATGGAGAACTTCATCTAGGTCCTTATGTTTTTGAAAAATTTCTCATTTTTAAATATGAATCCGTTTATAACCTGTATGGTCCCTTACTTTTTAAAAATTCATCAAATTAGTCATTCTGTCATCATTTTGATCCCTATGTATAATAGAAGAGAACTTCATTTTGATCCCTATAGAATGACTAATTTGATGAATTTTTGAAAAGTAATGGATCATACAGGCTATAAATGGATTCGTATTTAAAAATGAGAAATTTTTCAAAAACATAGAAACCAAAATTAAGTTCTCCCAAAAAAAAAAAAAAAAAACAAACACACACTCACACGCATACATAGAGACACACATATACATATATATAAACGAAATGGGTTTGGGTTTGATTCGCGAGTCTAAGGGGTTATTTGTTTTTTGTACTTAACATTTAATGATACTTAATTAGGTTAATTAACAGATTTTTGTTTGTTTTTTAAGTTGTCAAACCACTTAAAACAACCCAAAAAACACTTAAAAAAAATTACATTTTTTTATTTTTCACTTGATACAAAATCACTTAATGATTTTATAAATATATTATTCCAAATTTATCTTTCCTAAAATAACATATTTTCAAGTTTATCCTAGTTTTACAAAATACAATTTTTTTTAATGCTTTAACAAACAATATTGAAAAATAAAAACCCTGAATATCTCAACATCAAATTTTCCTATAACGAGATTATTATATTTCTCAAATCAAATTTCGGTAATAGTCTTTATTTATTTTCTTTATTAATCTACTTGTGGAGTAGGTCATGTTGTGTTTATTTGTTAAAGTTTCACTGTGTTATTAGTGTTTTTGGTTTATATATATTGATGAAAATTTGTTTGTGTATAACAAAACCTCAAAGTTTCTCCTTTTGTTTCTTCTTTTGGTTTTTTTATCTCAAAATTTTTATCGAATCTGTTATCGATGTATAATAGAACCTCAAAGTTTTTTTTTTTTTTCGTTATCGAATCTGTTATCATGTATATTACTTTACAATTTCAATTTTTGTTGTAGTAGTAATTCAATTTAAGACCATTTTGTTTATTTTTGTTTGAATATATAAATTTAATTGAACCTACTATAATAATTCATCTTATTTTAATAATGAATCAAAATATTATATATATAAATGTTTTAATATTTGTTAAATAATTTATTGTAATTGTTTGTATCATATTAAATAAAGTTACTTAACAATTAATAATAAAAGGATATAAATGTTAAATTGTTAGTATTCAGACAATTTTAACTTTAAAAAACAAACAAGATTATTATACATTCAAACGTAAGGAAAAAAAAAACAAACATGTTTATCAGATTTCAGATTTCAGTCACTATTCAGTCTTCAGTCTTCAGCAGCACTGTTCAGTCTTCAGACGAAAAAACAAACGATCCCTAAGTACCCATAATTGAACAAAAACCAAACATGGATTGACTTTTAGAACCAAATACTCTCATTTTTATTATATGACTCGACCTGAACACCCAAATTTTGGTAAGGTTTAAGTGTAACTACAATGTGTTTAGTTTAATTGTGAGACAAAAATAAAAATTCAATACATTTTTATCTTATAAATTAATAAAATTTAGTGGTCATAAAAATTACATTAAACATTTCGTAATTAAATAAATAAGCAAAATAAAAAGAAACCTTATTTACAGTTAAATTTGGAATTATCATTTATGATATTTTATATGTATATATATGATAATAATTTAAGTAAAAATATATTGTTAATCCGATAATTAAATCTAAACATCCACTTATATAAATTATAAATAATAATATTTAATTATTCTAACCTTAAAGTTTACTTTTTGATAAGAAAAACAAATACAAATTTGAGCGCATACCTTGTACATGCAGTCAAAACTGGTTTTAAATAAAATATTTATTTTATTTTTATATTTTAATTAAATTTTCGTTGCTTTTCCTTTTTTGTCCCTGAAGTCAAACAGTCAAACATGTCAACATAATGAAATCCGTGATCATCAAGATATTATTGTCATTTCACACACCTTCAAGAGATATTTTGACTATTTTTATTAATGCAAGTGGTATTTCGGATAAATATGAGACAACGGTGATAAAATTTATATATCTTCATGTATTAGAGAGTTTTTTGAGATTTTTCCTATTAAATATTTAGGTCATAGAATATGAAAGATAAGTCAAAATTATTTTAATAAATATTTTAATATATTTATAAATTAAAAATTGACCAAAGCCATCCTAAGAGAGGATGAAGAATTTTATTTTTATTTTTTATTTTTTATTTTTTTGAAATAGGGGATGAAGAATTATTTAAACGAATTAATAAATTGTTTTAAAAGGAAAACATGTCTGGTGGTAAAAGGAGAAGAGGAAGAATGAAGCAAAAGAATAATAGAGGAGTAATGTAAGGCTTCACATTTTTTGTTTTTCTAAATTTATGCTCAAATGACATGATGTGCGAGTTATCAATATCATATTAATTATTACATATCTCATGATTTATAAAATATTGATAAGTAATATATCACATCATTCGAGCATGAATTTATTGAAAAAAATAGTGTTACTCATAAAAGAAATGTACATATTTTCATTACTTTTATATAATTGATAATTGGATTAATTCATTAATACATATTTAATGGCTCATTACTTCAATTTAATTAATTCATTAATACATATTAAATGGCTCATTACTTCAATTTAATTAATTCATTAATACATATTAAATGGCTCATTACTTTTGTCCAATAAATAAAGTCAAAATCAATTCCTAACGAGGAAAGTTTTAAAGCTCTCCTCTTTGTCTCTTTCTGTCTGTCTGTCCGTTTGTCTCTCTCTCTATACATATTTTCCTTAAGTGAATGAAATCCATAAAAGTCTTAATTTGTAGGGTTGTTATTGTGCCTTATTTACAAAAGGGCAATACCAAAAAATTAGAATTAAAGAAACAATAATTCATGGGATATATATTATATTTTAGTAGAAGGGGTTGAACACTTTTCTTTATCATAGGAGGTAAAACATTCAAATCTCATATGTATCCTATAAACACAAGATATGGTTAGTTTTTTTAAAATCCCATCTTTTTCCTAAAAACAACACAAGGTATGGTTATTATTATTATTATTATTATTTAAATTTAATCCCTCTCCCCTATCATTGCAAAAAAAAAAAAAAAGATAAATATGTCCAAAATCTATACAAATACAATAAGGAAAGAAACATTTACAAAAAAAAATTATTGACTAATGGTATAAAAGCCTAATTTTTAGTTTGTGCGGTTTGAATTATTTACCACAAGTAAACGTTAAAAAATAATAATAAAAATAAAAACTGCACAATGACCAAATCGAGTGGCAATTTGAGGTATTTTTGTAGTGCTGTTTTCAGATTATCCTCAGTCCTGACTGTGATGTGGCTCCAGCTTATTCTTCTTTTAGATCCCCCAATTTTAATGGGGCTCAGAAAACAAAAGTTGGCTTATTTTGAATTTCCTATAAACATTTTAAAAACTAGTTTAATTATATGGAAATAATAAATCTATGTGGTTACAGTCAAAAATTAATTGCCCACAAATTTTCTGCACTCTGCTGGTGCCGGAGTACCACGTTTTATCCACCCACTTCCTGCACATCAAATCACAAGTATGCACATCTTGTTCTTCAATCCTTCCAACCTTTGTGCCCCATAATTGGGTCAAGCAGCTGCACAGCGCACGCACTCACTTCGCACTCAAACCTACACAAAATATCTAAGTAGAAATGTAGGAACAAGGGTCGTCGAACACGAATACAGTCAACGTTGGTGACAAAAGTCCACTACCACTGTCATTTTGAAAAGAATGAAAAGGTCCACCTCTTCTGGCCTTTATTTTATTTTTATTTTTTAAATATATTTTCTTAACGTCATTATAATAAATTATTTTTTATTGTTTTATAAATCGAATTAACAATTTTATTTTTAATATCTTGTTCTAATATTTTTTTCTTCCTGTTGTTATTATTATTATTATTAATACACACAAGTTTGATATAATTTTTCTTTCTTTTTTTTTTTTAGAATAACTTTAACATAACTTTTCATTTCAAAATATTACTATCAAAAACATTCTTCATATTTTCATTCTTAAAATATAGTAATAATAATTACTAATTTCTTATTTTTGAAAGAAAACAACAAAAATACACCCTATATTTTTTTCTTCTCAGTTCCTAAATGTGAAATCTTAAGCGCGTGAATGCAATTTTTCCTATACTATTTAGATACATTCCCAAGGTTTTAATGTCGGCAAAGATTTTTTTTTTTTTTAAAAAAAGAAATTTCGGCATCAGGATTGTAAAATCACAAATATATCAATATACTCGCTACATAACACTAATATCCTATCCGGTTTGATCTCGATTATTTCTCATATTTCCATCATAAAAAAAATCAATAAATATGTACAATATATGGAATATATTTACCAAAAATATATCATGTACTATTTTTTTTTGGAGTTATATCATGTACTATTTTGATATTCAATTTCATATATATATATATATATATATATTTTTTTTTTTTTCTTATTTTCTTCCTTTTGTTTTTCCTCTTCTCCCTGACCAACCACAATTTGGTTCGATTGTTGTAACCTTGACGGCTCGTAACAAACACGCGAAAGTCGATTTCTTTGCTCTCTCATTCTTCACCACAAATGATCATTTCTCTGTGACAACAAGCGGTGGTTGATTGGTGCATTCTTCTTCTACTATCTCCATCTGTGTATACAATACAATCGATTGAAAAAAATGGTTGAACGGAAGCTCTTCAAGACGAAGCTGTGCCAACTCTATCGAAAGGGTCGCTGTTCCCGTCAAACTTGCTCTTTTGCTCATGGGGATTCTGAGCTTCGTCGAACTTTTGGCCCCTTTAATGGTAATTTAGCTGCTCCTCTCTTCTTACACTCTTTACTAACTTTAGATTCTTTCGAATTTTTATCTTTTCAAGTAATAGCATAGATTTCCTATCTGGGTTCTTATCTATATGGATTTTAGTAT
Organism: Litchi chinensis; assembly: GCA_019925255.1. Lineage (NCBI taxonomy): Eukaryota > Viridiplantae > Streptophyta > Magnoliopsida > Sapindales > Sapindaceae > Litchi > Litchi chinensis. Next base: position 21,050,495 of record CM034472.1, on the reverse strand, counting down.
ACATGTTATCATTCAAAATTTTAGCTTGGAAACATTTGTTCAATAACTTGGTCTTTTGAGTTATTGTATGTTGTGATACTTGTTTTGTTTGTACTGTTGTTTCTATGAATTTTTATGTAAGGCGGTGATAATGAGGATGTTTTGTTGGTTTATACTGTACACTGATGATGTTTTACTTTTTTATCAATAGTGTTGGTGTGAGGTTTAGTTTGAAAGGACCCATATGTGAGGAGATTTTTGATAATGTAGATAACATGATAAAAAGTGTCATGTTAGAACACTTATGAGGGCTTTGTCTGTTTCGTTAAGGACTGACTGGGTTAGTATTGTTTTTCATCAGAATGGATTGCGCTGGTTGGTTATTCTTTAGGGGCGATTATGGTATTTTTGGTGGTGAAAGTTTTCTGCTTTTATGCATCTGTGAAACAGCTAAGACATATTGAAGGATCGAATGTTATTCCCGTTAAGCTCTTCTATTTGTGTGTGTGCGGCGCTTGTGGTATTCAAATCTTTTGCTATCTCTCCTTAAATGATGTTGTGAAGGGATTTTCTGGATGGAAAATGAATCGGTTAATGCATGGAATGTAACTATATTGTGATATGGCATCCAGGAGATTCAGTGCTATCCAGGTTGCATTATATTGCTTACTGCTCAACAAAAAGATGCTGATATCAACTGTTATTTATCGATGCTACGTTGATAGATGATCAATAGAAGTTCAAATATGGGTTTTCTGTTTCTATTCATTATGTGAGAGCACTTGTTTCTATGTCCCCTATGGATCTGACAAGAAGGCAGTATTACTGTTCTTTCTTATGTTGCTCATTTTTTTTTGTGTTTGATGGTAAGATTAGTCTTGACTTGTTTTAGATGGCCTTTGCTTATTTGACTGAATGTAGATTGAAAATGACTAGTCTGCTCCACTGGAAATTCCTGCTCTACTGGAAATTCCTTGCTTTCTCAATTGCAGGTGGGCGGGACTATAGAGGTGGTGACTTGAGGGTTAAGCTTGATAGAAGGCATTATCTGCATCGAAGGTTTTCTCCTGGAAGAGATGCAAGAGGCCGAGACAGGTTTCGTGGTCAGTAATTGTAGCACTATAACTCTTTCCAATTCCTCCCCCTTGGTTTGAATGACTATAATTTAGTTACTAAAAAGGAAAAAAATAATTCTACCTTTAATATCTTTTTTTTTTGTCTGCTTATGAATGATTTATTATACTGGAGCTTTTTATGGTCAGTTGCTTTCCTTTGTCCTTGTTTGTGGATATGTAATTCCTGGTTGAAATTAAAATTGCAGGTCATAGCCCATCAAGGTCTCTGGATCCAAGGTAACTTACGATTAATCCTCTTATCAATTTTTGTGTGGCTAATATTGTTGTGATGGAGGTAAACTATTGATTTCAATGTTTCCTTTTTGAAATCTATCTGTTATGTTCTTAATTTCTTTCAGTTCAAATAGTTAAAACAAATGAGGTATATTCTTAAGCAAATATGAATATAATTTTTTTCACTTCAAATAGTTAAAACAAGTGAGGTACATTCTTAAGCAAATATGAATATACTATTATCAACCATTATTAAGTATTAATGTAGAAATTCCTCATGTTGCTTTTTCTTTTTCCTGATCTCCATGTGTTAGAGTAAGATATCATTTTGTGTTTGTTTTCTTATCATCTCTGTGTGATGCAAATTAGCGTTTAAAAGCAATTGCATATTCTATTACAGTGACAGAAAACGGAGGAAGAAACAGCAGGTTGATGGGCAAAGTGATTTTTCTGGAAGTTTGAAAATTTTAGATGGGATTGAAGACCAAGTTAAAGAAGGAAAATTTACATCTTCTGATTCAAAAATTGCTCTTCTGGACAAGGTTTGAAGAATTTGTCTAAACTTTATTTATATGTTGTTTTCCTTTTCGACTTTGTTGGAATAAATATTTTGGCTTTTTTACTGGAACTATCTGCAGTTAAAAGAAGTGCAGTCAGATATTGACATGCTTGATCACCAGAGACATCAACTAGAGGTCAGTTAATCTCCTTGGGGATGTTAGTATGATTAGTAACGAAGTTTGCCAGACATGATATATTTTCTATTCCCTTGATTTATATAAACTATAGCACCTAATGGTGCTAATGTATACATCTAGATTGTCATGTGAAAGTTATTTATATATTTTTGAAATAGTGTGGAAAGTTATTACAATGTAAATGTGAAGCCGTTTGCGTCTTTTATTTATTTATTTTTGAAGTGTGTTTGCCTCCATTATTTCATGTTACCGTGTTGATGACTTATTTTGTTTTCTTGCATCATTTGCATGAATTTAAGGCATGTTATCTAGTGTGCTTGATATATTTGTTTTTCAAAGATTTGTGTGGAAGAGAAGGTTCAAGAAGCAGATATTCTCACTTCTAGGATTGAGGAACTTGAGACTCAATTACACAAGGAGAAAGAGGAAGCTAAAAGGTAATCATAACTAGACTTTTTACATTTTTGTTTTTGAGAAGTCAGAAAAATTTCATTAGAGAGAAAGAGATGTAAAATGAACATGCTATCTACTAACCAGGAAACTCCTGGTTAAAATCAGAGCCTGCAGGGTTAACTGAACCAAAAAAAAAATTGTCTAGTGTATGTATCTCTCTCCGAGGAAGTGTAATGTGAAACAAAAGCTCTAATAAATTACAAGATTAAGCTTGCACTCCTTCTCTATTCAAGGGAATAAAGAAGAAACACGTGTCTTCAAATTCTTTGAAGTGGATGGTTATTAATTTGTTCTTCTCTTTGTCTGTAATATATAATATGCCTGAATGTCCAATTCTTTGTGAATGAATGATCCTTCTCTCTCACCCAATTTGCTCTCCATTATTGAATATTCAGGATAGCTTTAAAAATCCAGAAGTTTGTCAAAGCACATAATCGTTACTCACAGATACAAGACGACCTTAAGAGGCAAGTTATAATTTGCTTTGAGTCACTGCTAGGTCTCTGTCTATTCTGACATTTGATTTGAATACACGGTATTTACATTTACTTTATTGTATCTAAATTTGTAGATCACAAGCTCAACTTCAGAATTTAGGATATCAGCTTGGCTCAGATGTTTCTGGAGCTGCTGGCAACGAAGAGGATTCGAGCATCAATATTGTTAGTGATGGAGAGACTACCGATCACCATCTACTTGGGCCACAGAATGAGATGCAGACTATAATTTCTCCAAAAAAGAAAAAGCTGCATGTTGGTCAGGACAATGGTGATGTAATCATACCGGCAGGTACTTCTCTGAAAATTTCTTTCAAATGTTTAGAATCTGCAGCTTTTATATCCAGTCCTGGTCTTTTCATTGTCTTAAATATTCATGAATTATAGGGAGGTCGGAATGTTTTAATTTTTAGCCTTGTCACCATTAATATAGAAAATCAATAGTGGTAGATAAAAAATCTCTGTTATTAGTCCTTGTAGGGTTCTGTGTATCATTAGACACAACTGACATAAGTGTATTATTGCTCTCCCATGTGTAAGTTTCTGGCACATCAGGCATCATTTTCACCCAAATAATAGCCCTTTTAAGTTGATGGATTTTTCTTTCATTATCCAAGAGCTGAAAAATAAAAATCATAACATCTAATTCCATTGGTGACTTCATAGGAGTCATCCAATCTCATAGAACACAGATTTATTAATTTTTTTTATATATGTGACTACTATTGAATTGTTAGTGTGGCCCATGAATTTCCAAGCTGTCCGTCATTTGGTGGCAATTAGCCTTTTGAGAGATCATCTAATCGGTGAATGACCAATTGCACTTGTTCTCTTAACTGTTCCTTGTCTTCCTCTTCATCTTCTAATACATTGCCCTTTCAAAGTTCCAATAGCTTTTAGACCAAATGCCTCTGCTCACCAACTCCTCACTCAATGTTCTCTCATGCAGTTTATTTTTATTAATATATGTCCATGATCATTATTTTTCCATCAATGTTTTCTGACTGTTCCTCTTCTTGCTCTTCATCTTATATATATCTTGCCCTTTTAAAGTTCTAAAGTCTTTTAAACCTAAAGCCTCGTTTCCAGCAGCTCCTACCCACTTAATTTTTTCCCAAGCGGTTTATTTTGATTCAAAATATGTCCATGATCACTAGTTTTCTGTCATATGATTTCATATGTATATATTTATTTATGAATTTATTTTATTGTTCAGCAAACTTAACAAGAGGTGGGGGACATCAGGCTGAAACTAGACAAGTTGAGAAGTTTTCTCGGTGGAATATGCACCCTGCTCAATCAAATGTTGACACAGAAGTTGAGGCTGCAAACAGTAAAGACAGTAATCATGGACCTTTAGCAGATGACGGCAAACAGAAGGGAGGAAAGAATGTCTCTGCTGGCTTCTCCTTTGCTGATAAGGTGAATCTTTATGTTCCATTATTTTTATCAATTTGTTTTGTCGGGAGGCAGACCATTCATCAATTGGTAGGCAAAGCTAGGCACTTGTCAAAAGTTTCCTTAGGTATCTTTCGTATACTGATTTTATAAATCATGATGCTAAATTGTTTATAATTATAAATATTAATTTTCCATATAGATATGAGAAAAAAGTTACTGAAAGCAAATGGTACTTCAGTTGCTACTTCAGTGAATTTTGAAAGCAAATGGATATTTGTCTTTAAGGTAGGAGGAAAGAAAACGTAACCCGTTACATAATCGAATGTGCAGTCGAAGGGTTTAGGATCAGGGCTTCTCTTGCCGTCAACTGGTATGGCTGCTCATGCCATTGGTGAAGACATTGAAATTGAGATTGAGAAGCTTGAAAATGTTGAAATGGATTCATCTGTAGCTGAGAAAGGAGCAAAATATGAGGCCATGAGTTTGCCATTTAGACTTCCCCAACCTCTACCAGCCCCTTGAAATGCTTATTTAGAGGTAAGTTTGTCGAGCATAACCATTCTGATCTCTTGACTATTGTTGTGCTTATATCTGTTCTCATTTGCATGGCATTCATTTTTCAGTTTAAGACCTTGCGATTAATTAGTATATTTGCAAACTAAGCTCAAGCATGAACTGCCACTCTCTCCTTCGCTCTCTCCCTCTCCATATATATATATATATATGTATGCATATCTCTAAATATGAGCCCCGTGTCTTGCAGTATGAGGGCGTTGAAGAGTACGTAGTCATGGATGGGCTGATAGGAGATGATGGATGTGGAGGGTATTCAGCATCCAAATGTATAATTGTAATTGAGGACCTGATAATCCTCTTGGAACCATCCCTTTTGATACTAAATTGTGGATTGACAGACTAGCAAGCTCCATGTATATATATATTTTTGAACCATACAGTGGTTAATTTAGTTTTGCACTTTATCGTCGTTCACCCAAATTTGGCACTTTTAGGCCAAAATGTAATATTTCTGGCTTTTTTTTTTTTTTTTTGACACAGTTATTTACCAAATCTTACATATTAGAAAGATCGTGATGCATCGTAGTTGGTTTAACAAAGAGTGTCAATTAGAGCATCGATAAATGTTGTAGATGTATGTCATTATATTATTTGATTATATATTTTCTTTCTATTGAAAACGAAAAAGCATTTCCTTAAACATAAGTTACATTTTTGCTGAAAAAAAGAGGAAGCCTTTTTTTTCTTTTGTTTTTTTAATACTGGAAATTCTATAACATCTATCTCAAATTTGAGAACTAAAAGGTTACAACACTACAAAACCAGCCAAATTTGGGGCTTCCAAATATGCACAAAGAGAGAGCCTTTTTTGTATGTTATAAAGAGTGACAAAAAAGTAAGTGCAACAATTTCAATTCAGGATTTATATAGTTTTTCTCAATTGAAAAAATCAAACAAGAGAGGAGCAAAATTCCCGGACAAGAAAAATAAAAATCAACGGACAGCGCAATCCGCATGGAACCGTTTTATGGTACAATGAGTTAAATAAAAAGACCTGTATAGTGTCTTCTTTCCTAGGGGCACCTAAACGGGTTCTGGCTGTTCCTCTAAGCACTTTGGGCACCTACATTTGAAACCGTAATCTGCAAGCGATGCCTGCCTCTCTTCATAAGAAAGGTCCTCATCTATGTATGAAATCGTAACCTGAAAACATCCAATATTTTCAGTCTTTGCTTGAGAATTAAAAGTACAACGAAATTTTCCCACCATGGCTCACCATGTCTAGATAGTTATTTGGTGATTTTTAGTCAATAATAGGTTTTGGAAATAAAACTGCCATATGTTGAGTTAATGAACTACCTACCTCTTCTCCCTTGCGGATGGGTCTAAGTGCAATAATTGTTGCTTGGCCATCTCTGTCCTGCAAACGAGAACCAAAATAAACATAATTCAATATCATCAAAACTATAGTGGACTGTTGGCACATATTTTAGAAAGTATAATAGCATGAAAGAACCATTTTGCTTGTCTAGTGGAAAACGAATTAAACACTTGATTCTTCATTAAGACCTGAAACAAAAACGGTGAAATGTATGAACTATGTAATTATTATCTAGATATACCTTCTCTCTTTTGAATGCTTTTGCATTAGGACAGCAGGAATGGTTCATACAACTCTGCAAAGGAAAGAAAGCAGTCCCTAATGCAAAACAAGATAAAAGCATGAGGAATGATGAACTACATTGTCTAATTAAAGGGGTGTAAAGATATATGTATGAACTTTTGAAACAAAATTAAGAAAAATAGAACAGAGAAACAGATTGATATCATTCCTTTTTAGACAAATTTCAAGACATAGAACCCATAAATTCCTATGTTTAGTGAATAGCCTTTGTTTGAAATGAAAGTAATTCCCAGCAGAACTAGGAAGCTACTTGGACTGCAGGTGGTCATAGGACTCCAATATTGGAGTCGCTGGACTTACAGTTGTCTTGTGTTGCCAATGGGAAACTGATACACAAGTTTGTTTGACATATTGCAAGGTTCACTCTAGGCGGCTCTACTAATCTTTTTAGTTGCACTAAACTTTCTATAGAACATGAGGACCAAACTACCACCTGAGTTCAAGCTCCTAGCCAATCAAAGTTTTGAAGAAAATACATTTTGCTCTAAAATTACCAGGACATCAAATGTATTTTGGTCTGAAATCTACAAGTACATGTTTTGAGCCGTGAAAAGATAAAAGAAAGCATTCAAATTTCCCCCAAAGTTTGTACGGGGGTAAGATCATAAATTTGTTGGCAACTAAATTAGCAGAGACTACATTAAAGTTTAATACCTTCACAACAAGCTGAATAGTCATCACCAAGAGCATCGAGAATCGGTCTTGTAATTATCTCAGCTTCTTTCTGAATAAACGATAAGGAATGTGGTACAACAATCTATTATACAAAAAGTTGGGAATTAATAAATAAAAAGCATGAGCATTCTAACCTTTTTGAGCTCCGGAAGATCGTCAATGTACAAAAAATAATCCTCCACTGGAGATGCTACAACCAAATCTCTGTACAAATGGAACTTCAAGTTATTATTTGGAAGTCCCAAAGATATAGCATTTAATGACACAGTTCAACTATGACATTATGGTAGCACTATTCATGCCAACAGACTATTATCAAATAAGTAGAAAAGACATGGCAAGAGCCTCAATATGCTTACAGATTATTCAGCTCAAACATGCCAATGATATGCCCATAGATTTCGAGGGAGAACACTTTGTGGAGTCAAGGACATCAATGCATAAATTCTGAGAATGGTAACAAGCAGTAGCACAAAGCAGTATGCCAGCTGAATATATGAGAGAAGGATACATGGCTCACACTCCTTGTCATATATAGCTGCTTTAAGAAGCTGCAGTGACTGAAAATTTTTCAAATAAAATTATACATTTTGTAACTTGTAAGTAATCCACATAATTGAAATCTGGAAAGGTCAGCTAAAATAAAAGAAAGGGAATAAAAAGAAATTTGCAACACTGAAGAATGCATCAAAGATTATAGAAAAAGTTAACGCATTGTACAACATTTGAAATAGAAACAAGATTGTCATTAGAAGAACAGAAAGAAGGCAACCTCTTGTCAGACAACTAAGGAATCTAAAATGAATGTGTAAAAGCAAAGACATAAAAATGTGAAAGGAGATATGCTTTCATGCATAGGGAAAGAAACAATGACAATAGCCAAGGAACAGTAAGATTGCCCTGATGAACGAAGGCAAGAAATGAGGAGAATAATAATTTAAAAAATAAAAGAAAATTCAGCTTCAACTATCGAATAACAATTTCTAGTTTCTTATTCATAGACTTCATAGAAAATGTTTAAAATTTTTCTTAAGTCCAATTTTTCTTCAACTATTTTATAACAAATTTTCTTAAATTGCTTGGAAAAGATTAAAAAGGCAAAAGAAGAATTCTATGCT